>JANAVB010020998.1:1635191-2235191 GCA_029216955.1 Iris pallida
CTTCGAAGGCATGAAACATTGGGATGGAAAGCATTTCAAGGCTAGCTCCAAAGTAAGACCACCATTTGTGGAACCAGGCTGGAATTTCATTCTCCAATATTTTTGGACAAATTTTTATGAACCATGAATGCTTTCTCTTGTCATTTCGTAATAGAATACGTTATAGAAAGCATCAACGTATTCCCAGTTAGTAAATTTGATAGAAGACGATTTGTCTCTGATGAGCATTGCTCTTTCGAAATTTGGATGAAGACCCCAAGATTGAGGGGTAAGAATATTAAATATGGTAATTTTACTATAAACAATTTCAATGAACGTTTCTTTCGAATTCTGCCGAAAATGTTCAATTTCTGCCGTATTAGTTGAGAGTAGCATCCCTTCATAATGATGCCTTGGTCTGGATTTGATTGGATAGAAATTTTTCTCGAAATATTTTTCCTTTATTTCCCAAGGATCATTACCCATTGCTATATCTTGTCTGTCAAGACAAATGATCTCCTCAGAATTAATTTTCTGAGTGTAAATTGTTTCAACATCTGCTAATTCAGCTGTTTCTTTATAGAAAAAATTTTCCTTTTCGCTTTCTGTATTCGAGGCAATAATATTTTTTCTTACAGGAATTCGGTCCTGTCTCCGGTGAGTCTTTCGTTCTGGGATGCCCCCAATTTGGGGACTCCCAGGGCTGTTTGCCCTTATCTCGACGATCCATTCTGCAAAAATTCACGAGTTAAAAAATTGGGAAGACTATTTTCTTCTCTTTTAATATATTCAATATCAAAATTGAATATAGCTAATTCAGCCTGCCATCTAGCAAATATTTGTTTTGATGCTAAATTCTTAACAACTTTTTCTAAAACTGTTTTTGCAGAACTACAATCAATTCTAAGCAAAAAATTCTGATTTAACAGATCATCTTGGAACTTATGAATGCATTTTATTATAGAAATGATTTCTTTCTTGATTGTGGAATAATTAATTTGGGTTTTATTCCATTTACCCGAGCAGAATCTAACTAAGCCTTCCTTATTAGTCTCAGGATTTCTCTGCTTTAAGATGCCACCATAGCCAATATCACTGGCATCTGTTTCAACTATTTTGAACCATTCAGCATTAGCTAAATGCAAGCAGGGTAAATTTTTCACCTTCTGCTTTATTATCCTTACTGCCTTGGTATGCTCTTCAGACCAAGCAGGAGGATTCTTCTTCAATCTTTGATACAAAATTTTGTATCTTGTGCAATATTTTTTATAAAATTCAGAAACATAGTTTAATGCCCCAAGAAATCTTTGTAATTGCTTATTATCAGTTATTTCATCGGGGAATTTAGAAGCAAATTCAATGCTCCTATCAATAGGAATTATTGTTCTATTAGCTATGTTATGTCCCAAAAATCGTATTTTTGTTTGGAACAATTTCATCTTTGATGCTGATATCACCAGCCCATTCTTGATGACTAAGTGCTTAAAAATCTTCAAATGTTTGAAATGTTCATCAATAGAATTAGAAAATATTAATATATCATCTATATATGATAATATGAATTCAGAATATTTAATGAATATTTCGTTCATTATATTCTGAAATTCGGACGGAGCATTTTTCAGTCCGAAGGGCATAACATTCCATTCATAGTGCCCAAATGGAACTGTAAAAGCAGTCTTGTACATATCCTGCTCAGCTATCTGGATTTGCCGGTAGCCTGATTTTAAATCAAATTTAGAAAAAAAAAATTCTCTAACAATTATATTGAGAAAATCTCTCTTATTAGGGATTGGATATCTAATCCATTTTAAAACCTTATTGAGAGGTTTATAATTAATCACCAATCTTGGTACACCTCTCTCCCTTTCAGCATTATTCATTATATAGAATGTTGTGCAACTCCACGGAGAGTAGGATTTTCGTATTAACTTCTTATCCTGTATTTCCTTCTTACATATTTCCAGATATTGCTGGTTCATTTGACAAGATATTGCCTTAGTAGGGATATCTTTCTCATTAAAGCTATCCACATAGGGAAGTGAAACAATATGTTGTTTCCTGTCCCAGAAGGCATTTGGAAGATTGCTACAAGTCTGAAGTTTAAATTCTTCTTCGACTTGTTTTATTTTATCTCTGATCTATGGTTTATTCAATTGATCAGAGATTTGTATTTGCCTTATTTTCTCTCGGAGAGAATTGATTTGATTTTCTTTAAAATCAATTTCTCGTATCTCATTTAATATTTTAATCATTGGATCATGAAGGAATTCAAAGGTTACTTCTCTGCCCTTATAGACTGTAGAGATACCCTTTAAACTAATATTTTTTATTGGCATGAGTTTTTCAAGGAAAGGAGTTCCTAGAATTACATGTTGAGTTATTTCATTGACTACCACAAATTGTAGTGGTATAGTCACAGAGTTTTTACAGACATTAACATCTATAACCTTATAAGGTGCTGTTAATGCTTTATTGTTTGCAGCACTTAGTATTTGAGTTGTGCGTTCGCAATACTTGATTGGAATCACACCCTCTTTAACACAATTTAAATATGCACCACTATCAACTAGTGCAATCAAATTCTTAATATAGTACTCATTATTAATGAGTAAATCTATTTGAATGTACCATTTTTGGGTAACATAAAGATCTATCTTTTTTAATTTCTACTGAGGTTCATTTTCCTCATCAGACATACCAGGGGTAGAAGTATTACTTCTCTTAGAACTTTCTCCCTGTTCTGTGGTATGAATTATCATATTTTTTGCTACTGTCTCAAGATTAGACAGTCTTATTTGAGTCATCTCATCTTGAGATTTTAACTCTTTTATTTCTTTTTTAATACTTTAATGTCATTTTAGAGATCTTGTATTGTTACAGTTTTTACCTCCTTATTTCTATATCGTCGAAGGACTTCATCCATGGTATAGAATTCCTCTTTCTTATTAATCCCTTCCTCATTCAAGGGATTACTAGTCGATTTCTCTTCAATATTAAGGAAATCTATTAATTTTTTTCTAGCATCTCTACTGATTCCAGTAGATAATAGAGATTTTATTATTTCTCCCTTATATTGAGCAGTCAATACATTAATTGACAACCCATTCATTTCAACTATTGACTTATAATATTCAAGATCATGTTCATTGGAACATTCCTCAGAACTACATTCACTATCACATTTACACATATTAATTGAATCATTATCACTTGATTCATCTGATGAACCTAATTCTTTATCAGAATCTATCAATATTTTATACAGGGTTTTCTTCAACCCTTCATCCTCTATTTCTTGAATTTTTTTCTTAGTATAACATCTATTTGCATAATGGCCAATTTTACCACATTTATAGCATTTTATTTCTTTAGAGGATTTTCTCCTTTGAGAATATTTCTTCTCCTTCCCCTTTTCTTTCTTTATATTGCTGGAGATATTTCTTTCTTTTTCTTCTATAATAGGGCTTATTTCCCTTTTCTCTATATTCTTTTTTAGCCTTACCCTTTTTCTCATAAGGCTTATAGTCATTTACAGCAAATTGGCTGCAAAATTCACCTAATTGCTTTCTTTCTGAAAGTCTTTGAGATTTTAATTGATTTCTTAGCTTTATGTCATTACATAAAGCTAAGCCTTCTTGAACACAAGCATTAATTAGTGCTCTATATGTATAATTTTGATATGGAATTTCTTTATTGTTTTTCTCTTTTAACTTTTGCCTTATTTTTTCAGCAAAAAGATTAGGTAATCCATCAATAAATTTGGATTTCCAGTGTGATGTATTGGCATCATCTAACGCCATAACTCTACTCAGAAATGTATCCTTATACATCTGAAATGAGTCAAAGTTGGACATCTTAAATTCTGTAATAGGGTTCTAATTCTCCCCCCATCAGAAATGTGTCCTGTGAAATGTTCTAATATATTATAGATTAGAGTATAAACAACATCAGATTTTTGCTGCCCATCTTCAGTTTTGGTAACATTTATTATTTTCATTCGTTGCTCATTACTTAGGCAATGATTCCACCATCCTCGTAGGATACCTGTAAATCCACTGGCGACAAATAAGGCAATATGTCGATCATTATTACCAGCAGCTTTAGCAACATTAGAATACATCAAAATTCGATGCAACTGATCATGGATTTGTTTATCCGAAAGACCATCTATGTTCCATTCATAGATTTCTCCAGCATAGTAATGATTCTGAATTATAGAATCATTCTCCTTATAAAGAACACCCATTGGAGAAGGTCTTTTATAATAATATTTAATTAAATTAGGTTTGTCATATTTGACAGTATTAACTCTTTCTCGATCTATATCATTCTGGACCGAATTGAAAGAATTATATATTTTCTCTAATTCAATAGGATTAACTTGTTCGTCATTAATAGAACAAGTTTCTTCAGGGTCAGATTCAGATTCTTGACCACCCTGGGTAGAGGATTCTCCTAGTAGCACATTTAGGTGCTTAGATGTATCCATATTCTTAGTAGGATCATAATTCAGAAATTCCTCTTTAAAACGTTCGTACTCTAATTCTTCTTCAGAGAGTACATTAACGCTTTGATTTCTAAATTGTTCGAATAACTCTGTCAGATCTTCCATTGTAAATTCTGATTTAGATCTGAACTTGTAGTCAGTAACTTCCATTGGAGGTCTAATTGGAATCCTATTTGTTTCCATTTTGGGTCTAACAATAGGACTCTCATGAAGTTCTACACCTTTTATCATATTAAATTTGTCATTCAACTTTTGAATATTTTCCTCTATTCGGGTTAATTGCTTACCCATAATTTGGATAAAAGTATTAGTATAATTATTTTGCAAGGTTATCTTTTGCATTTCTTTTATAGAAGCTTTCCCATGTTCTATAGCCTTATAGAACGAATTAGCCTCAATATTAGCATGGAATGAAGCTGATATTTTAAGAGATTCATTAGGAGGGTATAACGATTTTATTTTCTGTCCTCCTTTAGTAGTCCAGATTTTATATTGCTCCTCTAAGACATTTATTTGTCTTAATCCTCCACTGAGGTATTCTTCAAGGAACCATTCCCTGAACCATTGAACCTTCGGTGTATTCTGAAGGTGCTCATGATAAATTTTTCTATATTCTCTACGCTGATGATCATTAAATTTCTTTCAAAACCATACTCTAAATTCTCTATTTTCCTCACTATAATATTATTTTTTACAGTATTCAATCATAAATGGTGAGAGTCTATAATCCATTAAATATTAAATGTCATTTTCGACATTGCCAGTTCTTCATCTAATTTAGATGACTGAGAATCTGATTGGGAAGCATATATTGGATGTACAACATTTGATTCATTTATTTGAATCTTTTTTATTCGATTTTCTTCTATATTAGAAGATTCTGCTTCTGATTTCTTGTCTGAGTCCGATTTCTCAGTTATGAATCTCCTGGAACTTGAGGTAGAGATTCTGGATTTTATTTATGGAGTAAATCTAACTTCCACATCTCCATCTGGAGTCTAGATTATTTGATCTATTTCCGAATCCATTATAGGTTTCGGAGGTACAGCCATATTCAGAGTACATTCATTAGGAAAGTTTATTTCTTTCCATTCTATTATTCTATTAGTAGCTACCTTAGTAGTCAAGAGATTAGTCTCTACTAAAGTAGTCTGTCCTGGTTTAGTAAGGTGTTTAGCCTTCGGGGCTAAAGTATTTAACACCTTAAAATGAACTCTACAGATTATTACTATAGTTTCAGATCCAGGAAGAAAATTATAACCGAATGTCTTTAAATTCAAAGACATGGCTTCAAACAGATTTGCATCTGTTAAAGATAAACTTAAATTGGAAGAAACATTGAAATATACTAGACCATGGCAGAGACTCGTCTGCATGACTCCCATTAGGGATTGTGCCCAGTCTAAGCACCGACCATCTCGTAGAGATATCAGTAAAGATGCATTTAACCCTTGAAGAGTTAAAGGTTTCAATGCAATTTGTATTAATCCAATATGGATGAAATTGTATTTATCTCTGTAATTAGAGATATCTTCTTCAGATAATAATTTGATTATTTGTTCATTATCTGAGATTTGAACTGTTCTTTCCATTGTCTTGATTGCAATGGAAGATTTGAAATCAAATGTACCAATTTGGTATATTTTTTTAGGTTGAACTTTAGGAATTGTCCATTTGTTCAACTCTTCTAATTCTGTAGTAAATTCGTACAGATTAGTATTCTTTACTGCTTTACCCTTATTAAGGGTCTTCTTATTTGAGCCTATTAGGTTGGTCTGTTGGTCACTCATCCTTTGGGGATTTACCTTGCTACTTTCTTCATGTAAACTATTAACCTGCATCCTGCTGTTAGTAACAGTACTACGATTGCTAATATCTAAACATCCTAGGTTTAATTCTTCTGGCAGTAAAAAGGTTGTACAGCTGTCAACGATTTGCGGCAACACATGGACCTCTCGGTTATCAAACACCTACGCGACTTTGATGCCGTCCCACAACACATAGACACACCATACAAACTATCCCTAAGCATTCAGATATAACAAGTAGTAGTAAAACAATAGTATTACATTTTAATAGTCACATAAAGACCATAGTAAGATAGAACGCACCTAACCTTTAACTCTTCAAGGGTTAAATGCATCTTACTGACATCTCTACGAGATGGTCGGTGCTTAGACTAGGCACAATTCGTAATGGGAGTCATGCAGACGAGTCTCTGCCATGGTCCAGTATATTTCAATGTTTATCCCAATTTAAGTTTATCTTTAACAGATGCAAATCTGTTTGAAGCCGGGTCTTTGAATTTAAAGACATTCGGTTATAATTTTCTTTCTGGATCTGAAAATATAGCAATAATCTATAGAGTTCATTTTAAGGTGTTAAATACTTTAGCCCCGAAGGCTAAACACCTTACTAAACCAGGACAGACTACTTTAGTAGAGACTAATCTCTTGACTACTAAGGTAGCTACTAGTAGAATAATAAAATGGAAAGAAATAAACTTTCCTAATGAATGGACTCTGAATATGGCGATACCTCCGAAACCCATAATGGATTCGAAAATAGATCAAATAATCCAGACTCCAGATGGAGATGTGGAAGTTAGATTTACTCCACAAATAAAAGCCAGAATCTCTACCTTAAATTCCAGGAGATTCATAACTGAGAAATCGGACTCAGACAAGAAATCGGAAGCAGAATCTTCTAATATAGAAGAAAATCGAATAAAAAAGATTCAAATAAATGAATCAAATGTTGTACATCCAATATATGCTTCCCAATCAGATTCTCAGTCATCTAAATTAGATGAAGAACCGACAATGTTGGAAATGACATTTAATATTTAATGGATTATAGACTCTCACCATTTATGATTGAATACTATAAAAAAGAATATTACAGTGAGAAAATAGAGAATGGTTTCGAGAGAAATTTAATGATCATCAGCGTAGAGAATATAGAAAAATTTATCATGAGCACCTTCAGAATACACCGAAGGTTCAATGGTTCAGGGAATGGTTCCTTGAAGAATACCTCAGTGGAGGATTAAGACAAATAAATGTCTTAGAGGAGCAATATAAAATCTGGACTACTAAAGGAGGACAAAAAATAAAATCGTTATACCCTCCTAATGAATCTCTTAAAATATCAGCTCCATTCCATGCTAATATTGAGGCTAATTCGTTTTATAAGGCTATAGAACATGAGAAAGCTTCTATAAAAACATGCAAAAGATAATCTTGCAAAATAATTATACTAATACTTTTATCCAAATTATGGGTAAGCAATTAACCTGAATAGAGGAAAATATTCAAGTTGAATGACAAATTTAATATGATAAAAGGTGTAGAACTTCATGAGAGTCCTATTGTTAGACCCAAAATGGAAACAAATAGGATTCCAATTAGACCTCCAATGGAAGTTACTGACTCCAAGTTCAGATCTAAATCAAAATTTACAAATGAAGATCTGAAAAAGTTAGTCGAACAATTTAGAAATCAAAGCGTTAATGTACTCTCTGAAGAAGAATTAGAGTATGAACGTCTTAAAGAGGAATTTCTGAATTATGATCCTACTAAGGATAAGGATACACCTAAGCACCTAAATGCGCTACAAGGAGAATCTTCTACCCAGGGTGGTCAAAAATCTGAATATGACCCTGAAGAAACTTGTTCTATTAATGACGAACAAGTTAATCCTATTGAATTAGAGAAAATGTATAATTCTTTCAATTCGGTCCAGAATGATATAGATCGAGAAAGAGTTAATACTGTCAAATATGACAAACCTAATTTAATTAAATATTATTATAAAAGACCTTCTCCAATGGATATTTTTTATGAGGAGAATGATTCTATAATTCAGAATCATTACCGTGCTGGAGAAATCTATGAATGGAACATAGATGGTCTTTCGGATAAACAAATCCATGATCAGTTGCATCGAATATTGATGTATTCTAATGTTGCTAAAGCTGTTGGTAATAATGATCGACAAATTACCTTATTTGTCGCCAGTGGATTTACAGGCATCCTACAAGGATAGTGGGATCATTGCCTAAGTAATGAGCAACGAATGGAAATAATAATTGTTACCAAAACTGAAGATGGGCAGCAAAAATCTGATGCTGTTTATACTCTAATCTATATTATATTAGAATATTTCATAGGACACATTTCTGATGGGGGGAGAATTAAAACTCTATTACAGAATTTAAGATGTCAAACTTTGACTCATTTCAGATGGCAAAATTATACATATGGAGCACTAATTAATGCTTATGTTCAAGAAGGCTTAGCTTTATGTAATGACCTAAAGCTAAGAAATCAATTAAAATCTCAAAGACTTTCAGAAAGAGAGCAATTAGGTGAATTTTGCAGCCAATTTGCTGTAAATGACTATAAGCCTTATGGGAAAAAGGGTTAGGCTAAAAAAGAATATAGAGAAAAGGGAAATACGCCCTATTATAGAAGAAAAAGAAAGAAATATCCCCAGCAATGTAAAAAAAGAGAAAATGGGAAGGAGAAGAAATATTCTCAAAGGAGAAAATCCTCTAAAGAAATAAACGAGGATAAATTTTTCTCTGATAATAATGATGAAAATAAGGTTGCGGAATCTTCCACCAGTCATGCACCTAGGCGGAGGCCTAGAAACAGTGAAAGCAATGAGTAGGGGACAGCTGTGCGATGCAGTAATAAAGATGAATAAAGTGACAGCCACTAATGAAGGAAATAGTGGTAGGGACTACAATAATGCATCAGGCCTAAAAGCAGATAAGAAGGAATCTTCTTTTACTAAAGAAAAGAAGATGTGAAATAAAGTTATAGACACGTATGTACCACAATGGACTACGTGTGCTCTAATATGATTGAGACTAAGGCGGTGCTGCAGACAGATGGAGGCCAATGACCGAAAGCTGCCAGTTAGCCTAGGGTCTTGTTTGTTGTATAAATAGAGGCTCTTTGCCTTAGTTGTTATCATCTTAAGTTTTTTCTACTACAAAGTTGTGTGCATGTACTACTCTTTCAATTCTACTATCAATAAAAGTTTGAAGTTTCCTAATTTCTCTACTCTTCCAATTTTGCTTTAGCTTTAAGATCCTGCTTACAATTGGTATATTTATATATATGGCCTTAGTCATGGTTAAGTTTTGGGATACAAGATGACTAGTAATTATGGCACGGAGAGTGTAGTCGTATGCTTTGACTAGTGTATTGGCCATGCTAGGGAAGACCTAGCTATAGCTGTGTTCCTACTTAAAAAACCAGTCAAAGTTATGACTTAACCCCTATAAGCATATTAATTATTTAATTACTAAGATTTTTGACTTTTTAAGAGATCTGATTTTGCTAAACAGTCGAACTTGACCCGGGTCAAAGCCAAGCAGTTGGGTAGTACGTCTAAGGACGTCCATGTGGATGTATGTGTATGTGTATGTGTATTTTATTTTAGTGATTTAGTAGGCAATTCTAGAAATGGTTGTTACATATATTATATCAGTTCTTGCCATTAAGTTAATACTTTATTTGTAAATATGATAAATAATTTCCTTAAAATACCTTTGTAGATTTTTGTGGCAATATATATATATATAAATATGTAATTTACATGGGTACTTCCACAACACATTTATCAATGTAGTTTTTACTTAAAATATGTATTGATAAATGTGCTGGTGAGAATACACATAAAATATGCATTTATCGATGTATCTTAGGGCACATATTAACAAACTCCTATAAATTTTAAACAAAAATAAATATTATTATTATATTAAATCGAAAGTTAGTATAATTTATATTAATATAATAATGAAATTGTGTCATCGCAAAATATATTTTTTTCCCAAAAATAATTTCTTATAAAAATATTATTATTATAATAAAATGTTAGAAAACAATTATGACAACTCTGTATTTCTGTTACTTCTTGTTAAATAGCATAAGAAAAAGCAACCATTGACAACAATTTCTTCCTTGGTTTCAAAACGTATTCCAAAAAATGATTAGGTAATCATATATAAAATAAGCAGATATTGCCAAATAATTTTTGTTAGTACAAGTCGTACCAAACCCGGCAAAGAAAAACTTCAATAAAATAAACAAGAAAATAAAGGACTAGGTTGCAAGGCATCATTTGCAGAGGATTAGCAAATAATGTGATCCGTCCCATTTGTGAAGTCGGATCAATATCATTTCAATATCCCAATTATATCATCAACAATCTACTAATCGGAGCTGTTAGGTTGTTCGCAGTTTGTAACCGCGGACGTGACCGCCGGCCCACGTGCCGGCCGGCCATTGGCCCCCTGATCCGGGTGGGACCCGAGATAGCAGGGGGAGGACAATGGCCGGCCGACACGTCAGCCGGCGGTCACGTCCGCGGTTACAAACGGCGGACAAAATATCATTTTCGTCTACTAATACATAAAATTTGACAATGGATTCAAATATTAAGGGCTCTTCGCACCCTTCAAAGCATGTTCAATTATCCACCACGCCCGTACTAATTCAAGTAGAACATGTAAAGAGAGCTTATGTATTCAACGCGAAGTCAATGATCCTGTAATATAGAGAAAATTCTGACAAAGGTTTGCCGAAGTAATAATGTGCAACACATTGTGCAGCGCTTCACTTGAATCCTTTTGTAAACATTACATCATTAGGGGAGGGGGGGAACCTATCTCACAAAATAATCCCACTCTCGAAAATCTCCAAACCAATGCTCTTTTTTTCTCACTACAAATTCACAATTGTACAAGATGAATTTCCAATCAAGAATGAATAATCCAACCAGCACCTATCGATAAACCTCCCTCCATCGGCAGCACCTTCTTTTTATATGAGGCCTGTATATGTATTGGATGCTTGAAGAGGCATACCCGTTCCCATAGCTGGGTATGGATACACACCAACAGCCGCTGCGTATGGGTTACCAAACGGATTCATGGTTGGTTGGGGCGGCTGATAGCCGCCACCACCCATCATCATCTGTTGCTGGAGCATGAAAGCTTGCTGTTGCTGAGCCATTGTTGCCATCTGAACAAAATGAGGCGTCGCAACTGCAGTCGAGGCATAGAATGGGTCGTGAGACATTACTGGCTGCATTCTAGAACCGGCCATCGGTGCTGCTGTCTCCCATGGATTGTAGCTTGTTATCTGGTTGGCTTGTCTGATGGCATCATCATATAAGCTGTCTAATGTCAGCTTGTCAAGCCCCCCAGCCTGCCATGAAGAATGCCCACAATAACCTCATAAGCAATTTATAAAGAAGAAAGTTATAGAGCATTTTATACATACTGTTGTCCAGTTAAAGAAGATAAATATTTACATTGTACCTGCCCTAGATTTTATTTCATATATATCTAAGATAAATTTTGCATATGTTCACATGCACAGCATTTTGTTTAATGCAATGTAATGTCAACAGAGTTTTACAAAGGAAATTTTTATGTTTCACTTGTATGTTTAGAGATCTCAGTTACCAGTTTACTTGCAGCAGCAGCTGATTCATTTGAGCTAGGAACTGTCACAAGTGCCAACTCCCAGCCTGTGGTTCCCATCTCCGAACTCAGATTAGTAGTGGGTGCAGAGGTGTCTGCAATATTTCAACAAGAAAGGAATCTTGAGATTGATTCTCACTATGGTAAATAATCAAGGAGGGCGAGTGGTAACTTACCAACTGGAACAATAGCAAGTGCCAAAGCATTTTGGTTTTCTAGTTCAATGGCGTCTGGGCTGGTTTCATGTAAGCCCTGTAAAATCAAGTTAGTATTAAGTCATGACTGGAAGAGTAATGGTGAAAATATGATAGTATACAAGCAAACCAAGACTAGAATATTACTAGCAAATCGGTTTCACTGGAAACAGGGGTTTCCACTTTGACTGGCTCAGGAGGAGGTGAGGGTGGTGCCTCAGGAACCTCCTCTTGCACTTCAGGAGCTTTATGATACTCTATTGCCAATACAACCTTTGGAGCTTCCTCCGCCTCTTTCACCTGGTTATGTACATATGCTTTATTTCAGAGGACGAGAGTAAACTAAATGTTGAAAATTAACGTAACAAAGATAGAATGCACCATATAAAGAGAGTTTGTGTACAGCTGGATAGTCTACGAAAACGTTGAAAAGGTTACTCTAGGAAGTTGAAAATTACTTTTAGCTTACACTTCACTTGAAAATCTTCATCATCTTGCTAAACTTCCAATTTCCTCGTACATAATAGCTGTTTTCCTTACCATAATGTGTAGAGGAAACCATTCGACCGAGGCAAAAATTCCAAACAAGGATACGTAAGTTGTATTGCAAAGTTAATTGCCAATGGTTATATATGATTCAGATAGGTGCAATATAAGAATCAAGGCCCTAGAATTCCACTAACAAACTGCCATTTGACTTCTTATGTGTACAAATCAGGCACTTCAACAGAAGGATGGAAAGATATAAGTTCCCTTCCAAGCAGGTTATGTATATGAGTGAATCCCCAACTAACTGCTTTAAAACCCTAGGTTGATAATTCTCTTTTTAGGGTATTTATCCTGTTTCTCAAAGAATAAAAAACTGATTTAAAATCCCCATAACCCCTGAAAGTTGCCTAATATTTATTCCACTAGAAGGTTCTGTTGAAAGGAAAATAAGCCATCCTCAGCACAAGCAGTTTGTGTAAGATTGTTAAAGGAGTGTAGTCAGCCAACCTGAGCTATGAACCAAAATTGATAGGAAAAGGCTCCTGAAGCTGAAAGTCCATATATATTTTTGTTGTTGAAAAAGGATGGTATGAAGGAGTCCCCAGTCAAACTTCATTCATATCAAAGCAATATATTTCGTACAAGATAAGAAGTATGAAACATATAATTCCCATATACAGGAAAGGTCAGGGTACTCTCTATCCATGCCTCTGAACACGAGTTTGGAAGTTTGGCTGGGATCTCCTTGATCCCATCCTTTTTCTCAAATAAACAAATGTACAAAATAAAAAGGAGATCCATACCTGATCTTTGTAAACTGTAGGGACTCGTGGAGCATCTTTCACATAGTCCTCCATCGCTGTGAGAAATGATGTGGGGGGCTGCATTACCATCAACTTAACTAACTAACATGTGTTCCGGTTGATATTCAAGTAATTGAATAAGTATCCCATGCAAACAAATAGAATTAGATGAGCCACATCCATGAAAACCAAACCTGTTCTATATTGATGAATTTTTCTCCTCGCCTGATATCAATTGATTTGCATACTTCATAAAACTCGGACAATTTGCCTGCCTGCAGATCAATTGTTAAAATGGAACAACACTACAACAGAAATGCAAGAGTATATTTTGCTTAACGGAAAAAAATTAATTTCATGAGTTGGCAGTGTCAAATAGAAACACAAAGAATCCTCGTGGGGAAACCTTATGGAAATAGAGAGGAAACAAGAAGGAAATGACCAAGCCGTTCTCTATCTTGATTGGGGCTAAATACCATTTATATATATATATCTACTACGATATGGTCAATGACGAGAATACCTCTAACAAATAGATAAAGTGTTAACACCAGAAATTAAGAAAACGAGAAGTTAAAATATTGAGGTGTGGCATAATTGACTGACAAGCAATAAGCTTTAGCTGATTGAATTAAGAATTACCTGTTGACCTGCTCTCCTATATATATCAAGTGACCTCATAGCATCATGGCGTTGCATCTCGAAGAACTGAAAAAATACCAATTAGCTACTAAAGCTATGCAGGCTGCCAGCCGTAAGATCTCAATAATAGTAAAGTTCCAATGTGATGCCATTAGAATTACCTTGTCAACCAAATTGACTGTACCATCATTAATTGCATTGTAAATTTTTATGCTCTCTCCAGAAACCTAGGCACATACATGTATAATAAAGTCAAGGAATATGGACAATATCAGCAAATATCTTCAACTGATGCAGAATAACATAAATACTTAAGAAGTTTCCTTACCATTGCAAGAGCCAGCTGAATTACAAAGTTATAAGAAGCTGCACCTTGTGGCTGCAAACAAGTTACCAATTCCATATGAAATCTGTATTAATTTAGCATTCACGAGTCCATTGACACTAACAAGCATGCATTAGAAGGGGAAGAGAGTTCGATCTAACTTACTTTAGCACATTTGGGCAATTTGTTGCTTACCTGACAATTAAGTAGGCGAAATAGAAGTTGTTGCAGTGCAGGCAATTGCTCAAGCAACCCGGCAGTTTCAAGCTCTCGAGTTCTCTGCAGAAACCACAGATTGTATCAGTTATCATTTCCATTCAAGTAGGGAGATATGAATAAGCATACAACATAAATAAATCAAATCAGTAACATTTTATAATGCATAAATGATGCAGCCCTGGGCTATTTGGAGTGGTAAGACCGTGCCAAACTGAGTCGTAATTAGTATACATTACTAAACTATGCTGGAAAGGGCATAACTTTGGTTACGGGAGTCCGTTTCAGGTCCAAGAGCAGTTGAATCAGAGATACAAAGGAGACCTACGAATCAAAACGGCAAATAGGTGGAGGTGTCCTCCGGACACCACCTACTTGTTCCAGGTCCCCAAGGAGATTCCTCTCGTAGGTTCCTTCACGACCGTGAGCGAAAGACGCGGGAGAAGTCCGATTCAATCGTGCATCAAAGGTAAACCACATCTATTGTACTTTGGATACCAAGATCTTTTAAGATCTACAAATGATAACAGAGTCTTTGTGGCTTCTCCTCCTATTTGACAATTTATATCTTAGAAACCCTACAAATTTAGGGTTTCATGTTTGGATAATCTATTAATTTTTACATAATAGAGAATCGTAGTTTTATTTGATGTTATTGGTCCATGCATGCGATGATGAGATTTATTATGTTTTTGCCCTAAAATCTAGGGTTTGTAATCTTGTTGTTGATTATTGCCATGATTATCTCTTGTTTGTATTGACCTATGGTGGTTGTCTATAGATCTAGGATTTTGTGATCATGCACATATTTTATGTCCTAAATTTCTTTGTGAAGTAGAAATCTTACATAAATTTTTTGAGATTGTTATTGTGATTGTCGTTCTCTCCTTGAACAAATCGTTCATGGGCATCCTCATCATGAAGTACTGACTCCATCATCGACAAAACCCTACGTAGGGGCATGCCATAACCAAACACTCCCCCTCCGTATCCGCACCAACCAAGGCCCCACATAGGGGTTGTAAGTCTTCGGATGGACTGTCGACCAACCCCGACCCCATGTGGGGGTCTCCGGCGGTTATGGCGCAATCAAGACCCAAAGTAGGGGTCGCAGACACACGAGGAAGCGTCGACAACGAATCAACAAAGTCAAAATCGCACCCAACACTCATTGGCACATGGGTTGTGTTGGCGACACCAACGACCAACCCTGAACCCACACAAGGGTTCGGGCGACACTATGGTGGCGTGAATAGTAGCTCCGAACCCACACGAGGGGGCCGACGGACGCTGATCACTAGACTCTGACCTTGTGCAGGGATCGGTGGTAGGACGGGAGATCCCAACCCCTCATAAGGGCTCGGATGGTGCTAGCCCAAATTTATGGGAATTCAGGCAAGTTTATGGCAGTGGCAACTGGCAAAATGAATCCCACGAGGGGGTTTCCAACAACACAATACTAGGAGTCCGACCCCTTCGTGGTGTTCGGGTGGGTCATGTAGGCTACACGTGGTCCTATCCAACTCCTTTGGAGTTTGGGTGGGGCTCATGGACCTCCTCATACGTGACCTGCCACCAAAGGGGAAATCGGGTGGGCCGAGTTAAGAATCATTCGAACCGTGGGACCCTAAGAGGGGATCCATTATAGCCTAGCCTTTACTTGTTATGTCTAGATGTATCAAATATTTTCTAGCTTCTTAAAATACCTTTTATTATTTTTGCCTTTCCCAAATGAATACTCGATACATCCATCCGAACTTGTCGAAACCGCCTAAACCGATACTTATACGACATGTCCGCAATCGATTATGATATCGATACTGTGAAGCTTGCATAAAAGCTAGGTAGACAGTTGGCGAATAGATAGACCTACATTTTAGATATGCAAGTTTAAGCTCATGCAACCAAAGAGCACCCTCCATATTCCCCCTAGACTATAAAGAGTCTAGACAAAAAAGGTATAATAATACAATTCCCTATAGAGAATTGTATTCATCTCTATGACACATAAAACAAACAAGTGACAAGGAGTGGCAATCCCATAATATCATTTTAAAGTTATGGCTTTTAGTTGTACACATGCATTTCTAAGTAAGGACCGACCAGCTATTTCCTTATTACGTACGTTACATAAAATAATTTGTAAATGTAGCTAACTTTTATAGCAAAGCTAGTACACACTACAGCATAGTTCAACTGTTCGTGTCTCACTAGGGGACTTGCTGTATTGGTCCTTATACTCATCCTAGCCAAGATTTGCTTTGATGCGATTAGTGGAGTAAATTTGATAAAGTTATTGGTACATAAATGTCAATATCTAGGATTTTATTACATTGTAATTAATAGGATCATGATTTGTAGTATTGCCTAACCGTAGGAGATTTGTAGGAAATTAATTACCTACTATATATTGGTAGTTACATGTTCTAGATGCATTATTGTAGGAGATTAATTGCCTACTATAGATTGGTAGTTACCTATTCTAGATTGGTTGTATTATATATATTCAGTTTGATTCAACATAATGTATATGCCATAATTCTCCAATACTACTTTCTCTCTCAAATTCTTTAGAAAGAAAGTTGTACTACAATTACCAAGACATTTAGGCACATTACAGGTGGTTGACTCCCAGAAAATCTTTACTGCAATCTCAATTACATTTGCTTATGGTTTTAGACAGCCTTTTTTTTCTTTTTCTTTTAAGAGAAAGGATGGGATCAAGTAGATACCAACCAAATTTCATTAAGACAAAATCTAAGTAGTACATAGCCCTTACTGTTATGTAAAGTGTCCAAAGCCAAAGGATCATGTTCCATCTCGATTTCCGTAGACCAATCTTATAAATCATAAAGTCTCATACATTTATCTATGGCAATGACTTCCAGTAACTTTTAGAAAGAAGTAACTGAGAAGTAGGTGCAAAAAGAACAAGCATAGTTGCAGTCTTCCTGTTGAGATTGTGCTGTCAACGATTTTAACTGTCCACTTCACTAATGTTCCTAATTTCCAATTTCAACAATTGATACCACCATGAAACATGACGATTCAAACTGATAAAATATATCTTAGAGAGATCAACTCTTATGTAAACAATAAGAAATGCCAACCAAATTCAGCAATCCAAATGCAAATAGTGATTACATGGCTTATTAGACAAGGAAAAGATGAACAAAGAATAAGATGCATACCAGAGGATCTGCCTCAACATCATACTTGAGTACACGATAGCATTCAAGCCTTTCTTCTAAAAACAAAGCATATGTACGCACCCATGCAGAATAGTCCCATGCTAAAAACCAAAAAGAAAACAAATCAGACCACATGGTCCTTTTGCTCATTGAAGAGATTAGTAACAATGAATACCGTTTGCACTGGAACCATCCTTAAAATGGGACATGTTAAGCATATGACTTCTGTGCCTTCCATAATTAATGAGCTCTTCACGAAAAGTGGGGTCTACCTCCCTCAAAGCTCGATGTATCACAATTAATGTTTTTAATGCAACCTATAGTAAAACAGAGTTTGATCAAGAAAATTTGAAAGTAGAAATTTATATACAGATGTAAATGATACAAATAGTTAAAAAACATTCAAATTAGTCACAAACACTTACTAAAGAATCACAGTAACTAATAGCTAGATCATCACATTTATCAAAGATGGATCAGAATTGACAGAATACACTAGTGAGAAAAGAAAAGAAAAAAAAATGGCTTCATATATGCGAACATAGAAGCTCAAGCTTTTGGGAGAATAGATGGGCAATGAATGTGATGAACGATTCAGCATTTCCTTCAAAGCTCAGAGTACAGAATAGGCTCTACGTAAGCAAAATTCAAAGAACTTGTGTACATATGTAAAGTTAGAATAGGTTGTTTTCTGACATTCATATGTGGATCATAATCTTGACATTCATTTGTGGATCATAATCTTGACATTCATTATATAGGTTCTATAAAAAGATGATTTACTGCTAGATCCCTGTTCAGATTCTCAGTTCTTTTTCTCCACTAACTAAGAACTCTTACATCCTTGCCGGAAGTGCTTTAACTTGTATAGCTGTTTGCTAATATACATAAAAAGGCCAACTTACTCCTGTGTATTCATCCTTAAAAATTGCACACGTTGAATATACCATTATCTATCTTTTCCAACTTCCGGTATTTATATAAGATCCCATATTTCGCACATTAAAAAAAAATGTTTGGCAATATCAACCTGCCCTTTTTCTGTCTTTGAATATATTAACCTGTTGTAAAGTCTCTTAAGCAACTGTTACTACTTTGTCAAAAGCTAGGAAAAGGACAATAGGTGCTGAGTAAGTTATTGGACAACAACATAAACAAATTCAAGCATATGACTGGGAACATACCGCCCAATTATGTGTCTTTGCAAGACGCCTTGAGAGAGCATGAATGCAATAAGCCACATCTGCCCGAGGCCTTGAAGCTGAGATGGCATAAAATATAGCTGCAAACCAATACTATATGAGAATTAAACACAATTAAGTTATTGATATAACGGCAACAAAACCAAAGAAACAACAATACCAAAGATATAATTATCAGTACAGAAACTTATACTGAAAAAGTGGACAATTTACATGGCATATTATTTTCAGCTTTATATATATAGATACAGATATTCTGACAAAACATAACTAGTGCATGCACTTAGTATAGGCTACATAGATATCATATGCTTAAGAGAGTCATTGCAACTGGAAACCTGACAAAGAAGCACAGATGCTAAGGACACCTGGAGTCTGCTACTTAAGCCATGAAGGATGCTTTTGAACAATGAAATTGATCATCGCAATACCTATTCACCCCATCCTAATGTCATTTTCCTCGTGGTTATCATAGGCTGATGTTGGAATTATGATTGTCTTCCAATAAAACTCGCAAATGGATGGTAATAAGGAAGATGCAGTCTTGAGTTGTCATAAAGAAATGACCCTCGGCAAACTTAAAGAAAAAGTTTCTATTGACCCAATACAAATTTACAAAAGCATAAACCAAAAGCATTATATGCGCCACTAACCTTTTATGTGCTTCTCCTTCGAAGGGCGCTCGACATGGTTTGTGGCCCTTACAATCGCAACATCGAGTTCCTAGATATGATTCATAAACAATGACATGAATCAAGAACATTTTGGAAAAAAATATTAAATTTGTAAAATCCATCTGTTGAGAATATTCCTGGATTAAAAGAATTTCTCACCTTGTAATCACTGTTAACTTTAGCAATGGACACCGTAGTGGTGTCCTTGATGGCGCCAAGATATTTCCTCAAGCTTTGCTGAGTTCCCCCTCCTGCCATTCTCCTCTCCTCCATACGAGATTCTGACGTAAGAACAGAAGGAGCAATGTTTCAGCAAATCAGCAAAAGCATGTACGAGAGAATTCTAAAGTACAATAACCTCAACCATACTAATTCCAAAGGAAAGGACAAATACTCCACAGAGTATACTATACTGTTTATGTAGAAGTAAGAAATTTTTCCTGATTATCCAATGGAAAACACAAGAGTTCGGAAATAGGATTTATCTGATAAACTGATAAAGAAATCTCAAAATGGTAAACTGAGATTTATATGTAGAAGTATTAAGAAATTCTCATGTCCTCTATATACGTAGAAGCTAAAGCAAGAACACCCCCAAAAAGGACAGCTGTCTTCGTCTCATATCGTGTTGGACATGTACCGGACATGAGGACAAAAACTCCAAAAAAGACTAGGACATGCCGAAATTGGTTGTCATGTCCGTGTCACCGTGTCCATACTGTGTCATGCCATATTTGCGTCCTTGCAACATAGTACAAGTATGAACCTTTTCTTGATTACTCTCGAATAAATCTAAAAAAAAAAAGCACAGGTCATAAATAGGACCAATCAGACAGGGGCAAAAAACCCCGAAGTTTTGTACCAAATTTTGGTGAGAGAGAAGTTATCATAAGTTCAAAGAACAACATACATCCAGTAGCAGCCAATACAAGAATGTAGAAGATTATGGTCAGAGTCCGACCAAGCCAGAATATTTACGGGAAATTCTGACCCAAAAATTTGACCTGACCGAAATTCCGGTCATGACTGACCGGGAACCAAAATTACAGCCGACCACTCCACTGACCATATCGTTCTACAAACAAAATTACGAGAATATAAACTCCGCTAAAATTCTCTAGCACAGTTCTTCTACGCCTGCAGTTTACAATTTCATCAAATAAATGAACAAAATTGAGCTAGACAACTAATCTAACAATAATCACGAACACAATAAATCCAAGTCATCAACTTTCTTAATCCGTCGGTAATTCCACTAATTTAGTGACCAAACTAGCCGCTAAAAATGCAGGAAATTTGGAGATCCGAACATATTCCAACCAACAAAAAGGCTGAAATCAAGCAAAATTATGGGGAAATAACCGAAAATTCTTGGATTACAGGAAATAATTAAAAACCAGATCTAGCTCAATATAATATGAGTCAAGAAGAAGAAGAAGAAGAAGAAGAAGAAGAAGAGCTCACCAGTGATGAATCGACGAAGAGAGGAGGAGCGAGCTTCAAAATCGAGAAAAATGCAGCTCGAGGGAATTTTCTAGGCATTCGGTGGGGTCTGCCGCTCCGCCGGAACTGGTTGATACGCAACGAATACGAATTGGGAAGGTTCTCCGCCGCTGGATATGGTTAGAGTTGCAGGAACCGGATAAGAAATGGAAGTGTGAGCGGACAAGTGGTCTGATTCCTTGATTAGAATATGAGGAAGATGGAATAAATGAGCCAAGGTTATTTTTTCCCGCTTTATTTAACCTTGGTGGACCCAAAGGCACCCGGATCCAAACCCAAACCCAAACCCAAACCCAAACTCAAACCCAAACCCGCTGCATATTCATAATGATGAAGTGGGTACTGGTATCCGAAGAATATAGAAAGAAATAGCATATTCATAATGTCGGACTTCTTACAACCACTCTCTCCCATTCCTTACATATGGGTCCCACCGGGTCCCATCACCACTCTCACCCTCCCTGTTACATGGGCTCCACCCGGTCCCACACTTCTTCCTCTCCTCCAATCGAAGTCCGACACGTGGCAAAGTTGTAAGGGGATTGTAACATTGGTTGTAGGCATAGCAAAGCTCAAAAAAATATGTGCCACAGACACTCTCATCAGTCTCTCATCATTAGAAAAAATGTTAAATTTAAGTCAAAAGTCTATAAAGAAAATTTTCCCATAGTTAAAAAAAAAAAAAATTCAATAAACTATAATTCGAATGTTGTCAATCGATTATTTATTATTATTATTATTATTATTATTATTATTAAGAAGGTAGCACTCAACATTCGCTAACCCTAGTGAGATGAAAGAGTGATGTGAGAGGCCAACAGCATATTAAAGACAAATGCAGGAGCAAAGTGTAATAAGCATTGGATCCAGAGGCGATTAGTTTTGTGTCCTAAAATGTTGTCATTAGGTGATAGGCACGCAGTAGGTGGTGAGTACCATTAGGTGCCAGCAAATGCTGCACGCTACTGCTCTCCATTATTTTTATGGGATATTTTAGCAAATACTTTCATTATAAATATAAAAAGAGAAATTTTCACTTATTCCTATTTAAATTATTTATATTAAGGGTGCATTCTACAGTTTTGTAAAAATGTAAGAGTTTTTTTACTTTTGACGGAAATCGTCCAGAACGGACGGTCAACAGCTTTGACCCAAAAAATTTGACGAAAATACTCCTCCTATAATTTATTCTTTTTCTTCCCTCAACCCCACCCCCACCTCCCCGGACATGCTACCGCCGGCGCCGCTACTCGCCCCTGCTCTCCCTCCACGCCACCGCCTCCCCCCTTTCCGCCATCGCCTCCCCCTCCCCTTCCCCGCCACCGCCTCCCCTCTCCCTCCCCGCCATCGCCTCCCCCCTCCCCCTCCCCGCATAGCAGCGGTGGCAGCGGGAAGCAGCAGCAGCGGCAGCTGCATCGTGCGGCGCGTAGCTGCGGCGAAGGCGAGCAATGGGGGGAGCGGCGTGCGACGGCGGCGGCTGTTGCTGTTGTTGCGGTAGGGGGGGGCAGTGGCGGGAGGGGGGCAGTGGCTGCAGAGGGGGGGGGCAGCGGCCGCGGGGGGCGGGGGGGGGGGGGGGGGGTGGAAGGTGCAGTGGCGACGGAGAAGGAGGGGAGTTGAAGGAAGAGGAAAAAGAAATTAGGGAAGGGGGTATTTTCGTCAAATTTTTGAGGTCAAAGCTGTTGATCGTCCGTTCTGGACAGTTTCAATCCAAAGTGGTGGTTAAGTCAAAAAATTTCATATAAAAATTAGTATATATTTTTATTTATTTTAAAAATTAGTAAATAATCTTATTTTTTGTATACAACATTTAAAAATGTAAGATATATTTTCACTATTTTAAAATAAAATTTAATTATACACATAATGGGGGCATTTACTAGATTTTTAAATAAGTGAGGGTATATACTATTTTTTTACATTTGAAGCATTTGCTAAAATATTCCTTCTTTTATAGGCTTTCAGTATGCATACAAAGTCCCTTATTAAATCAAATTGAGAATTTTTCATAATTCAAGGTGCAATCCATTTAAATAATAAAAATTAATTGCACCCTACTTGTGTAACGTCCCAGTCCCAAAATACTTAGAACCAAGTATGTAGACATGTCAGCTGCACATATACGAAGAATACTCCAATATATGGAATCCTCGTATTTGTACATAAGCTATAAATAATAATAATCACAGGCCAAAATATAAATAAACTACATCTCATCCACAGCTCAACACAGAAGATATAAGGAGTCCATAATAAATAAGCGAGTCAAAGAGATAGCCGGGTGGACATACCCACTCCAAACAGCTATAAAAAAAAATAGTCTCAAATAAATGATCGGAGTCCAGCCTCCGCAAAATAGAAAGAAAAAAATATATAAAGATGTCCACTACATAGTCTCAACAAATCTCAAAGCAATGATAGAGCTAAATGTCAGAAAGGAATGCCTCGTCATCGATGTAGGAAGGATCCAATGATGAACCGTACTCCAGCAAAAAATCGTCTATACCTGGAGAGATCACCAGGTCCTCAGCGAGAAGTAACAAGATACAATAAAACAACATGTCGTATACACTGTGATATATAATAAGTACAAGGAGTGATGCATGCAATAGGATGCATAACCGTTCTACGGTAATAATGCAGTTAAGAATAAACCTTCAACGCATGGGCACTCTGGCTACAGGGGAATCGATATGGTCCCTCAAGGAATACCAGGGACCTCAAAGCATAACATCCATCGAATGTCGGAGGCCAGCAGGATTATGAGTAGGAAAGTGCATCCGTGGCCCATACGTTAAGGAACTGTTCTCCCCACCCAATGCCTAGTAGGGTCACATCCATGACTCATATGAACCTCTAGTAACTGCCAAGTCCACTAGCAGGAAATTCTATTGGCAGTTACTCCTAACCGTCGCACGTCTCCCACGTATCGGTGGCCAGCCGACAACGCGAGTACGTATCCTACATGTGACTCACAACTCGTGATGATCATGTGTCAAGGACGTATGAGATATACCAATACCTCATCATCAAATGGGTGGTCACTAAGCTAAGTCAATGCAATAAAATAACATAAACATAAGTAAAACGACCGATACAGTCGCTTGCACCCAAGTGTGACTTGGACGTACAGTAATATGTCACGACCCGCACCCTGAAGAGGGGCACGAGCACGTGGTTATGTCCAGCCTAAGCCGCAGAATCGGCGGTAGAACGATGTATATAAGGTTTGTAAATACTACGACTAAACAGATAAAAGTACATGTACAGTATATACACTCCGAATGGAGGTGACATAGCAATACAGTCTCAATCACAAAGTAAACTAAGGTAGATAGCATGGAAAGAAAATATGATAGATGAAAGCAGGAAATAAGTTCAAGATCCACACAAGACCAAAGCTATATACAACATCACAGAGTCACAGAATATAATATAAAATACTACGATCTGAAATGTACTAGCTGGCTCGCAGACCAGGCAAACCTAACTAAGCTACACTACTCTGGGTGTGCAAAGTATAGTGGCTCTACTATCAAGCCACGGTCCAGGCCTACTCCATCTAACCCGTCCCCATAATAGGTCGGGCAATCTGCCTCAGAATCATTTGTAATATATTAACGGTATCCTGTCAGAAAAATGAGCAAGTACAAACACCAACAGCAGTTCCATATGAATTGACAAATTCTATAAGAGACAGTATAATGAAATACAAGACAAAGATATAGGACGACTTAGGAACCATTCGAAAGCCGAGTTACAACCCTTAAACCAAACAAGGACCGGGGTTGTAACCCTTCTCCCGAACAGAACTTAGTCTCCAATCAAGGTATAGCATAAAGGCATGTAGAGCATGTGAGTAAAAGTACTGAAAGTAGAACTGAGCAGAATATAAGATACGATAAATAAATGTAAAATGTGACTTGAATTATTAGAGCGCTATGTGATCGGCTAGGGAATCATGATCAGGTTATCCACTTGGCCCGACAATCATACGGTGTTCTCACGAAAAGTCATGCCGGCCAACCTGGATAACAAGCACACGGAGGAATCTGCTACACCCTACGTGAGGTGAGAGTGGCACAAGCAAAATAGTGACAAGGGGCTTTGATCACATAACCCCTAATAATTCCTCCATCCCCGAATAGTATCACGGATCCGGACATGGCACGTCATGACACGGGATTCAAAAACAGGGGGCCAGCCCACTCCCAAATCGATGTCTATATAAGTACACGAAACACGAAATATCACGTACCAATATACCAAGAAAATCCAGGAATAACATCTCATGACAGGATCCGACGTATACTAGTCCATGATCCATCGTGTCGGAAATTAATTAAGACACTACAACTGAATTGGATATAGTATATATATCAAGAGAATAAAAACTATCAGTGAATGTACTCGCCTGTGGTCCTGAGCTGATAAGGTGAACAGACGCTCAGAGTAATCACAGACCTAAAATAAGATACTATAGTCAAACAGGGTTTTATAATGAAAAGAAAACTAATTTAAGTCATGATATGCAAGTCTAAGTCAAACTAGGTCAATCTAGGTCAAACTGGGTCATACCAGATCATAATAGGTCACTGGGAGTCAATCCAAGTCAAACTAGGTCAAACGGGATCAAATGTTGACTTATAGTTGACTTTTGGTCAACTGGTCAACCCTGGTCAACTCTGGTCAACTCTAGGTCAACCCTAGGTCAAACTAGTCTAATGTTGACCAACTGTTGACTTTCAGTCAACTGGTCAACTCTGGTTTAGTTTCGGTCAATTCTAGTCACTTATAGGCTAAGTTTGACTCTCGGTTGACTTTTGTTGACTTTTGGTCAAAATGGTCAACCGAAGTCAAAGCTAGTCTAGGAGCACTATATCTGACCATTACCAACAAAGGAAACCAATTTCTAACCATATCTTAATCTGTTAAACTCATACCTTAGGTTCTGGGTATTACCTACATTTATCCTTCACAAGGTAAATACCTATACCTTGCCCATTACAAAGGAAACTCCGCTAATTCTCAAGATACTAGCCTAGGCTCCTTAAGATAGTTAGATACTATCCTATCTAGGGTTTACCTACCAAGAAGTAGGGGTTTCCTAGATATCTAGTCCATCTTAGGTCACATGTTGATTATCCTCATTACCTTACCCTATATTAATCTAACATCTAACTAAACACCCACACACCAACACTCACTCACTAACTCACATATGGCACCACACTTATAGGTTCACATATAGGCTCTCCTATAGGTTCACACCTAGGCTCACACACATATGGTATATAGGCTCACATATAGACACCTATATAAACTCACACACACATACCCATATATAAACACATATAGGTTCACCTATATACTCACATATATGGGTCAACATGGGCTGATTTGAGGGTCCTATAGGCTGTCCTAATTGGGCTGATATGGGCCTGAACATGGACTGATTTGGGGTTGAACCTAACTGCTAAATGGGGGCCGATTCAATGGGCTAATAAGGACTGATTTGTTGGCTATTTTGGGACTGGAAATGGGAGGCCAATGGCTGTCCTAGATGGGCTGATACATGAGCTGTTATGGGCCTGCAAATGGGCTGTTAAATGGGCCAGATAATGGGCTAAATGAGGGCTAAACCATTGGGCTAAACCCCCTCCAACCTGCTGCAATCAGCAGCTAACAGTCCCCTGTGTGGGGACTGTTCTGACCTGAAATCAGTCCCCCTTGTGGGGACTGATGCTCCCACTGCTACTGCTGTTAGCAGCGACATTATTCCCTCCTCCATACTCTCAATCCCACTCTCTCTATCCCTCTAATTTCCACTTCTCAAACACTCTCAACTCTCTCAATGTAAACACGCATACACACACATACCAAACCAATTCCACCATCCCCATCTCTCAATCCTTCACATACCCGAAAATCCCCTTCTCACAAATATGAATACCAAGACACCATATTTATATACATATAAATTGGAGAGCCCATATATATATATATATATATATATATATATATATATATATATATATATATATATATATATATATATATATATATATATATATATATATAGACAATATACATATAACAATGATATATATATACACACATATATACTTAGAATATGATACAATAAGATACATTAGAAAACACATCTCTAAATAACATAAAATCTGTTATTTAATATCTAGATAAATCATTCTATAATATAACTAATTACAAGTGTCCCAAAAATAGGGTTTTTCCCCATTAGGACACAATACCACACAAGGACACCTAGAAGTCTCCAAATGGACACGAAATAGACACAAATGGAGACACAAACATGGGGGTCATTCCTATGGATCCAAAATAATCCTATATGCATGTAGGAATGAAAAGGAGAAAAGATTTATACCTCCCGGTAGATCGAATCTAGGAAAACCCTCCTGATACGACACCGACACGTAGGAATCTCCAAATGGACACGAACGAGCTTCGAATCCTCCCAAACTTGGCTAGCTCCTTCCTTAGCTTGAGTAGAGAAGAAAAGAAGAAGGTTGGGTGGAGGAATGGATGGATTTGGTGGAGAAAATCAATAGAAACCCTCTCTAAAAATTTGAAAAAGAACAAGAGAGAGAAAGTAGAAGGGATAATGACAAGGCTTAAGCCTATCCCTATCAATAGGTGGCCGGCCACTATGGCTAGGTGTCCCCCCTCTATGAAAAGTCTAAAAAGCCCCCCACTAGTCTAATTAATTAATATTAGGAGAAGGGTTTATGTCGGGGCTATTTTAGTCATGTTTAAAACTCTAATCTAACTAAACCTACCATGAAATAATTAGTCTAATCACTAACTAAAAATAATATCATGTGGGCTATGGCTAACTAGTTTGTGGGTCCCACTAGAGTCAAAACTACCCCGGGTCCCCGATACAAGTCGGATTGAGTTAAAATTCGAACCCGACTTAAATAACCCCAAAATATTATTATAAATAAATAAATAATTCTAAGGTGGAAAATGACCAAAATACCCCTGTTAATGAAAACTGGGGGTGATAAATCTATCCACCTTAAAAAAAATTTGTCCTCAAAATTAAAACAAACATACACTGAAAACACATGCAGAAACATAAAAATTATACCTCAGGGCTTGAAGAGATAAGGGAAACGCTCCCGCATGTCGTCCTCTCTCTCCCAGGTAGACTCACCTGGAGAGTGATGCCTTCATGCAACACGAACCAAGGGTATAACCTGGTTCCGGAGCACCTTCTTCCTACGATCCAGAATCTCTACTGGCTGCTCTGGATAGTGAAGAGTAGGCCCCACCTCGATCGCTGAATGGTCCAATACATGGCTGGGGTCTGCCACGTACCGTCTCAGCTGCGACACATGGAACACGTTGTGCACCCCCTCTAGCGTAGGTGGCAAGTCTAGTAGATAGGCCACTGCACCGACCCTCTCAAGAATAGTGAAAGGTCCGATGTAGCGCGGACTAAGCTTCCCGCCTCCGCCAAAGCGAATCGTGCCCCGTGTCGAAGAAATCTTCAGGAACATCAAAGCACCAGCCTAGACATAAAATAAACTCAGCACACAGGACAAATAAAATCACAAGCATCACAAACAGGAACTGAAACTAACCTCGAACTCTAACGGTCTCCGGTGGCTATCGGCCCAATGCCGATGCCTATCCCGAGCCACCCGAAGTCTGTCTCTAATCAACCTGACCTTCTCAGCTGCATCCACTACCATCTCTGGTCCAAGCAGCACTCTCTCGCCAACATCGTCCCATGACAAGGGAGTACGACATCTCCGTCCGTATAGAGCCTCGAATGGCGACATCTCTATACTGTCCTGATAGCTGTTGTTGTAAGCAAACTCTACCAGGTGAAGATGGTCCTCCCAAGAACCCTCGAGATTAAGCACACACGTGCGAAGCATATCCTCCAAAGTCTGGATAGTCCACTCTGACTGCCCGTCTGTCTGGGGGTGATAAGCGGTACTAAACTTGAGCGAGGTGCCCAAGCTAGCCTGAAAACTCCTCCAGAAGTGGGAAGTGAAACGACTATCCCGGTCTGAAACTATGCTCACAGGAACCCCATGCAATCGCATGATCTGACGAATGTACAGCTCTGCTAGCCTCTCTGTAGACAATCCCACCTTGAAAGGCAAAAAATGGACAGATTTGGTCAATCTATCAACTATGACCCAAATCACGTCTTTCCCTCCAGGAGATCGTGGAAGTCCGGACACAAAGTCCATGGTAATGTACTCCCACTTCCACTCAGGAATGGGTAGTGGCTGTAGCAACCCACCAGGCCTCTACCTCTCGGCCTTCACCTGCTGACACACCAAGCAGCGAGATACAAACTGAGCTACCTCGCGCTTCATGTCGTACCACCAAACGTGCTCCCTTAGATCTCTGTACATTTTGTTGGCCCCAGGATGCATAGAGTACTGAGAGTGATGTGCCTCCTGAAGAACCTCCTCCCGAAGCTCCCCACTCGGAACGCACAGTCTAGCACCGTACCGCAGCGACCCATCTTCGGCAATAGAGAAATTGAGCAACCCTGCCCGCACCTGCTCCCTGATGCTCCTCAGGGCAACATCATCATACTGTGCTGATCTGACTCTGTCCATCAACTCAGACTGAATCTTTAAGCCCCACATCTGCACCTCCATGCCCGGAATAATTACCTCGATTCCCAAACTGTCAAGGTCAGCCAAAAGATGATGATCTGCCGTCAGATACATAGCTACTGGATACCTGCTCAAGGCATCTACAACTACGTTGGCCTTTCCTGGATGGTACTGCAAGGCGATATCGAAATCCTTCATCAGCTCGAGCCAACGTCTCTGTCGTATGTTCAGCTCCTTCTGAGTGAACACGTACTTCAAGCTCTTGTGATCAGTGAAGATCTCAACCCGCTCTCCATACAAGTAGTATTTCCACAACTTCAAGGCAAAGATAACAGCGGCCACTCCAGATCGTGAGTCGGGTAGTTCTTCTCATGAGGACGTAACTGCCTAGATGCATAGGCAATCACCTTCCCGTGCTGCTGAAGAACACAACCCAAACCCCTGCCAGAAGCATCGCTGTAGATCGAGAAACCACCAGTACCAGACGGTAATATCAAGATCGGAGCTGATGTCAACCTCTACTTCAGCTCATCGAAGGCGGCCTGATACTCCTCAGTCCAGACGAACTCCACGTCCTTCCTGGTGAGTCTAGTCATTGGCTCTGCAATCCGCGAGAAGTCCTGGACGAACTTTCGATAGTAGCCCACCAAACCCAGAAAGCTCTGAATCTCGGCAACTGAACTGGGTGTAGACCAAGACTCTACCGCAACAATCTTCTTCTGGTCCACTGAGATCCCGTGCTCGGTCACAACATGACCCAAGAACTCGACCTGGTCCAGGAAGAACTCGCACTTCGAAAGCTTCCCGTACAACTGCTCCTTTCTCAGAGTCTCGAGCACAATCCTCAGATGCTCCTCGTGCTCCTCCGGCGTCTTTGAGTAGACCAAGATGTCATCTATGAAAACCACCACGAACTTGTCAAGGTACTGATGGAATACCTTGTTCATCAAGTTCATGAATACTGCTGGGGTGTTGGTCAACCCAAATGGCATGACAGTGAACTCGTACTGGCCGTACCGAGTCCGAAAAGCTGTCTTCGAAACGTCTTCCCGTTTTACCTTCAGCTGATGATAACCGGACCTCAGGTCTATCTTCGAAAATACCTTCGTGCCGTTCAACTAATCAAACAAGTCGTCAATCCTCGGCAACGGGTACTTGTTCTTGATAGTAAGGTTGTTGAGTGACCTGTAATCGATACACATGTGTATCGTGCCATCCTTCTTTGGCACAAACAGATCTGGCGCTCCCCAAGGTGATGAACTGGATCTGATGAATTCCTTGTCCTGTAGCTCGTCGACTTGCTTCTCCAGCTCTGCCAACACGCTGTTGTTGACCCTATAGACGTGCTGTGAAATAGGCTCAGCACCCGGTACTAAGTCTATAGAGAACTCAATGTCTCTATCTGGCGGCATCCCAGGCAACTCCTCGGAAAAAATATCCATGAAATCAGCTATCAATGGATGCGGCAATGCCTGCCCCGCCAGCAAAGCTCCAGAGAACCCCTCCCGGCTCAGCTGCTCCCCTGGCAAACACAATCTCCGGCTCTCCTGGCGGCCTAAACAAAACCCTACCTCCTCTACAGTCTATACTAGCATGTTGCATGCTCAATCAATCCATTCCGAGTACCACATCGTACCTCGGAAGGGGCATTACGAGCAAACATGTGCTCAATTCCCGGCCTCCAAAAGTAACTCTCCGCCCCTTGCAGATATTGTTAACCAGGATGATGCCTCCCCCGATCAATATCTTGCAAATCCTACCCATATATTCAGCAATAATGTTGTGTCTCAGAGCAAAGGAAACGGACACAAAACTATGAGTGGCACCGGAATCAAACAAGGTAAAAGCAGAGAATGAATCAAGAAGAACGTAACCTGCCACAACATCACCCACTGGCTCTGCCTCCTTCTCTGCTGTCAAGGCGAACACTCTGCCCGCAGGGGCTCCCCTCTGGTGCTGTACAAAGCACTGCTGCTGGGCCTGAAGTGGAGGGCCTCTCTGCTGAACTGTTGGTCCTCTAGTATACTACACTCTGTCTCTGGCTCCACGAAGATGGTAATCCTTCAGCTGGTGATCGGGTGCCCCACAGTAAAGACAGACGCCCAACCTCTTCCTACAGGCCTCTCGAGTGTGCCCCGGCTTCCCGCAGAAAGCGCACTGAGTAGCCTGCCTCTGGCCCTGTCCCTGGTGCTGCTGGGCACGCGCTGGTGCCTGCTGAAACTGTAACTGAGGCTGCTGCTGGAACTGCCTCTGCTGGAAATGAGGATGCTTCGTCGGCCCCGCACTCGAGCTCACTCCAAGAACGTCGCTGCCCCTCTTCGGCTTGAGGCCGAAGTCCTCCTCTGTAATCTGCGCCTCCATCAGGATCTGCTCGAAGGTCACATCACGTCGCCCAGAGGTACGAGTGCGTACTGCATGTATAAGACCCCTCCGGAACTTACGGGCCTTGTATCCCTCATCCTGGATCAGACTGGGTGTAAACCTACTCAGGCGAAAGAACTCCGCTGCATACTCGTCTACCGACGAGTTCCCCTACACCAACCCGGCAAACTGTCCCTCCAAAGCTGTCAAAGCCACATCTGGGTAGAACTTCTTCTTAAAGAGCCTCCTGAAGATCTCCCAAGTCAAACCCCTCACCGACGCACGAGGATCCGTGCGAAACCAAGTCAGCGCTATATCGAAAAACTGGCTCGCTGCAGACGTCACCCAAAGCCCTTTCGGGACCTCTGCTAACTCCAGGCTCCGCTGGACATCCTCCAACCAGTCATCCGCATATAGGATACCCTCGGTACCCTTAAACTCCCTCGGGTTCATCTTCCTGAAGTCTAGGTGTGTGCCAGGCCTCCCCTGACCCTGCTGCTGAACTGTGGCACCCTGAACTATACCGGTGCAACTCTCTCTACTGCTGCCATCGCCAGCTGATGTGAGTTCTCCATGCTCTGTCGCAACACCTCTGCCTGTGCGCTCTAAGTCTGCAACATCTACTGCAGAAGGGCCATCATCTCTTGAGTATCAGTCGGGAGCGGAGACGGCGGTGGAAGAGTATCAGGAATGACTATGGACGGTCCCGTTGCTGGAGGTGGAAGACCTCTTGGAACCGTCGCTGCTACTCCCGCCTGAGGGGCAGGAACTGAGGTGGCAGCTCCCTCAAGTGCAGCTCCCGCAGCCGGAGGTGGAAGTCCTGCCGAATCGGGCCTCTCCGGAACAACGCTAGATCCCGCTGCCTGAGAGCGAGTAATCGTCATCCTGAGGATAGATTGAAACAAGCAATCAATATGGCACATGATAGGAATATCAAAGAAGGACAATTAAATTCAATGCAAAAGAGTTGTCATGGTAATCAAAAGATCAGAATTTTTCTAAAATGTGATTGAGTAACTCCTATCATACCCTAGATCCTACGTCCTAATTGCAGGCTCGTAATTAGTACTCTAAGTCGAGCACCATTACGAGATCGCACTAATTGTGACACAGACCTGCATGGGCCACCACAAAAATGTGTCATGACCCGCACCCTGAAGAGGGGCACGAGCACATGGTTACGTCCAGCCTACGTCGCAGAATCGGCGGTAGAACGTTGTATATAAGGTTTATAAATACTATGACTAAACAGATAAAGGTACATGTACAGTATATACACTCCAAATGGAGGTGACATAACAATATAGTCTCAATCACAAAGTAAACTAAGGTAGATAGCATAGAAAGGAAATATGATAGATGAAAGCAGGAAATAAGTTCAAGATCCACACAAGCCCAAAGCTATACACAACATCACAGAGTCACAGAATATAATATAAAATACTACGATCTGAAAAGTACTAGCTGGCTCGCAGACCAGGCAAACCTAACTAAGCTACACTACTCTGGGTGTGCAAAGTCTAGTGGCTCTACTATCAAGCCACGGACCAGGCCTACTCCATCTAACCCGTCCCCATAATAGGTCGGGCAATCTGCCTCAGAATCATCTGTAATATATCAATGGTATCCTGTCAGGAAAATAAGCAAGTACAAACACCAACAGCAGTTCCATATGAATTGACAAATTCTATAAAAGACAGTATAATGAAATACAAGACAAAGATATAGGACGACTTGGGAACCATTCGAAAGCCGAGTTACAACCCTTAAACGAAACAAGGACCAGGGTTGTAACCTTTCTCCCGAACAGAACTTAGTCTCCAATCAAGGTATAGCATAAAGGCATGTAGAGCATGTGAGTAAAAGTACTAAAAGTAGAACTGAGCAGGATATAAGATACGATAAATAAATGTAAAATATGACTTGAATTATTAGAGCGCTATGTGATCGGCTAGGGAATCATGATCAGGTTATCCACTTGGCCCGACAATCACACGGTGTTCTCACGAAAAGTCATGTCGGCCAACCTGGATAACAAGCACACGGAGGAATCTGCTACACCCTACATGAGGTGAGAGTGGCGCAAGCAAAATAGTGACAAGGGGCTTTGATCACATAACCCCTAATAATTCCCCCATCCCCGAATAGTATCACGGATCCTGACATGGCACGTCATGACACGGGATTCAAAAGCAAGGGGCCAGCCTACTCCCAAATTGATGTCTATATAAGTATACGAAACACGAAATATCACGCACCAATATACCAAGAAAATCCGAGAATAACATCTCATGACAGGATCAGACGTATACTAGTCCGTGATCCATCATGTCGGGAATCAAGTAAGACACTACAACTGAATCGGATATAGTAGATATCAAGACAATAAAAACTATCAGTGAATGTACTCGCCTGTGGTCCTGAGCTGATAAGGTGAACAGATGCTCAGAGTAATCACAGACCTAAATAAGATACTATAGTCAAACATGGTTTTATAATGAAAAGGAAACTAATTTAAGTCATAATATGAAAGTCTAAGTCAAACTAGGTCAATCTAGGTCAAAATGGGTCAAACTGGGTCATACCAGATCATAATAGGACGCTGGAAGTCAATCCAAGTCAAACTAGGTCAAACGGGGTCAAAGGTTGACTTACAGTTGACTTTTGGTCAACTGGTCAACCCTGGTCAACTCTGGTCAACTCTTGGTCAACCCTAGGTCAAACTAGTCTAATGTTGATCAACTGTTGACTTTCAGTCAACTGGTCAACTCTGGTTTGGTTTCGGTCAATTCTAGTCACTTATAGGCTTAGTTTGACTCTCGGTTGACTTTTGTTGACTTTTGGTCAAAATGGTCAACCGAAGTCAAAGCTAGTCTAGGAGCACTATATCTGACCACTACCAACAAAGTGAACCAATTTCTAACCATATCTTAATCTGTTAAACTCATACCTTAGGTTCTGGGTATTACCTACATTTACCCTTCACAAGGTAAATACCTATACCTTGCCCATTACAAAGGAAACCCCGCTAATTCTCAAGATACTAGCCTAGGCTCCTTAGGGTACTTAGATACTATCCTATCTAGGGTTTACCTACCAAGAAGTAGGGGTTTCCTAGATATCTAGTCCATCTTAGGTCACATGTTGATTATCCTCATTACCTTACCCTATATTAATCTAACATCTAACTAAACACCCACACACCAACACTCACTCACTAACTCACATATGGCACCACACTTATAGGTTCACATATAGGCTCTTCTATAGGTTCACACCTAGTCTCATACACATATGGTATATAGGCTCACATATAGACACCTATATAAACTCACACACACATACCCATATATAAACACATATAGGTTCACCTACTCACATATATGGGTCAACATGGGCTGATTTGAGGGTCCTATATGCTGTCCTAATTGGGCTGATATGGGCCTGAACATGGACTGATTTGGGGTTGAACCTAATTGCTAAATGGGGGCCGATTCAATGGGCTAATAAGGACTGATTTGTTGGCTGTTTTGGGACTGGAAATAGGAGGCCAATGGCTGTCCTAGATGGGCTGATACATGAGCTGTTATGGGCCTGCAAATGGGCTATTAAATAGGCCAGATAATGGGCTAAATGAGGGCTAAACCATTGGGCTAAACCCCCTACAACCTGCTGCAACCAGCAGCCAACAGTCCCCTGTATGGGGACTGTTCTGACCTGAAATCAGTCCCCCTTGTGGGGACTGATGCTCCCACTGCTACTGCTGTTAGCAGCAGCATTTACCCCCCCCTCCATACTCTCAATCCTACTCACTCTATCCCTCTAATTTCCACTTCTCAAACACTCTCAACTCTCTCAATATAAACACACATACACACACATACCAAACCAATTCCACCATCCCCATCTCTCAATCCTTCACATGCCCGAAAATCCCCTTCTCACAAATATGAATACCAAGACACCATATTTATATACATATAAATTAGGGAGCCCATATATATATATATATATATATATATATATATATATATATATATATATATATATATATATATATATATATATATATATATACACACATATACTTAGAATATGATACAATAAGATACATTTGAAAACACATCTCTAAATAACATAAAATCTATGATTTAATATCTAGATAAATCATTCTACAATATAACTAATTACAAGTGTCCCAAAAATAGGGTTTTTCCCCACTTGGACACAATACCACACACGGACACCTAGAAGTCTCCAAATGGACACGAAATGGACACAAATGGAGACACAACCATGGGGGTCATTCCTATAGGTCCAAAATAATCCTATATGCATGTAGGAATGAAAAGGAGAAAAGATTTATACCTTTCGGTAGATGGAATCTAGGAAAACCCTTCCGATACGACACCGACACGTAGGAATCTCCAAATGGACACGAACGAGCTCCGAATCCTCCTAAACTTGGCTAGCTCCTTCCTTAGCTTGAGTAGAGAAGAAATGAAGAAGGTTGGGTGGAGGAATGGATGGATTTGTGGAGAAAATCAATAGAAACCCTCTCTAAAAATTTGGAGAAGAACAAGAGAGAGAGAAAGTAGAAGGGATAATGACAAGGCTCAAGCCTATCCCTATCAACAGGTGGCCGACCACTATGGCTAGGTGTCCCCCCTCTACGAAAAGTCTAAAAAGCCCCCCACTAGTCTAATTAATTAATATTAGGAGAAGAGTTTAAGTCGGGGCTATTTTAGTCATGTTTAAAATTCTAATCTAACTAAACCTACCATGAAATAATTAGTCTAACCACTAACCAAAAATAATATGATGTTGGCCATGACTAACTAGTGTGTGGGTCCCACTAGAGTCAAAACTACCCCGAGCCCCCGATACAAGTCAGATTGAGTTGAAATTCAAACCCGACTTAAATAACCCCAAAATATTATCATAAATAAATAAATAATTCCAAAATAATTCTAAGGTGGAAAATGACCAAATACTCCTGTTCATGAAAACTGGGGGTGACATAATATAATCCATGCAGTATATAAATAAAACTGGATATAAATAATTAAAAAATAAAATAAAGTAATCACACAATATGGTGGCAAGGTATCGTGCCTGAGGTGCGAGGATGGCAAATCCAACAGTCACAAGCGTCAGCAAAGAAAGTCACATTCTACGAACGACTTTGGATGCTGAAACAAACATCAAAAATGTTCCTGGTGTAAAAGATATTTCTAAGAAACGCCTGTCCAAAAGTCCAATTCTTGACACAGAGGCAAAAACATAATTTTGGGTCAAAACGATGTCCGTTGTTGGACCCATTTTGTACCAAAATGCGTACCAGTATCTATGGTCTCTAAAGTTGTCAAACTACATGTCAATGGGCCCATTTTGAGGAGATGAACCCAACCGCATGTCCAAAGTTGGATTCCGGCAGACCATGCACAATTTTACCATTGGATTGGGTCGCGAGCCTGCCAAATAGGCGTTTCGGTCGACCTTCTCAGAATCGGACCAAACATGGCACACATGACCAGAATTTTGATACGGTCCTGTTGGCACATTTCGTCTCGAATCGACGACTGTACACGAAGTTATGGCCTAGTTTGCAAAAGGTCGATACAGAGGTATCTTGATGGATACACATTGATTTCGTCGCACATACGCAATGAAATCGAGTTTCGTCAGTTTCTACACGTCGACAACATCCACATGCGCCTTTCAATGCTTATGGGTTATGACCACATCGTCTGATTTGTCGGAACGCACGTCGTATCGAAAAAAGTTTTTTGAATTTTAATATTTTTAACAATAGTTTTTCTCTAACTTTAGCATTGAATATCTTTGCACTGAATTGATGAATCAGGAACTACAAAAGGGGTTTCAATCCTGTATATATTGTCTACAACTGCCATGAATTAGTTTTTCGAAAACCCTAATGTATAGTTCAAAATTTGGCTTCCAAGTTGGGGTTTTGGACAACCTAATACTATGTTTTTCGAGCAGTTTTTGGCCGACTTCGCATCGAGTTCTACGTCGATGTAGAGGGTTATATCCAAATCCTTTTGAAGGGATTCGAAGAGGGTTATATGGGCTTCTAGTAGAACTTCGCAGAAGCAAAAATGATTCAGTATACACGAAGGAACTCGGTGATGAAGTAGGGTACCTGGGTTGTTTTTGAACAATATCGGCCCTGTTCTCGGTCGGGAAGTTGGGCTGCTCTGGCGATACGGCGATTAACGGCGAGGTGCAGGTGATCGAGTAGGCGCGCCCAAGGCCAGGGATTGTCGGCGAGGGCTCTGGGTCGGTCTCGTGGAGATTTTTGTAGGTTTTTCTCAAAGTTCTTATCGCTTGGTATATATACGTATCCGAATAAATTCGAGAATTATTCGGATTCGGATAAGATTACCTGATCGATTTAGGTTTAGGATTATAGGGAATCTCCTAATCCCCCTTGGCAAATAAATTTAAACCTAGTTTGGATTAACCATTAGAGATTTTTTAATCAAAACCCATGTGGGTTTTTTCGCGGATGAAACCTGGGAAGGGGGTCGGGCCAAGGGTTTCACTGTTCACGTGAACAGTGAAATCAAACTTACTTCTTCTTCTTTTTGATTTGTATATATATATTTGTATATAACTTTGTTTATATATGCTCCTATGTACTCTTATATATCTTAATATTTCTAATAAAACCAAATAACTCTAGATATTTAATTAACTATTTCATTATCATTATTATTCTATAACCATTATATATATATATATATATATATATATATATATATATATATATATAAATATATATATATATATATATATATATATATATATATATATATATATATATATATATAACTTATATATAAAAAAAATATAACTTATATGTACATGTGTATATCAATAGCTATTTTAAAATTTTACTAAAAATTTCCTAAAAATCTACACTCCTCCAATTACTCAATAAGTATATCTAACTGAAAATTTGCCTTTATTAAGTCTCTAAATAGGAATACCATAACCACATTTAAAATAAATATATAAAATATTATAAAAATATTTGGGGGTTTACATCCTACCCAACTTAAAGAAATTTCGTCCTCGAAATTAAAACTAACATCGGGGGGTGGTATGCAATGCAATGCAGAATTAAAGGAACTAACATCGGAAGGCCGTACCTTGGGTTCCGAACAAATGTGGGTAGCGATACCGAATGTCATCCTCGCACTCCCAAGTAGACTCTCCCGACGAGTGATGCTTCCATACCACGCGAACCAATGGTATAGATTAATTCTGCAACACCTTCACTCGTCGATCAAGGATACCTACAAGTTGCTCTTGGTACGACAAGCTCGGACCAACGGTGATTTCGAAGTGATCAAGCACATGACTGCTGTCTGCCACATATTTTCTTAGCTGCGATACATGAAATACGTCATGCACTCCCTCTAGTGACAGTGGCAATGCCAATCTATAGGCAACTTCTCCAACACGTTCTAAGACATTGAAAGGGCTGATGTATCTTGGAATCAACTTGCCACGTCCTCCGAATCGAATCGTGCCTCGCGTGGGGGATATTTTCAAAAAAACATGGTCGCCTTCCCTAAACTCTAAGGGTCGACGATTGTTATCTGCCCACTGCTTCTGTCGATCTTGTGCTGCTCGCAGGTGGTCTTGTATCTTCTTCACCTTCTCCACTGTGCTCAAAACCAACTCGGGATCTAATATATGTCGCTGTCCTATGTCGCTCCAATAATTAGAAGATCGGTACTTCCTACCATATAATGCCTCAAATGGAGCCATCTGGATGCTCGTTTTATAGCTATTGTTATAAAAAAAACTCTACAAGATGAAGGTTGTCTTCCCATGATCCGCTAAAGCCAAGCATACATGCTTTCAACATATCCTCTAGCATTTGAATGGTACGCTCTGACTGGCCATCTGTCTGCGGATGGTACGCCATGCTAAACTTCAAACATGTACCCAAACTTACTTGTATACTCCTCCAAAAGTGCAAGGTGAATCTCGAGTCATGGTACGACACGATGCTAACTGGTACACCGTGTAGCTTCATAATTTGTTTCGTGTACATATCCGCCAAAACTTCTGTGGACTGGCCTACTCTAAAAGGTAAGAAATGGGCTGACTTGGTAAGCCTATCAACAATCACCCATACTGCATCTCGTCCACTAGGACTCCGAGGAAATCCTGTGACGAAGTCCATAGTAATGTGCTCCTACTTCCAATCAGGAATGGGGAGCGACTGCAACAATCCCGCTGTCCTCTAGTGCTCCGCCTTCACTTGTTGGCATACCAAACACTTGGCTACGAAGCGACCTATCTCCCGCTTCATTCCGTGCCACCAATAATACTGCCACAAGTCCCGGTACATCTTAGTTCCTCCAGGATAGGGCTGCAAATGAGCCAAGCTGAGCCAAGCTTTTGTAAGCTTGAGCTTGGCTTGACTAGAATTAACCGAGCTTGAGCTTAAGCTCAAGCTTGATAAATTTTTTATTTTAGAGCTTGAGCTTGGCTCGAGCTTGTTTATATTAAGCTTGAGCTTGGCTTGGTTTGAGCTCGAGCTTGGTTTGATAAGCAAGCTTGATTCAAGCTTCATAAACAAGCTCGATAAGCTCAAAATCAAGCTTGTTAAGCTAAATTTCAAGCTTGTTCAACCTTATTTCAAGCTTAATGAGCTCGATTTCAAGCTAGTTAGACTTGAATTCAAGTACCTGTAATATTAACAATTTATATATAAAAAATTAATTTAAAAAGTTCCTTCATATCAATTTTTAAGAACATATAAATATATAATAGACACAACCATATTATTATACAAATATATATAAAATTAGAATTCAACAACAAACGAGCTCCTAAACGAGCTTCTAAACGAGCCAGCTCGCAAGCTCATAAACGAACCAGCTTCCAAGCTCAAACGAGCCGAGTACTTCTAAGCTTGAGCTTGGCTCATTTATTAAACGAGCTCGAAAATGAAGCTTGAGCTCAGCTTGTTTACTAAACGAACCGAGCTCAAACGAGCTTTTATCGAACCGAACTTCGAGCAGCTCGCGAACGGCTTGGCTCATTTGCAGCCCTACTCCCGGGTGTATAGAGTAAGTCGAACAATGTGCTTTGGCCATCAACTCCTGCCATAGCTCCCCATTTGGAACATAAAGGCGATCCCCAAATCGTAATGTCCCATCGGGGGATGAATCCTTAATTCTGTCTGCTCTCTCGCTTCAGTCCTCTCTCTAAGCCATCGAAATCTAGCATCCGTGGGTAATGCTGCCTTGATCCTCTCTACTAGCGATGATTGCACTTGGAGATTGGCTAATACGCCATTCGCTCCAGGCAATACTACCTCAATACCAAGCTGCTACAAGTCTCCTATCAACTCCTTCTGCGTGGTCAAGAAATGCGTCATGGGTTTACGGCTTATGCGTCTGCCACAACATTAGCCTTGCCCAGGTGGTAATGCAGCTCGATCTCGTAATCCTTCATCAACTCCAACCAACGTCGTTGCCGGATGTTCAGCTATTTTTGTGTGAACACATACTTGAGACTCTTATGATCCTTATAGATGTCTACCTTCTCGCCGTACAAGTAGTGTCTCCATAGCTTCAAAGCAAAGATAACCACCGCGAGCTCTAGATCATGGGTTGGATAATTCTTCTCGTGTACCCTCAACTGTCTCGATGCATAAGCTACTACATGGCCACGCATCCTAATCCCTTCCCGGATGCATCGATGTATATCACGTATCCTCCCAGTCCTGCTGGTAGGGTCAAGATAGATGCAGTGGTCATGCGCTTCTTCAACTCTTTGAAAGTGGTTTGACACTCGTCCATCCATACAAACTCTTAGTCCTTGCAAGTCAATCGAGTCATAGGCCCCACTATTCGAGAAAAATCTTCTACGAACCTTCGGTAATAACCCGCAAGTCCAAAAAAACTTCTCACCTCGAAAGCTAATGTAGGAGCGGGCCATGCCTTGACTGCTGTGATCTTCTTCGGATCTACCGATATGCCGTCTCTCGTAACAATGTGCCCAAGAAACGATACCTTCTTGAGAAAGAAATCACACTTGCTAAGCTTCGCAAAAAAGTTGCTCATTCCTCAAGGTCCCCAAAATAATCCGTAAATGCTGCTCGTGCTCCTCTTGACTCTTAGAGTAAATCAAGATATCATCTATAAAGACGACTACAAATTAACCCAAGTGTTGGTGAAAGATCTTGTTCATTAAGTTCATGAAGACCATGGAAGCATTGGTCAAACCAAAAGGCATGACCAAGAACTCGTAGTGTCCATACCTTGGTCGAAATGTCGTCTTCGGAATATCTTCCTTCCGAACCTTCAATTAATGATAGCCCGATCATAAGTCAATCTTGGAGAATACTTTTTCTCCACTCAATTGATAGAATAGATCATCTATACGCGACAAGGGGTACTTGTTCTTCACCATCACTGCATTCAAGGATCTGTAGTCGATACACATGCGCACCATCCCGTCTTTTTTTGGTACAAAAAGAACGGGTGCTTCCCATGGCGACGTACTGGCACGAATAAATCCTTTCTCCAACAAGTCGTCTATCTGCGTCTTCATCTCCGCCAACTCCTTGGTGCTACTCGATATACTCGAGATGAAATAGGCTTGGCTCCTGGAATAAGCTCAATGGAAAACTCGATGTCTCGGTCAGGTGGCAGTCCCGACAAATCCTCTGGGAATACATCTTATAACTCGGAGATGACAGGGTGCTGAGGGATGTCCTGCATCATCATATGAGTCCCTAATAGTGGTGCATCGCTTCTCTCTCCTTCTTCTTTGGTGAATTTGAACTCCATCTCATTTGGTGGTCTAAAGACGATACTGCCCTTATAGCAGTCTATAAGGGAAAATGTTGGCTTAACCAGTCCATTTCGAGAACCACATCGAAAGTCGGCATAGGAAATACAAGAAGTCGTACTTTTATCTCTCTACCACATATCACTACAGGACAAAGTCTACAAACACCACTAACAGGTATAACTGCTCCTCCAGTGAGGATTATAATGTTTTTAGATAAGGGTGTAATGGGAATACTGTGTCTAGTGGCAAAACTAGTGGCTATGAATGAATGAGCGGGCCCAGTATCAAACAAAGTAATGGCAGAAAATGATACAACTAAAACTATACCTGCTATTACCTCTGTCTCTATCTCTATATCCTTTATATCTAGAGACAATGCATGCCCAAAATTCTGTCAAAGGCCCTGAGCTCTGGCCTTCTAGAACTGTGCTGACTGGGGTGGTAATGGTAGGCGAGGTGCTTCCGCTGCTGGTCGGGGTACGGGTGGTGCTGAGGCTGTAGTCCTCGAAGCCTGTAGGCATAAACTAAGGACTGCTGCTCCGGACAATCCTTCACCTTGTGTTGTCCTGACCCATATCTCGGGCATGCTCCAAGTCGAGTTCGACAGTCCTTCAAGAGGTGTCCCTGCTTCCCGTAATAGTTACAGGTGGGCTTCTGATAAGGTATGGGCCTCTGCTGAAACTGTCCGGTAGGCCTCCTAATAGGTCCTCCCTGAGTCGTTCAGGCTAGGACAACTGTCGAGGTATGGCGTCTTGATGTCTGCTGTTGTTTTTTGCGAAGAAGCTCCTGGGCACGTGCTTCCTCCAAGACAGCTGAATGGAATAGTCGTGATTGTGTAGTAATGTAAGACTTGAGCTCTGGTGCTAGACCCTAATAAAATCTCCTCGCCTTCTCTAGCTCTGTCGGTATCAATCCAGTACCAAATCTACTCAAGCGATTGAACTCTGCGTTATACTCATCTGCCGACATGTTCCCTTGCTTCAAATGAAGGAACTGGTCGTAGAGAGCGTCTCGAACATGAATGGGAAAGAATATCTCATAGAAAAGGTCATAAAACTGCTTCCATGTGATCCCAGGGCCTAATCACCTTTCTTCAGCCTTCCACCAGCGGTGAGCATTATCTTCTAAAGTAGGTCCACTGCTGTCATCCAATCATGTGCTGGCAGCTGGGATGCCTTCAGTAGCTTCTCCGTGCTAATAAGCCATGCATAAACCGCTAGTGGATTCTCAGTACCTCTGAATGGCTTGAGGTGCATGTCTGTGAAGTTCTTGATAGAGCCTTCATAGGGATGTAGAGCTGGTGCTGGTGCTGGTACCGATGCCGGAGGTGGAGGTGGAGGTCTAGTCAATGCTGCCATCATGCTTTGCCTCATCAGCTCAGTCTGCTGCCACTGAGCTTGTATTATGACATACATGAACTGCGTAGTGGGGTTTCCTTCAGCTGATGGTGGAGACATCTGAGGTCCGGACTGTGGTGGAAACTGCTGAGGGAATGGTGGTGGTGGTGGTGGTGGTGGTAGTGGCACATTCCCTCCTAGTGGCACCGTAGTCTGCCCAGCCTAGCTGATTGGGGGTGCTTCGGTCTCCTGGTGCACTGTCGACGGGGTCATGGTAGGCTGCAACTGTCCTGGCTGGTACAGGGTCATCGGGGTCATCGGAGGATTTTGTTTCTCTTGGGTGGCCGCATCACCATAGGTGATGGCCAAGGTGGAAGTGCGTCCACTTCTTAGATTCATACCATCGGCACGAAAATAGGATAATTGTTAGGAAGGACTAGATATGATGCAATTCAAGTAATCAAAGAAAATTTGAAAAGTTTAGAAGTCAAGGAAGGTAATGTTCATGGATGAGATACTATTCATATTCCTATATGCAGGCTTGTTAGGCACAGTCATGTAACCCAACAATATTTTCGAGACCTGCATGGGCAACCATAAAAACATGTAACACTCCAGTCCCAAAATACTTAGGACCAAGTACGTAGACATGCCAGCTGCACATATACGAAGAATACTCAAATATATAGATTCCTCGTAATTATACATAAGCTGTAAATAATAATAATAATCACAGGCCAAAATATAAATAAACTACATCTCATCCATAGCTCAACACAGAAGATATAAGTGTTGGCCCATTGGTCATGGTCAAATCTGATTTTAATAATTGATCAAACTCTATCTCGATATACGAAACTATTCTGATGTTTACTAAAGACGTTTTGGACACTGATCAAGATTGGATATCTACTCAGTTCAAGACCGAAGCTCTGTTTGCCACTCAAGACTGTATTTCCTTAAGCAATGTAATTTTCATCTTTATTGAGTCTAGGAATACATTGTACACCAAGTCGTACTGGCAAATAGGCTATCCGAAATCGTTTTTTTTCAAAACTGACCTATCATTTTTAAAATGACGCATGTTTTTGAAAAACATATACTTTTACAAAAAGCTTCTGAAGGATTTTTAAAAAGCCAAAACAATTTTTCACAAAATAAACCTGACCAAACCCTGACAGAACTCGGCCAGAGTTCGGCTAGAGTTCGGCCAAGGTAAACGTTATGTGAACGTTGGATTTTGAACTTGGTCTTCCTTCAGTTGCGGTTTGTTAGAAAGAGTTCTGTCCGAATTCTGCCCGAATTCTGTCAGAGTTCTGTCTTTGGAAAGACTATAAATAGAGAGGAATTCTGATTATTTTAACACACTCATTCACTTTCATCTTCTCTCTTCTAAAGCTTACGTTTCTTCCAAAGTATTTTAAAAAAGCTTTCACTTTTAAATCCCAAGTCAGTTACAATTCTCTAGTCAATTTGTCGATACGGTACGGTCTAGAAGATTTCAGAAAAATTATAATCAGAGGCTTTATTGAAGAAAGACTCTTTAAAACTGAAGTTGGTCGAATTCTTCGTATCAAAGCTCGCGTCTGTAGAAGTTGCAAGGACTTCGTATGAAAACTTGCGAGATTTTCCAATAGTGGATTCAACTGGAAGCTAGAGTTCTTCTGACTGGACTAGTCCTCACAAGAGGGAAACCAGTATAAATCTCTATGTTTACGTTTGCCTTCTGATCACTCTTTTCTTTACAGTTATTACTTTGTGATTATTATTATTTCTGTGCTCAACTGCTAACAAGTTTTAATTAGCAATATTCTGCTGCCTACTCTATTCACCTCCCTCTAGAGTATTCTGCTTTACGATTTCGTTCCTACAATTGGTATCAGAGCGGTTATACAGGTAAAGCAAGGTAAAACTACAGTTATTTTTAATTGTTATATAGATCACAGCATTACACATGGCAACTGTGAAATTCACAAGTGAAGGCCAAGCCACAAACAGACCTCCACTGTTTGACGGTACAAACTACACTTATTCAAAAACACAGATGAGTTTCTTCTTAAAATCTCTTAATTTTGACTTATGGTCTATAGTTATTGATGGCTACAAAAAGGCTCATCGTATTAATGTTGATGGAGTTTTAGTTGAAAAATTCCATGATAAATATACGAAGGATGAAAAAAAAGGCCAGTCTTGACGCACGTGCTATTAACGCTTTATTTTGTGCTTTAGACAGAACTAAATTCAACAGGGTATCGACTTGCACAACATCAAATGAAGTATGGAAACTTTTCGAAGTAACCCACGAAGGAACAACACAAGTCAAGGAGTCAAAGATCAGCAGACTTACTCAAGAGTACGAGGCATTCAAAATGAAGCCAAGTGAATCAGTCACTCAGATGTTTACGAGATTCTTGGATATTATAAATCCTTTGTCTTCATTAGACAAGGAATACAGTAACCATGAGAAGATTCACAAACTTCTACGAGCTCTCACAAAGAATTAGATTCCAAAGGCTACAACAATCATTGAAGGAAACGACCTCTCAACAATGTCTCTAGAAACACTCATGGGTAAGCTACTCACTCATGAGGTAGAACTTTAAGACTTTGAAGATGCTATACCAAAGAAGAAGTCAGAAAAGTCGATCGCTCTCAAGGCTCAACATAGAAGAACTGTCGAAGATGATTCTGACGACAGCAACTCTGACTCTGATGATCAAGCTCTTCTGGTAAGAAAATTTAAGAAGTTCATGAGATTCAACAGAAGAACAAAAGATAGCAACAACAACAACAACGAGGACGATCCTATTTACTACGGATGTAAGAAGAAAGGACATATGAAGAAAGATTGTCCAACAACATCATCATCAACAAAAAAAAGTAGCAAATATGACAAAGGCTACCTGAAGAGATCTACATCAAGGAAGTACGCCAATACAAGCATATGGCATGAAAGCGAAGCCAACGATTCAGAAGACGAACAATCAGATGATGCTGCAAATGTATGCTTGATGGATTGCGATCAAGTAATCACTAATCCTCTGTTTGATCCTTATGATGATTTCACCTTTGAGTAACTAGGAGAGGCTTTCAGTGACCTGTTAAATGATTACAGGAAACTGCGTAGTAAATATAAAACCTCTAAGAAGGTACTCAAAAAGTACAAATGTGAGATAGGAAGACTTACCGACCAATTAGCAGATGTTAGAAATAATGACTCTTCTATTGAGTCTGGCATGAGCTTTCATCTATTAAGCTGTTGTTACACGAGACTATTAAGTTATCCGAAGAAAAAGACCAAACTATCATCCAGCTAAAGGAAGACCTATCTAAGAAGAGAAAGAGTCTCCAGTACGCACAAGTCAAAATAGAAATACTTACATCTGACTACACTAGATTATATGACACCTCCAAAAAGTTGGAAATTAGTTTAGGAAAACGGCCTGAAGTTGCTGCTTCCTATTCTAACACGTGTCAATTACCGAATCATCGGAACACGCTCAAACCAAACACTGCCAGACCAAACCATATCAAACCTATGTCCAAGAAGACTAATAGGCATGCATTTTTCTATACTAGAAAACTAAAATCTACCAATCATGCACCTCACACAACTTTCAACACTCAACATGCTAAATGTCATTATTGTGGCCTCATTGGTCATATATCCTCTACATGTAGAATCAGAAAGTTAGTAGATTTAAATGTTTATGCATGGATACCAAAAACTAACCTGTCAGGACCCTACAAGAAATGGGTACCAAGAGTTTCATTTGTAAATTATTTTGTAGGTGGAACGCCCTTCACTTGCTAGAAGTAAATGGATCCTCGACAGCGGTTGCTTATGGCACATGACCGATGATGCTTCATTATTCGCAACACTGTCGAAGAAGAATAAAGAAGGATACGTCTCCTTCGATAATAATTTAAGAGGGTACATAATCGGTATCGGTGACATTGGTAAGGCTTCCTATCCTGTGATTAAAGATGTCAGTCTAGTTACCGAGTTAAAACATAATCTACTCAGCATAAGCCATTTAGCTGATCACGGTTATGGAATTAACTTTGTCAAAGACAAATGTACTATAGTTGATAGTTCAACTGGTAGTACTATCTTTGAAGGTATCAGGAAAGACAACATATATGTTTTTTATCTGTTAGAAGATGCTAACAAAGCAGGTAGATGTTTGATGGCCAAGAGCATTGAGAGTCAACTATGGCATATGAGACTCGGTCATGCAAACATGGACACAATTTCAAAACTATCTACAAAGAAGTTGGTACGCGGCTTACCGGATATATCTTTCAAGAAGGATATGGTATGTAGTGAATGTGAAAAGAACAAAGCTACCCGATCCGCTTTTAAATCCAAGAATGTTGTAAGTACCACTAGACCTCAACAATTGTTGCATATGGACTTATTTGGACCAAGTATAATTGCTAGTCTAGGTGGTAAGTTATATGTATTTGTCATTGTAGATGATTTCTCTAGATACACATGGGTATATTTTCTTGCAAGCAAGAACGATGCTTTGTCAGAATTCGTCACCTTTTGCAAAAAAGTACAGAATGAAAAAGGTTTTATGATTACTCGCATTCGTAGTGATTATGGAGGCGAATTTGAGAATGCAGAGTTCAAGCAATTATGTGACACACACGGTTATTTGCATGAATTTTCTTTCCCTAGGACTCCACAACAAAATGGAGTTGTGGAACATAAGAACAGGACTCTATCTGAAATGGCTAGAGTAATGTTGAACCAGTTTAGTCTACCTAGATACTTTTGGGCTGAAGTTGTCAATACAGCATGCTATATTCTTAATAGGGTTCTAGTTCGACCTATATCGAAGAAGACTCCCTATGAACTATGGTTTGATAGAATACCCACTGTTTCATATTTCAAGATTTTCGGTTGTAAATGCTTTATTCTTAATACTAAAGACAATATGAGTAAATTTGTTGAAAAAGTCGATAAAGGTATATTTTTAGGTTATACAGCAAAGAGCAAAGGGTACAGAGTCTTCAACAAGATAACCATGATCATTGAAGAATCAATTAATGTCAAGTTTGGTGAACTAAATCAACATTCAGACGATGACGACAATGAAGACATGATTACACCAAGTACAGCTACTACAAAACCATCACACAAAGATGCAAAACTTTCAAGCAAAGAAGCCGGAACTGGCAATTCTGAGGATACGCCAAAAGAGATAAGATTCTTGGCAGATCATCCAAAAGACTTGGTAATTGGTGAGATTACCAAGGGTGTAAGTACTTGTTCCTCTAATAAAGATATAGCTTCTTGTGTTGCTTTTATTTCACAGTTTGAACCCAAAAATATTGAAGAAGCATGTAGTGATAATTTTTGGTTAGATGCTATGTAAGAGGAATTAAACCAATTCGAACGGAATCAAGTTTGGGAACTTGTTCCCAAGCCCATTGATCATCCGGTAATTGGCACCCGTTGGATATCCCGAAACAAACTAAACGAGAATGGTTTAGTGACTCATAATAAGCTCAACTCGTAGCTCAAGGATACAATCAAGAAGAAGGTATCGACTACGATGAGACTTATGCCCCAGTTGTGAGATTAGCATCCATTCGCATGTTATGTGCATTTGCTTATTTTTATAATTTAAGTTATTTCAAATGGATGTTAAAAGCACATTTTTGAATGGTTTTATAAAAGAAGAAGTTTATGTATCTCAACCTCTAGGTTTTACTGATTTTAAAAATTCTGATTATGTTTTCAAGCTGAAGAAAGCCTTATACAGTTTAAAACAAGCCCCTCGTGCTTGGTACGATCATCTAAGCTCTTTTCTACTTGACAATGGTTTTTCAAAGGGAAAGGTTGACACTACATTATTTATAAAATCTTTGAATAACAATATTTTTTTGATTCAAGTCTATGTAGATGATATTATTTTTGGATCTACTGATGAATCTCTTTATCAAGAATTTTCAAAGTGTATGCAGAATGAGTTTGAGATGAACATGATGGGAGAGCTGAAATTCTTTCTCGGACTGCAAATCAAACAAACCAACAATGGGACGTTCATAAATTAAGCAAAGTACACAAAGGATCTATTAAAGAAGTTCAACCTAGAAGCAGTCAAACCACTTAGCACTCCAATGATGACTTCAACCAAGCTTGATATTGATGTACAAGGTAAACCCGTCGACATATGTAAGTATCGAGGTATGATCGGTAGCTTACTGTACTTAATTGCTAGTCGACCTGGTATTATGTTTAGTGTTTGCTTGTGTGCACATTTTCAAGCCAATCCTAAGGAATCACATCTGTGCGCAGTTAAGCGTATCTTCCGATACCTTAAAGACACCGCTTCTGTAGGCTTATGATATCCCAAAACTATGTCATTTGACCTAACCGGTTATTCTGATACTGATTTTGCCTGATGCAAAGTAGATAAAAAAAGTACCAGCGACACATGTCATTTCCTAGGAAAAGCTCTAGTCTCTTGGTTTAGCAAAAAGCAAAATTCTGTCGCGTTATCAACAACCGAGGCTGAATATATCGCCGCAGGACGTTGTTGTGCACAAATTTTGTGGATGAAGCAAACTTTAGAAGACTATGGATTGCATTTTACACACATACCCATTTTCTATGATAACACTAGTTCTATTAATTTGACTAATAATCCAGTATGTCACTCTCGTACTAAGTATATCGAGATTCGACATCACTTTCTTAGAGATCATCAACAAAAATGGAGATATGGACCTTGTATACATAGACACACAGAATCAATTGGCTGACATACTCACAAAACCTCTAGCGAAAGATCGTTTTAATTATTTACGTAGAGAATTAGGAATTTTAGACGTCAATAATATTAATTAATTTTATTTTATTAATTAATTTATTCAATACTCAATAACTATTTTCGAGACAAGCCTAAAAAGAGTCTGTCTGTCACAACAACTACGGTCGAAGCGAAGCGGTATTTAAGAGTTCCCCAGTGAACTTCCGTTAGCTGGGACAGTACTCCTACAGCTAATCTGAAACAGATACTGAGTAAAAAATATTAATTTATAAAATAATATTAATTATATTATTTGAAATTTAAAATTACTAAACTTTGAATTAAATATTTGAAATGAGTTGATGAAAAGGACATGGCCCACAAAAACTTTTTTTTTTAAAAAAAACCAAAAGAACCCTAGGCGAATTCGGCCCGAGTTCAGTCCAAATTCGGCCAGAGTTCGTTTGGTGCTGTACGCATTTTTAAACAGAACTCGAGGCCATATTCTCTTCTTTACTTTCAAACTCATCTATTCTCATCAGCAGCAACAGCCGAAACCCCCCAAACCCTAGTTCTTCTCCACTCTATATCTTCCAATCTACGTAGAGATTTCCATCCAAAATTTGGAATTGTGCGGAGAATTGCGTTCTCTACAGCATACTTGATTCTCAGAAGGTATAATTCCTTCTCTCCTCCACTTTCAAATTTTTAGGGTTTCTAGTTTTGGAAAAGAATGCCTAAGGGATTCAATCCTTTCAAGAGGAAGAAGACCCATGCCAGTGAAGATGCATCATCTTCTGATCCGAACACGGATTCCCTCTTTTCTCCAGTCCAATCGGATGACGGAGTATCGGATGAGTTTTACTTCAAAACTCATGACCAAGTATTGCTTTGGTATGTCGATTTTGCTATGCGCACTATATGCACCGGATCTCCGATTAAGTGGACTGTATTTTCTGATCACCATCCCTACTTTAAGGCATTAGGGTTATACCATTTTGCTACCCTACAATTCCTTATAGCTACTAATGCCATTAGATTGTTCTATTGTAACTTCGTGTTAGACACTTTTACCGTAAGGACTCGTATTGGCGGGATAGATATCGAGTTCAATGATGTATTGCTAGCAAAAATCCTTGGTCTTCCAAACTAAGGTGCCCCGCTCGATGACATCTTTGACTTTGATTTTTCCGAGGGCACGACTCTTGTTAGTTTCAAGAATGAGCTTTGTGCGCCCGCACGTGCTCGTCCTGGAATGTTCAAGGCCAATAACTTGAACTTGTTTAACTATGAGTTACATCGCATCACCTATTCCACTCTACTTCCCAAATCCACTTCAAATGATGATTTCACTACACTCGAACTTTCTGCCTTATATCACATTCTTAAGGGGATTCTTATTTCTGCCCCTAAGACTATCATTCAGATGATGGGTAGATGTTGCGAAAGAGACCGTAACCTCTCTTATACGATGCTTATTCCACGCATCTTTCAGCGTTTTGACATAGACTTATCCACTTGTGCTCTGCACCATGAGCCCAAGTTTCTCAAGCTTTCTTGTCGCAGCATTGCCATTGCTCCTCCACCTCCTGCATCTGCTCCTACTGTACCTGTTCCTCCTCAGTCTTACCCTATGACCTTTGAGGGTATTCATCAGCACCTATCGGATCTGCAGACGTTCTTTGTTGACACATCCAGGGAACATGAGTTCCGTGATGTGACTCGATTCCAGGCTATTGCCAACTCATTTGCCGATCTTAGATTTGTACAGACGGGTCATTCTGCTAGCTCTCTTCCTCGAGACCCTTCAGTATCTGGTTATCGCATTAATGATGAGGCGGTCCACTCTCTGTTCTAGCCCGGGAATGCTTACGATTGGTATCGTACTTCTGGTGCTACTCCACACACCTCTGGAGCTGGCACATCTGGAGCTGTTCCATCTGGACATGCTGGTACTGCAGCAGATGACGATGATGATGAGGATGATTTTTGAGTTGTTCTACTTTTGAGACTGATGATTTTGTATTTTGTTTACTTGGAAATGCTCCGACATTCCAAGATAGTATCAGTACTCTTATTTGGATATGATTTATGACTGTTTGATGGACATGTTTTATTATTCAGTTTAGCATATTATTCAGTTTATTTTTTTATGCTTCTATATAAACTGCCTGTGAAAAATATTATCTGTTTATCTTATTTCTATCTGTGATATTTATACCATGCCTGTGTTGAATGTTTTATATTTTTTTTGTTTCTTCACTGATTGTTACTTATGCATTTTTTGCGGGGGAGCTTTCTCTTTTGTAATTATTTTGATAAGTGACAACGGAGGAGAAATAAGATCTAACATCTTCATGAATACATGTTATGAACAATTTTTCATTATATATCTCGGTATATTCGGTACATTTTTGAATTGATAAAGACCAAAAAAGTTATGTCGGTCAAGGTTTGTCAATTATCAAAATGGGGGAGATTGTTGGCCCATTGGTCATGGTCAAACCTGATTTTAATAATTGATCAAACTCTGTCTCGATATACGAAACTATTCAGATGTTTACTAAAGATGTTTTGGACACTGATCAAGATTGGATATCTACTCAGTTCAAGACCGAAGCTCTGTTTGCCACTCAAGACTGTATTTCCTTAAGCAATGTAATTTTCATCTTTATTGAGTCTAGGAATACATTGTACACCAAGTCGTACTGGCATATAGGCTATCTGAAATCGTTTTTTTAAAACCGACCTATCATTTTTAAAATGACCTATGTTTTTGAAAAATATCTACTTTTACAAAAAAAAACTTCTGAAGGATTTTCAAAAAGCCAAAACAATTTTTCACAAAATAAACCTGACCAAACCCTGACAGAGTTCGGCCAGAGTTCGACCAAGGTAAACGTTATGTGAACGTTGGATTTTGAACTTGGTCTCCCTTCAGTTGCGGTTTGTTAGAAAGAGTTCTGTCCGAATTCTGCCCAAATTCTATCAGAGTTCTGTCTTTGGAAAAACTATAAATAGAGAGGAATTCTGATTATTTGAACACACTCATTCACTTTCATCTTCTCTCTTCTAAAGCTTACGTTTCTTCCAAAGAGTTTTCTAAAAGCTTCCATTTTCAAATCCCAAGCCAGTTATAATTCTCTAGTCAATTTGTCGGTACGGTACGGTCTAGAAGATTTCAGAGAAATTGTAATCAGAGGCTTGATTGAAGAAAGACTCTTCAAAACTGAAGTTGGTCGAGTTCTTCTTATCAAAGCTCGCATCTGTAGAAGTTGCAAGGACTTCGTATGAAAACTTGTAGGATTTTTCAATAGTGGATTCATCTGGAAGCTAGAGTTCTTCCGACTGGACTATTTCTCACAAGAGGAAAACCAGTATAAATCTCTGTGTTTGTGTTTGCCTTCTGATCACTCTTTTCTTTACAGTTATTACTTTGTGATTATTATTATTTTTGTGATCTAACTGCTAACAAGTTTTAATTAGCAATATTCTGCTGCCTACTCTATTCACCCCCCTCTAGAGTATTCTGCTTTACGATTTCGTTCCTACAATAAGGAGTCCAGAATAAATAAGCGAGTCAAAGAGATAGCCAGGTGGACATATCCACTCCAAACAACTATGAAAAAAAATAGTCTCAAATAAATGATCGGAGTCCAACCTCCACAAAATAGAGAGAAAGAAAATATAAAGATGTTCACTACATAGTCTCAACAAATCTCGAAGCAAGGATAGAGCTAAATGTCAGAAGGGAATGCCTCGTCATCGATATAGGAAGGATCCAATGCTGAACCGTAATCTTGCGGGAAACTGTCTATACCTAGAGAGATCACCAGGTCCTCAGTAGGACGTAACAAGATACAAGAAAACAATATGCCTTATACACTGTGATATATAATAAGTAAAAGGAGTGATGTATGCAATATGGTGCCTAACCATTCTATAGTGATAATGTAGTTAAGAACAAACCTTCAAAGCATGGGCACTCCGGCTACAGGGGAATTGGTATGGTCCCTCAAGGATACCACGGACCTCAAAGTATAACGTCCATCGACTGTCAGAGGACCAGCAGGATCAGGAGTAAGAAAGTGCGTACGTGGACCATACGTTAAGGAACTGTTCTCCCCGTCCATTGCCTAGTAGGGTCACATTCATGATTCATATGAACCTCTAGTAACTGCCAAGTCCACTAGCATGCAATTATATTGGCAGTTACTCCTAACCATCGTACGTCTCATACGTAGCGGTGGCCAGCCGACTATGCGAGTACGTGTCCTACACATGACTCACAACTCGTGATGATCATGTGTCAAGGCCGTATGAGATATACCAATACCTCATCATCAAATGGGTGGTTACTAAGCTAAGTCAATGCAATAAATAACATAAACGCAAGTAAAACGACCGATACAGTCGCTTGCACCCAAGTGTGACTTGGACACATAGTAATATAATCCATGCAGTATATAAATAAAGCTGGATATAAATAACTAAAAAATAAAATAATGAAATCACAGAGTATGGTGGCAAGGTATCTTGCTTGAGGTGCAAGGATGGCAAATCCAACAGTCACAAGCGTCAGCAAAGAAAGTCACAATCCACGAACAGCTCTGGATGCTGAAATAAACATCAAGACTGTTCCTAGTGTAAAAGATACGTCTAAGAAATGCCTGTCCAAATGTCCAATTGTGGACACAGGGGCAAAATCATAATTTTCGGTCAAAATGATGTCCGCCGTTAGACCCGTTTTGTAACGAAATGCATGCAAGTATTATGGTCTCTAAAGTCGTCAAACGATATATCAACGGGTCCGGTTTGAGAAGACAAACCCAATAATATGTCCAAAGTTGGATTTTGGTGGGCCGTGCACAATTTTGCCCGTTGGATCGGGTCGCAAGCCTGCCAAATAGGCGTTCCGGTCGACCTTCTCAAAATCGGACCAAACTTGGCACACACGACCAAAATTATGATAGGTCATGTTGGAATAAGTTTCGTCTTTAACCGACTACTGTATACGAAGTTATGGCCTGGTTTGTAAAAGGTCGATACGGGGGTATCTTGACGGATACGTACTGATTTCGTCGCGCATACGCAACAAAATCAAGTTCCGTCAGTTCCCACACGTCGACAACACCCATACGTGCCTTTCGATGCTTATGGATTGCGACCACGTCGTCCAGTTTGTCGGAGCGCACGCCGTATCGGAAAAAGTTTTCTGAATTTTAATGTTTTTAACAACAGTTTTTCTCTAACTTTAACATTAAATATCTTTGCACCGAATTGATGAAATCAGGAACTACAAAAGGGGTTTCAATCCTGTTTATATTTTCTACAACTGCCTTGAATTAGTTTTTCGAAAACCCTAATATATAGTTCAAAATTTGGCTTCCAAGTTGGGGTTTTGGACAGCCTAATACTCTATTTTTCGAGCAGTTTTTGGCCGACTTCGTATCGAGTTCTACGTCGATGTAGAGGGTTATATCCAAATTCCTTTGAAGGGATTTGAAGAGGTTTATATGGGCTTCTAATAGAACTTTACAGAAGCAAAAATGATTAAGTATATACGAAGGAACTCGGGGATGAAGTAGGGTACCTAGGTTGTTTCTGAACGATGTCGGCCCTGTTCTCGGTTGGGAAGTTGGGCTGCTCCGGCGATACGACGGTTTACGGCGAGGTGGAGGTGATCGAATAGGCACGCCCAAGGCCAGGGATTGTCGGCGAGGGCTCTGGGTCGGTATCGTGGAGATTTTTGTAGGTTTTTCTCAAAGTTCTTATCGCTTGGTATATATAAACGTATCCGATCAAATCCGAGAATTATTCGGGTTCGAATGAGATTACCCAATCAATTTAGGTTTAGGATTATAGGGAATCTCCTACTACCCCTTGGCAAATAAATTTAAACCTAGTTTGGATAAACCATTTGTGATTTTTGAATCAAAACCCTTGTGGGTTTTTCCGCGGATGAAACCTGGGAAGGGGGTCGGGACAAGGGTTCACTGTTCACGTGAACAATGAAATCAAACTTACTTCTTCTTTTTTTGATTTATATATATATATATATATATATATATATATATATATATATATATATATATATATATATATTTATATATAACTTTATTTATATATGCACCTATGTACTCTTATACATCTTAATATTTCAAATAAAACCAAATAACTCTAGATATTTAATTAACAATTTTATTATCATTATTATTCTATAACCATTATATATATATATATACATATATATATATATATATATATATATATATATATATATATATATATATATATATATATAAATATAAATATAAATAGCTATTCTAAAAATATATATATATATATATATATATATATATATATATATATATATATATATATATATATATAACGCTTATATGTACATGTGTATATCAATAGCTATTCTAAAATTTTACTAAAAATTTCCTAAAATATACACTCCTCTAATTACTCAATAAGTACATCTAACTGAAAATTTGCCTTCATTAAGTCACTAGTAATATTTACAGAAAATATCCTATAATTACTCACTAAATAGGAATACCATAATCACATTTAAAATAAATAAATAAAATATTATAATTTTTTTTGGGGTTTACAACTTTTTTTATAATAATTCAATGTGCACCCCACTTAAATAAAAAAATTGAGTTGCAACCCACTTGTTTTACTATAACGCATGAAACCACCACTTTTAACGAAAATCATCAATGAATAACATTCAACTCCTTTGGCACCTCCTACGTGGAAACTTTTGAGACAAAAATATCTTTAATTAGTTGTTTCCACTTGTCATATATCTATGCACATCTGAGTGTGAAGGTACTTAAGGCTAAAATAATTTTTCTCTCAAAATTGTCCATGTGAGATTATTTTGGTCTCAAAAGTGTCCACGTGTGGAGGTCAAAGGAGTTGACCGTTGGTCATTCATGATTTTTGTTAAAAGTGGAGATTTCATGCATTATGGTAAAACAATGTTAGAAATATTGTCCGTTGATTCATGAGATAAAGAATAAAACTAAATGCGGAAGCATACCTGAATCCATTGTCTTTGCTTGACAGATCTTGAAGCAGACGTTTCTCTTTGTGGGATTTGATCTTCCAACCCGCTATGACCCTTAATAACAAAGATGAAATCTTTGTTCCTCTCTTTGTTGATGGAGATACAGAAGAGAATAGAGAAAACCCTCTCTTGGTGGCCGTATGAGTTGGGGACCATAACCCTAATGAATACATATATTTATATGTTTTGATATTTCTAATTTGGCCCCTCATCAAATTAGATTTATCTACGGTATCTACACATTAATTCCATGACAATTATACCCTTAAGCCAATTTTCTAAATAGACCACTTTAATTTGGTTTAATTATTTAGATAGCCCAACACAATTAATTTTACATGTGTGGCCCATATTATTGAATAATTTCAACAATCTCCCACTGGACCACATATGTAACCTTATAATTGTGTTAACCTTAGTGAGCTCATAAATTGCTATCTTAATCCTTAGGATATATCCGGACAATCTCGTCCATTAATAATATCAATATAGGATCAAAGCGACACTCGTCACATATAGCGTAACTAAACCATCAATGGTCACATGTACCAATATAGTTAAACGATATAGATCAATCATGGATGCATAGCATGAAAATTACACGCAATGTGATCAATACATGTCTATTTCCAACTGGTCCTCCTTAACTTTAGTGAGATCAAATACTTTAACATAATGAAAACAGAATGAACTGAATTTCCATATATCTGATCAGATAAATATCCAAAATACTTTAATACACAAATGTGTCCAAAACTAAATAGCACCCAAATACATAAAATACAAACTCCCACTATATTGTCATATACTTAATTGAGATAACACCCATATGAGCAGTATGCTCATGAAAGATCTTGGGTGATAATGCTTTTGTGAGCGGATCCGCTAAAATAGAGTTTGTCATAATGTGCTATATGGACACTTTAACCATTCTGAATTCTTTCCTTCACAACTAGAAACTTTATGTCAATATCCTTGACTTATACAAGTTTCTGTTGTTATTGGAATACATTACTGCTGATTTATTGTTACACCATAATTTAAGTGGTCTTTTAACACCATACTGTAGGCGTAGCCTTGTGACAAAATTTCGTAACCATATTCCCTGAATAGATGCCCCACAGCATGTTATAAACCTTGCTGCCATGGTGGAAGAAATTATAAGTGCATATTTGACACTCATCCAAAATATATCTCCATTAGTCAGCATAACCTGATGTAGATCTCCTACTGTGTTGGCATCCAACAAAATCAGAGTCGGAATACCTTATGATCTTCAGAATTGTCTGATCTCCTACAAAGAGCATATAATTTCTCGTTCTCTATTAATTACTTAAGTAGTTTGGCTGCTACCCAATGATCCATCCATATTTGCTTAAATATCTGCCTAACATCCTAATATATACGCAATATCCTGACGCATACATACTTGAGCATACATTAGACTCCTTACGATCATGAAGAAAAAACTATTGTATTTTCTTAATTTCAAGGCTATTCTTAGGGCACTAATTGAGACTGAACTTGTCTCCTTTAGCGACTGGAGTGTCACCTGGTTTGCATTCCTGCATGCCAAATTTTTTAAGCACTTTATCGATATAGCTCTTTTGTGATAATCCAAGAATACCTCGAGAACGATCTCGATATATTTGAATTCCTAATACAAAAGAGGCGTCACCAAGATCTTTCATCTCAAAGTTATTTGATAGAAATTTCTTAGTGTCATGCGATATGCCTATATCATTTGTGGCAAGAAGTATGTCATCAACATACAAAACCAGAAAAATAATTTTACTCCCACTGAATTTGTGATACACACAATCTTCAACAACGTTAACCTCAAAACCAAATGAGGTAACAATTTGGTAAAATTTATAGTACCACTGACGAAAAGCTTGCTTGAGTCCATAAATAGATTTTATCAATTTGCAAACCATATTATTTGGATCTTTCGACACAAAGTTTTCTGGCTGCACCATATAAATAGTTTCGTCAATGTTACCATTGAGAAACGCCGTTTTGACATCCATTTGATGTAACTCAAGATCAAAATGTGCAACATGTGCTATGATTGTTTTATAGGAGTTTTTTAAAGATACTGAAGAGAAAAACTCTTTAAAATCAAACCCAAAATTTTGAGTAAAGTCACTAGTTACAAGACATACTTTATACCTCTCCACATGACCCTTCGAATCCTTCTTGGTTCTAAATGTCCATTTGTAACCAATGGATTTCATACCTTTTGGTAATGGGACAAGTTCTTAAACTTTATTGTCTTGCATGAACTTATACTTCTTATTTATTGTATCAATCCACTTTGAGAACTGGAACTTTCCATGGCCTGACGGAAGTTGATTAGATTATCTTCCAGTATCCACAGTCTTCCTCACGTTCCTAGAGAAATATGACAATATTATCCGAAATTATATTTCTTCTTTCTCTGGTGGACCATCTTAATATTACCGGTTCTTGAGGTTGTTGAGTTTGTTCCTTAGGAATAATTACCTTATCTTGAATGGGGTGCCGCTACGTTGTCATTGTTAAGGTATCTCAACAACGACTTATAGAGGTTATTCAACATTGTCTCATTGAGACTCCGAATTCACTTCTTGATCATGACATGTATAGAATCATGCACATCGTCAAAAGTGATAGTAGGAATCGTAATTGATTCCTTCTCAAAGACAATGATCCTGATTTTATTTCTCCCCCAAACTCAACATCCTCAAAAAATATTAATCTTCTCGTCTCAAATTTTTTTTTAGTGTGGAATTGTATAATTATCAACCCCTTAATCTGTAGCATAACCAATAAAGTAGCTGCTTATAATTTAACTTTGGTCTGTCTTCCTATTACACATTCAATATAAACATTAAAGTCTATAAAATCAATGGAATCCAAATCTCATCAGACACAAATCGTTCAACTCTATTTCTAGAGAAGTGACCTAATGCTTATGTCATAATGAGGCTAAAAAAATATATTGTTAATTTTGCGTTTAGTACCACATGACTTCACTTGCAAGGTTTTATTATAAAATGCAATAGTTTCAACTGAATATAGGTTATCATAAAGCTTAAGAGAACCGTTACCAATAATATTTAAATTTAAAGATAGACTAAACTTATTGTTTCCAAATGAACAATGATAACCAGATTTGTCCATTAAGGAAACTGAAACTGAATTTCGTCTAAAAGACGGTACAATAAAAGTGTCTATTAAATCCAAATAATAATCGGTTCCTAAAAATAACCTAAAATGTCATATTGCTTTCACTTCTACCGAATTGTCGTCACCCACATAGATGTATCTTTCACCATCAATTGACTTTTGGTAACTCAGGCAACCTTGCCTAGAACATTAATGTGGGTAGTCCCACCAGAATCTAACTACCATGAGTTTTTAGGTACTAAATCTAAATTAACCTCAAAACAGACCGAATTTAGAAATGTACTTTTCTTTATACACCATGCGTGGTACTTTGTACATTTCTTCTTTATGTGTCATGGCTTATCACAATAGAACAACCATTAGTTTTATATTGTTGTTCTTTTGATCTGGACCCTTAGCAACTACTGTATTCATTTCTTTTTGCCCTTAAAGTTTATCCCATTAAACATGAAAATTAAAATCTTATTGACAGATATTTTTAACAACATTAACTGTAAAGAGAACAAAGCAACAAAAAAATAAACATGCTCTAACAAATAACCAAAGCGTAAAATATAGTCAAACAAATTCAAATAATGGTGAACCCCATCTCAAGATACCTAGTACATCATTAATATCAAGTCTTTGGACAGTGATATTAACTGCAAGTGGTATTCTTGGTGTAATGATCAAACGTTGACAATAAGTCATGTCAAATAATAAGCCTATCTTCGGATCGGATTATTATTCACATGTAAACCGTATAATTGTCACACATTTATCACCACAAGTATGTGTGCAATTCGGCCAAGTATTAACCTTCCTTTGGGCCGGCTAATACTCGTATGAATTTACACACACAAACATCTAACATCCCTCATAGACTATCTACACAAGAGAGGTCACTTTGGCGACATCTTGTTTCAATGGGTCTATTTAGAATATTAGATGACTATTGCTAGTCACAAAAGGCACCAAATTTTTTTTAATGTTGACTAAATTTTACAAAATCGAATCATGTCCAAAACTTTATGTACATGCATAATTAAAATATTATAACTCAAATAAGATAATCATAAGCATGTGAATCTCTTTACATGATTCAAACAAATATTCCTAATTTGACTAAACTGAGCATTGTCAACATAATAAAATTTACGTAATATTTTACTGAAAATATGTACCAATATATTGCTTCAAATAACCCATAAAGATTATATTAAAATAATCTGCTGAAGATATGTACGTCAATATATTACATCAAATATATGACTTAGAACATAAATTTATTGGGAACTAAATTTATGCCAAACATAAAATTGTCTATGTTTGATTCCAATTTGTCTTCCAATGATCAACTTAGATTGGAAAACACTCTAAATTGAGTAACATCAAATATCTATCAGCATTAGTAATTGGAATCTAACCGACATTCCATATTATCACATATCCAGCAATAAGCATATTCATGCATATTTAATATAATGGAGAAATTCTACGGTCATTATCACATGCGTCCATATCTAATATTTAAGCATGAATAGAGAGGTCATTAATGTACATAAATTAAAATTTCTATCAAGATTCCCTCAAGTATGCCAATCAAATCAATGGAAAATTGGCAGCAAACCAATGTTAACATTTAAGATGCAAAATTACTTCTGTGGGTAAAATACGAATTCACTTAAGATGCATACAAACCAATGTTAACATTTATTATGGCCGTGCCTACCAAATAGGTAGCAAACTGTTGTGGCTTGTAATGTAGGAAGTTTGCACCAATAATGCTTAATTGAATTCGTATTTTTCAAAGATGAAAAATTCATGAACGAAAGCGTTCGAAAAAGAAAAATTCATGGACACCTCAAGTAGCAGTAGCAAGAAACGTGAAGCATGCTAGAAATTTACTTTTTTTTCTTTTTTTTTTGGTTTCAAAATCTTAAACAATTGTTTTACAAAATTCATGGACATCTGGAAGCAATTGAGACCGGATTCTTCATATATATATATATATATATATATATATATATATAAATGCTCGGTGAATAATAAAAGCTTCCATAGAACAATCAGAATCCTAAATAAAATTAGATCTAACGATCTAGGGTTCATGAACAACAGGAAAAAAAATTGATCTGAAACTTCAAACTCAAGAATCAAACAGGGAGGCTCTGATAACACTTGTTAGAAATATTGCCCGTTGATTCATGAGATGAAGAACAAAACTAAATACGGAAGTGTACCTGAATCCATTGTCTTTGCTTGACGGATCTTGAAGCAGACGTTTCTCTTTGTGGGATTTGATCTTTCAACCTGCTACGACCCTTAATAACAAAGATGAAATCTTTGTTCCTCTCTTTGTTGATGGGGATACAGAACAGAATAGAGAAAACCCTCTCTTGGTGGCCGTATGAGTTGGGGACCATAACCCTAATGAATACATATATTTATATATTTTAATGTTTCTAATTTGGCCCCTCATCAAATTAGATTTATCTCCGGTATCTACACATTAATTCCATGACAATTATACCCTTAAGCCAATTTTCCAAATAGACCACTTTAATTTGGCTTAATTATTTAGATAGCCCAACATAATTAATTTTACATGTGTGGCCCATATTATTGAATAATTTCAACAAACAATGGTAAAACAAGTGTGATGCAACTTAAGATTTCTCTTTCAAATGAGTGCAACTTGAATTATGGTAAAACAAGTCAGGTTCAATCCAAAAAAATTCAATCTTATTTTATTTTTTTGATAATCAAGACTTTGTTATTTGTTTAATAGTCCCTCCAATCACAAAGAACTCCTTATAAGTTTAGTTTGGAATGTAGTTACATTTTCCTTCATTTGTTCAAATGTTCATTTTTGAAACATTTACTGACTAGCATTTTGAAAAGTCAATTTGAAGAATGGTATTCTAAAGAAAAAAATATTGTTGGCTGTATGTGCTTTTGAGCACAGACATAAAGCCAAAATCTCAATTCCACATTTTAGTCCCACATCGGTTGGGAAGCTTGAGTGGGTTGTGCATATATTGCTTCACCTCCCTTTGCTCTATTGAACTATTGTGTGGGTGACCCATGGGCCACACGCACGCGTCGTCGCCGCCGCTCGGCCCAGCTCGGCTCGGTTCGGTTTGGTTTGACGCGCGTAACGGGTGCAGGTATGTGCCCACATCTGCGGGCGCCGAATACCGATTCGATTTTCTCTTCGGGTTCGGGCTGAGACCCAAAAATCTTTTTGCTCCTTCAATTTTTTGACCGTTAGAAATCATTTAATTTTGTAACATTTACTATTGAAATTTCGTCCAAATTTATTGAACCACATGGTTCACATTTGTTTAATTTGTAACGTCAAATTAAATGTCTTTTAATTTTATGTCCATTGGTGATAAACCCTACAACCTATATATTGAGCCCCTTCTCCTCCTTCTCAACACAGAAAAAAACCTCCCAAAACTCTCTCAAAATTTCCTTCTCCCAAAACTATACTCTTCTTCGTTGTTGCTTCGGGCAGAGCTAAATCGGCGGTCACTCTCTCTAAGTCGTGTGCGGCATGAAGATTCCGGTGGAGCAGAAATTTTACCATTATGAGCGTTCGGATACAGTCTGCACATAGACCCGAGCTAACTCTTAGGGCAGTACTACGTGCACAACTTCCCCAGAGGCCGGTAACCATTTATGTATTTTATTTTGCTTGCAGATTTTTCTAAGCGAAGAATGTTGAAAAAATTCCAACATTCTAAGAGTTAATTTAATCGACTATTCTGTTAAGTCGAATTTCTAAATTCTATTAACAAAATATTCCTTTACCAAATAATTTGCTTTACCAACTTATACATATTTGCTTACTGTTACTAAGTTTATTCAAAAAAATTGAACATTTGAATGTGTATCAAAACTTATATTCAAGCATTTGAATTCTGTTAAGAAAAGTTTTATTTCCTACTCTTAAAGCTTGGTTTATTCATACTTAGAAAAAGTCTCTGTTCTGCTACCGTATTGAGTCAACATTTTGATACTCTTGACGTTTGGCTATTATATTAATATAGTCCACATCATATAAATATATTTGCTATTTTCAACCGCTTCAAAATTGTCTCTGCTTAAAGGTTTGCTACTGTTAACAATTTCTCTTCTGAAAAATAATTTTTGTTAGAGAATTCTTTATTGCTAATGCACATTAACTCTGATCTTCAAAATGAAATATATTGATACTGTTAATTAATTGATTGACAAAAAAATTTATTTAGAGAATTTTTGTTGTTGCTGTTAATTAATTGGTTGAGGCCACCATATCATTGAATAAATTTTGTCACCATATCAAGAATATAAAATTGTACACTGAATACATTAATCTGCTGTTTATTGTCAATATAACAATTTATTATATTGTCTTAAATAAGTTGTTTGGTGTAACTTAATTTTTAATAAATATTCATTACTGTCATTACATAAAATTCATTGCTGCCATATTCAACAATAACCATTTATTAATATTGTTGTTTGTATTCAACATATTGATATCACAATTTATTACATTAGCAATACATATTGTCAATCTCATTTTCTACTATTAATTTTGTTACACAAATTGCTTAAATTTATTTACCAAACTTATTTTAGGAATAATTTTGCCTACTATAGCAAACTTTGTTGAGCAACTTTTCTTAGCAAATTTTTTGTTGTCACTTATTATTGCTGTCACATATTAGCAAAATTTCTTAAGCAAAATTTCTTAGCTAAGTGTGTTTCCACATATTTTGCTTAATAAATATACATAAGACTGTTTCTAGAAATTGACACCTTAGACAAACATTATTGTGTTGCAACATTATGTGAATACTAGTTTTTTCCCTACTTAATATTTTAATTTAGGTTGAAATAAACAGTTTATTGATTTAGTAAATTCCTTTAATTTCAAAGTTTTAAAGTAGAGATTTGTTTGGGTACAACCTGAAAGGGCCCTTCTGTCAACAAGGCAAAAAATCGTCTAAGCGGCCGGTACTTTAGTGTTCCTAGTGAACCTCCGCTTGCTGGGATCCGGCCCCTACAGCTAACCCAACCTTATCAAAGCTTAAAAAACCAAAAATTTAAAGGTACATTACTAAAATTATTTAAATCGTTAATTTTAGCTTAAACCATCTTTATTGAGTAAACCCTATAGAAATTCATGGCAAACCCAAGCCTAATCACCAAGGAGACCTCCTTCAAAGGGAAAGGCTCTAACAAACCAGAGGCTAACATGACTTTGAATGGGTCTTCTAGCTCCTTCAGGTCCGTAAGCTATCAACCTATAGTAAGCATTTCTTACCATTCTGATGATTGGTGGTTGGATTCTGGAGCAAATGTTCATATTTTTTTGATCGCTTTAGTTTTTCAAACTATCAGGAATCGAGTGGAGGAGGTGTAACCCTAGGAGATGGCTCAACAACACAAATTATAGGTAGAGGAAGAATACATCTGAAGATGATATCAGAAAAAATTCTACCTCTCCATTATGTGCTTCATGTGCCATCGGTTAGTAGGAACCTAGTTAGTGGATCTCTACTTGTAGCCTCAGGATACAAGATTGTAATGGAGGCCAATAAAGTAGTTTTCTCCAAGAATGAACTGTTTATGGAAAAAGGATTTGTAAAATATGGACTCTTTATGTTGACTATTATGAATACAATTTCAAATCCTTCTTTGGTTATTGCTAATGTTGAATCCTCCAATGTTTGGCATGGTGGACTAGGTCATGTGAATTTAGGATCTATTAAAAGAATGATGAACTTAGATCTTATATCCAAGACTCTTATAGATGATGAACACAAATGTGAGATTTGTGTTCAAGCAAAACACACTAGACTACCTTTCAAATCTGTCCATAGGTATTCCGTGCCCTAGAACTTATCCATAGTGACGTTTGTGATTCCAATAGGATTTTGATCCGAGGCCGTAGAAAATATTTTGTTACTTTTATAGATGACCATTCAAAGTATTGTTACACCTACCTCCTTAAGATCAAAGATGAAGTTCTAGACAGATTCAAGGTCTATAAGTCTGAAGCTGAGAACCAGTTAGATAAGAAGATTAAGATCCTTAGATCAGATTGTAGTGGAGAGTACATCTCAAATGAAATGACTAATTTCTGTGAAGAGCATGGAATTATTCATGAGGTTATCGCTTCTTATTCACTATAGTCCGATGGAGTTGCTGAAAGAAAGAATCACACTCTGTTAGACATGGTCAATTCCATGCTTCTCAGCTCAGGTGCCCCTGATAATCTTTGGGGAGAAGCCCTTTTGTCAGCCTGTTATATCCTTAATAGGATACACAGAAAGACTAATGACAAGACACCATATGAGTTATGGAAAGGTCGAAGCCCTAGGATTTATTACCTTAAAGTTTGGGATGTTTAGCTAAGGTAGGAATTCCTGAACCCAAAAAGAGGAAGATTGGACCTAAGACTGTAGATGCTGTGTTCATAGGATATGCCCTAGATAGTAATGCCAATAGATTTCTTGTAACCCATTCTGAAGTAAATGAAATGTCTAATAACACAATTATAGAAGCTAGAGATGCAGTTTACTTTGAGAATATATTTTCCTTCAAGGATAGAACTTCTTCATCTTCCTCCAATCCTTCTCTTACTCCATCTACTAGTTCTCATGATCACATACCTAGTTCTTAACCAGAACAAGTCATAGAACCTAGAAGAAGTAAAAGAGAAAGGATTGAAAATATTTTAGGAGAAGGATTCTTCATATTTTTAATAGAGGGTGATCCCTCAACTTATGAAGAATCCATATCCTCTCCTGATGCTCCCTTCTGGACAATGAGTACAACTCCATTATGGAGAATAGTACTTGGTTTTTTAGCAGACCTACCTTTAGGTAGTAAACCCATAGGTTGTAAGTGGATTTTCAAAAAGAAACTTAGTGCGGATGGTACCATAGAAAAATACAAGGCTAGACTAGTAGCCAAAGTTTTTACCTATAAAAAATGACTAGACTACTTTGACAGTTACTCTCCTGTAGCTAGGATTACTTCTATTAGAACCCTCCTAGCCTTAGCTTCTATACATGATATGCTAATCCATCAAATGGATGTAAAGGCAATATTTCTAAATGGAGATTTAGAGGAAAAAATTTATATGGAGCAACCTGAAGGTTTTATTGCTAAAGGCCAAGAAAAGAGGGTTTGTAAATTAGTAAATTCTCTTTATGGCCTAACGCAAGCTCCTAAGCAATGGCACAACAAATTTGACAAAGTCATTATAGAATTTGGTTTTGTGCCAAATGAATATGACAAATGTTTGTATTCTAAAAATACAAATGGAAGTTGTGTCATCTTATGCTTGTATGTTGATGATATATTTATCCTAGGATCTTCACTGGAATTGATAAATAACACCAAAAAGTAGTATTTATCTAACCAGTTTGACATGAAAGACCTAGGTGAAGCAAACCTGATCCTAGGAATGCAAGTGTCCAAATGCAAAGTGGGCTATACTCTATCCCTAGCATATTGAATTGAGAAAATGCTAAGGAAGTTTGAGTATTTTGACAAGAAACCTGCCCTTACTCCTTATGACAGTAAAGTTGTTCTCAAGAAGAATGAAGGATCATCTATAGAACAACATAGATATTCACAGATGATCTAGATCCCTTATGTACATAACAAATAGGACTTGACCCGATATTGCATTTGCTATTGGGAGACTAAGTAGATATACTAGTAACCCAAATCAATAACATTAGATTGCATTAGACATAGTATTTAGTTATCTTAAGGGTACTCTAGATTATAAACTTTATTATACTAGACACCCTGATATCATAGAAGGTTACTCAGATGCAAATCGGGTAACTAATTCACATGATGTGAAATCCACAACTGGATATATTTTTACCCAAGCAGGAGCTGCGATCTACTAGGGATCATATAAACAGACTATCATTGCCAGAAGTACTATGGACTCTGAGATGATAGCTTTAGATACTACCTGTACAAAAGTCGAATGGCTTAGAAATTTTATTATACATATACCTGTTGTTGTTCACCCTGTTCCTATAATTTCTATAAACCGTGATAATAAATCTGTTAAAGAACTACTAAAGCATGATTCTATGAAAGCTAAGATGAACATGCACCTGCAGCTGTACTTCAAATCAATAAAGAGCCTATTGGGCAAATATGCGGTTCTTGACTATACAAAGTCAGAAAAGAACCTTGCTGACCACTTGACGAAGGGTTTATCTAGGACATTGATCCTAGAATCATCGAGGAGGATGGGGCTAAGCCCATAGTTTAGTCATCAACAATAGCAACCCAACCGAGTCTGACTGGAGATCCCAAGAAGCCGGTTCAATAGGTAGAAACAAACTGGACTAGGTGACTATTATGGAACACTGGCCCTGAGATTAAATTCCCTTTAAAATAAAAGCCAAAGAGGCTTCACATGTGTACATTGATATCCCATCTCTATGGTGACAGTGTTCCTTGTGTGATATGGATAGAGTGAGTTCAAACTCTTAAAAAGTCCAAGCATGATATGCAGGGTTGATTCCTATCACCAACCCTTAAGGACTTACCTATATGAGAGATCGTGAAGGTCGTGACTATAGGACAGCGCGATCCTAGACAACTCTTATGAATATATAAAAGTGCGCATGGCCTACGAAATGCACCACCTAATAGACCCAAGTACCTCTAGCGTACTATGTGTGCTATTGTCTGAATCTGGTACAAGAAGACTGATTTAAGGCGTAGTCCATCAAGCTCTTCTTCAGACAAAGACAATAGTCACTACGTGAGATTCAAGGCTGTAGTCGATCTCATTTATGCATAGTATACAACTGTCCAGAAATTCTCTTACTTTTTCTTATATTTCCTTCTTCTATTACCTTGGAACTTGACCTTTTGGGGAGAGGTATTGTTGGTTGTATGTGCTTTTGAGCACACACACAAAGCCAAAAGCTCAATTCCACCTTTTAGTCCTATATTGGTTAGGAAGCTTGGGTGGGTTGTGCATATATTGCTTCACCTCCCTTTGCTCCAATAAACTATTATGTGGGTGCCTAATGGGCCACACGTATGGGCCGTCGTCGTCGCCCGGCTTGGCTTGGCTCGATTCGGTTCGGTTCGGTACGCGTAACGGGTGCGGGTACGTGCCCACATGTAAGGACCCTGATTTTTGGGAATTTTTTAATTTTTATTTTATATGATTTCTATTTATTAAATTATATTATATTTTAATTATGACTATAAATGTACTTATTCGTAGCTTTGATTTTTGAAGCACAATAATTATCAATTTCTCAAATCTATCCCTATCATCGTATTCTAGACAAGTCTATCTTCAGTTTGATATATCATGTCTCATCCAAGCGTGTTCCCTTGTGCTATAATTTTCATGTGCAACTTTAGGGGTAAAATAGTTATTTTAGTCTCTACCGTAAAATTTGACTAGCTTTCCAAATAGCAATTAAGGCCCAACTTCGATCCAAATCATTTGACCCAATATATAATTTTGACCCATTTCGAGTATACTACACACATGTCCATGGTGTGCCACTCAAATGAATTCCCATGTGCTAATTCATCTTAAGTGGCACACAAGTCTAAACTATAGACATATTGGACTCAAATCGATCACAAAAATTCTACCGACCCAAAACTAGTCCAACTAGTGACCCATGGAGCCTATCCTAGGATATCCTAATGTCACGACCCGATCCCAAATAATTGGGTTGAACCGGATCATGCCCAGCCTGCACCGTTGTTGAGACGGCGGCAATAAGCTGTTCCATTAGCAGGTAACCACAACAACATCTATATTTGTCACAACTCAATATTCGGGAATTTAAAACTTTATTAAACATTTGAATAAATACAACTGGAAGTAAAAGAACTGAAATGAATGCTGAATTCAAATAACAAAATTTCAAAACAACAAAACGGGAAACATGAAAATCTAGCTAAGCGTTCGGCTCATTGGCCTCAGGTCATGCGTCCTCCAAAGGGTCTCTGGCAACACCACGGGGTACAGAACCGGGTCATAATAGCTGTTGTATAACAGCTCAGCATCCTCAAAATCCCCTAAAAATGTTATCTCCAGTCAGGAGGGAGCAAAGTACAATTCATGATAATCTAACAATTAGAATAATAATAGAATCATGCACTTTTAAACAATTTGAAATAAACAGTTCTCCAGCAGTTAAAACATTATGATTTGAATAGGCAATGAATATGACCGGCTTGGGTTGTACAGTTGTATCCTATTGATACGATATGGCTTATCCCCGTGTGTATGAGGGGTAAGCTAATACAGTTCTAAGTTATTATTTTAGATGTGGTCATAATCATTACACTATTCCCCCAGTACCCAACAGTCAATCAGTCAGTGCTCTCAGAGAGAGTTTCGTGTTGCATCGTGGTTTAAACTTGCAATAAAATGATTATTAAATAATTGTAAACTAACACAAAATGTACTTGCCTCAAATTGGACTGGACTTGAAGGGTTGAGACTTCGGGATTGAAACTAGCCTCGTCCTCGAAATCTTACATTCGAGAAGTTTGTTTATTAATCTACTGCTAACGGTTTACGACGCGTACTACGTTGGTTATCATTTAGTTGGATAGCCAGTTTCTGGTTTTACTTGGAAAAATTATCGTTACCGGTTAATTCGCAAAACTTGGTATTTTTAATATAATACATATAAAATTACCTTTTCTTTCAATGATAAAACATGGGTTTTGTTTTATTATCAATATTTTATTCAAGTTATTTTATCGTGAGAAATCCTTATTTAATTTATACAAAATATTTAATAGCCATTAAAAATACAAATCCTTTATTTAAACAACAGTGAGATTAATCCTAGGGTATCCTAACCTATTAAACATATCTTAGATTAATTTTTTGGATTAATATGCAGCCACATTAATCAAATCTAATTTAAATCAAATCATATAACAACTTTCCTATTTTGGACCCAATTTAAATCCTAGGAGATAGAATTGGTGTATATTTTAGAATATGTAATCAAATCCCAACAAACCAAATCCTACTCCACCCCAACTTTTTTTTCCCTCACGTGAATCTCTCCCATCTAGGATTTGCATACACTTTTTATATATTTTTCTATTAAAACTGAGCCCCCCTACAATTTTTTTCTTTCTATTTTGCACTTTTCTTTCCATCCCACAGAAACTCATCACCCCGACCTCTTCCAACCCTCCTACTACCTTCATCTCGACCCTAGGACACCCCATAACACCCAGGCACCTTTTCAAGGAGCCTCAGTGTCACGCCCCAGAACCAGATTACTGGAGAGCGGGGGACAGACACAACCAGCTACGTACATTGAAGTGAATCCCACCTCGCAATACGGTCACGGTTGTCTAGATGCATGAGGGTTTACTACAAGCCATTAGTCTCTTAGGGTCAAGAACAAGCCTAGTGTCTCAATCTCAAGCAAATAAGTAAATGTAACAAGATGGTAGATCATCAGACATACAAAGTAAGGCGTCCCAAACATTACATATTCAGATGATCATGAAGCTAGTCATACAAAATACGAAGACTAGCAAGAGTTTAAGTCATACATGATCAACCCTAGGATTTGTCAATCATGTTACAGCCCGTAGGCAGACATGAATATAAATTCAACACGAGCTAACACTTGCTCGATGGCTAAATGTCTCAAAAGAATAATTTTATAATAGAGTGGGAGAGCAAAATAAAACCCACTCGTTGCCAGAATTTCTTCTAGTGGTCACCATTTGGCAGGAAGGCTGGGAGACCATTGGAAGCTGCTCCAAAATCTAGCCATACAAAACCAGCTGGGTCAGACCCCAGAACGAGCAAGTGCCACAAAGGTGGCTTCACTTAAGAACTAAAACCAGCATATTAGCACATAAGTCATAGATGAAATAATATAGGACATGAGTTAAAGAAAACAGGATGATAAACGATAAGATGACTAAAGGACTATTCCGGTAACCAAGTTACAACACGTGAACCAAACAAGGACCGGGTTTGTAACCCTTTACCTGAATGGAACTTTAGTCTCTAACCAATTATCGATAGAGTAAAGCATATATAAGCATGTCTAGAGATAGCCATGTACTGGGTCTAGACAAAACTAGACAAGATGGGACTCCATCCAACATTCACGGCCAAACAAGAGTACGGCTTGATAGTTAACTAGCTAGGGTTATCACAAGCCTAGTTACTAGCGAGATACAATAAGATATTCCTACGGCCACAAGCCCTGCAGACTATCCAGGTTATCCAGACGCAAGGTTCATGTTAAGAGTTATCTTGGCTTGTTAGGTGACTTGGATGCAACATATGACAGTGTGCATAGTAATCGTTTCATGTAGTGCCCCACATAACTGTGAGCTGGAAATGTGCCCTACTCGTCGACAGGCTACAAGTCCATCAGGAAGGCGCCCAGATAACGGGATTGCTTGTAGCAGAAATATCTCTCTATATGAACTACTTGATCAATCTAGTCATTAACCTAGTCAGATTCAGCATTAATTCTTGACCGTGGTAACCAGGGATACAAGTCCTAGACATGATGCGAGACAAGACTGGTAGCTTATACAAGCGCATTCAATACAATCACCCACGGTGTCATGAGAGTTTACTAGCATATCGAGATAGCCGTCGCAACAGCATTCAAGATTACATGTTAGACTTACTTATCAAGATTACTTATCAAGAGTATTCCACGATGGGCCACTGTCAAGATTATATATCATGTCAAGAGTACGTCACGACGGACCACCATCAAGAATTATCATGTCAAGGTTGCTTGTCAAGAGTGCACCACGACGGGTCACTAATTCAGAGTTATCATGTCAAGTTACTTATTAAGAGTGCACCTTAACAGGCCGTGTCATTCTACTTGTTACTTGTTAAGGGTGCGCCTTAACAGGCCACTATCAAGATTGAGAGAAACATGCATAAAATAGCTAGTAACATATTCTTGAAGCCAAAGAAAAGATCTACAACTTCTATGTTGGAATTTGGGAGAGATTTTGACCACAAATCAGCCAAATAGGACAAGAAAACAGCCAAAAATAGGCATTATGCGGCCAAGGGTGGATGGGGTCTCATGCGGCAGTGGATGGGTACCCATCCATGCGGTTGGGGTCGATAGGGACCCATCCATGTGGTTGGGGTCGATGGGGACCCATCCATGCGGCTGGGTCAATGGGATGCGGCTGGGGTCGATGGGGACCCATCCATACGGCTTGGTCGATGGAGACCCATCCATGCGGCTGGGGTCGATGGGGACCCATCCATGCGGCTGGGTCGATGGGGACCCATCCATGCGACTGGGGTCGATGGGGACTCATCCATGCGGCTGGGTCGATGGGGACCCATCCATGCGACTGGGTCGATGGGGACCCATCCATACGGCTGGGGTCGATGGCGACCCATCCATGTAGCTGGGTCGATGGGGACCCATCCATGCGGCGGGGTCGATGGGGACCCGACCATGCGGCTGGGGTCGATGGGGACCCATCCATGCGACTGGGGTCGATGGGGACCCATCCATCTCTGAAAATCTGAGAAGGATGGCCATGGAACCCATAGCTTCTAAGCTCCATAAAACTTTCACCGTAAGTCCAAATTTGGACTTCCATAGGTCAAAATGGGGTAGAATAAAATTCTCTACAACATGGAACAATCAAAACTTGAAAATAATAAAGTTTAATAGATCAAAACCCAAAAAATCCGAAAATGCAACAAGCTTAGATCTACAAGAAATAAACCATAAAAATTGAAAATGCTAAGTACTAAAGTGTCTTAGAATCTCGTAAGGAAGATAATAGAATAATAAAAATGGAGTTCCTCCATGAAGCAAGTTGCACTTGCCTAAGCCTCTCTTGGTAGGTGGAGAAGTTAAGATGAAGAAGATGAAGAAATAAATGAAGAAGAAGTAAATGAGGAGAGAGAGAGAGGGGTTGGTAACTTTTAAAGGGAGGGGTCACATGTTGAACCAACCCAACCAAGGCAAACCAAAACCAAGCCCTGCCAATATTAAACCAATGCAAGATTAAACTAAGATTTGCTAGTTAAGACAAGTCACAATATGGTTCAGAATTCCATACTCGTATACTGAAATACATAAAACAGAAAACGGGGGTGACAACTCAGCCCCTAATTTGATCGATACGAGGCACGAAAGGCACCCGAAGTCGACCGAATTAGTGCTGAATTTGTCACAGTAGGTTAGTCAACTTGTAGACTAGGTTTCATCTACTTTTTCTCATCCGTTTCTCCTCAAACCAAAACCGAGAGTTAGATTTATGTGTCTACTCCAATCTCTGATTGTCGGATCCCCCAGTTTCAAGCGGTTTGCCTGTGGCTTCGATTCTACGACAAGGTGTCCAGAACTGACAAATTCTATTGCGGGCCATTTTTTACCTATCTAAGTTCAGTTTCTAACTTTCTTATATTTCTATTCAGAATCTAGACTTCGATACCTTTCCGATGCATATCTTAAAGTTAGGTTTTGCGTCTGTTTACTATTTTTAAAAATTCTAGATATTTGTCGTAACATAGTAACTCCGAAAATCCTATGTTTTTTGTGTCCAAGAGTCCCAATACTTCATAAAACTCTACTAAACTAGTTTTTATACAATATTTAATGTTGAAACCTTTATTTTAACTAATTTGTATAATTTTTTTCGAATTTAATATTTTAATTACTTATTGTTTCGGGCCTCAAATCGTATACCAAGTATAGGAATAATATTGTAGAATCAATACAAGAATTATAGACATATTTTTAAATGTATAAAATATATTGTTTATTATTATAATAGAATATTTATAAATATTTTTTCAGAATTAAAAGTGATATTTTTAGGTTAATAATGTATTACTTTTATATGTAGATTTAATATTATATATGTTATATTAAGTAGAGTAGTCAATATGACTAGTTTTGGTATAAATAATATTATTAAGGTCTATATATGGTAAGTCCATATAGAGTAAGTTATTAATGTATATTATGTTCGTAGTTCAAAAATTCGTGCATCGAAATCGAGATTAGTCGATTCCAGTGATCTTATATCGCTGAAATTGACATAGTGAACGTATGGATCGACAAGATAAGATTATTAATCTTGTAGTTGATCATCTTGTCTCGATTCATGCATCATAGGTTTCGTTGAACGAATTACGAGATACAAACTTAATATTTAACCTAGAGTTTGTAATCCATATTATTAACGAATAGTGATCATAGAGATTAGTATAACCTAGCTCTATGTGGTATGATTAATAAAATGGTTTATGTAACATAAGTATTACACGACTTAGAACGACCCAAGCTTTCTATGTAGGAGTGGTTAGTCATAATTGTATTTAGTAAATAATGCATATTTGTTTATAATTTGGGTTGGTAGACATTGTACGGACTATGATTCATTAGTTCATAGATAGTCCGGGTAGACTTTGGTTCTGCAGTCTCAGCACAGATTGGACAAAACTCCAGGACAAGTACACCTTGCCAAACTTTACAATACTTGCATGCTTTCCCTATTGCTATCTTTCATATCTTACTTAGTTCTATATTTTTCCTGTTCCATGTTATAGTTATTTCTAGTTTTATGTGCACGTAGATTTTTACTCTTTTCTATATTACTTGTTCTACTTTCTTATCCTGTTCATGTCTAGTAATAGTATTGTTTTGTCCATGCCATGATCTCCTGACCTGTTTGACTTGGACTTGACCTTAGTCTGATTTTCGGTACTTGATTGACTTGATCCGGTCATGATCATTTGATTTGACCCTAACCTGTTATTAGACGTGACTATACCTGACCACCTCGTTCGTGAGCTCCCATCGAGTGAGAATGAGACATACTATAGTTCCGGATTCTCCATCGGCTACTAACTATAGGACTGTGAGCTCCTATCGGGCTGCGGTTACCCCGACTTACTTATAGTCACGCTTGATAGCATTATCCTTGCCGGCATGCCACTTACACTTATTTTTTAGTCTCATATTGTTGCCTTATACCATTTCCTATTCTTTTAGCATGTTATTTACTGTACAGTAGGTATGTATATTATGTGTCTTGCTACGTCCCTCTGAGGACCTGGTGATCTCTCTAGGTTATTGTTGGTTTTTCTTGCAGGTATTTGTTAAGACTGCTAGAATAGAAGGATAGATTTGTCGGCAATGATATCTCCCGTATTCAGGTATCGATAGTGGTATGTTTATCATTCTTTCATCTTTTATATTTCATGATGACATCTTTATCTGTATAGCCTAGTTTTACGAGCTTACTTTCTGTTATGAGCTTGTTCAGGTGATTGTATTAAGGTCTGGCCAACCTTACTACAAATTATCTATTCTTATATTTATATTCAAGTAGCATCAGTGTATTATTGTTTGATCAACATTAATGCACCGGTTCCTACTTTGAGATTATTATCTATGGATTGAGATATAGTTGACTTGCCATTTTATACCCAATGTAGACAGCTTATACGTATTCGAGCTGGGCTGGAGTCCACTTGATACGTAGCTGGCATGTATACGTATCCTAGTCTTACGTATTTTGGGACTGGGGCGTTATATATTTTTTTGGTGGCCCATGCAGGTCGAGTTAGCCGTTTCAGTTACGTTACTGTACCGAGTGGGCCTGCGAATATGACTAAATCCTTAGGAATCTCAATCCACGATTGTCTTGACAATTCTTTTAGAAATTTCTTCGGCGTCCTTGGAATTTAAATTTGCTCTCGACTAGTCTTCTTTTGCTTTCACGTACCATTTCTTCTTGTTACTTCCTATTTCGGGGTGACGAATGATCGTGCTTATCAAATTTATTCAAAAGTTCTTAAGTTATAGTATAAATTTTGCTTATTGAATTTGGTTGCTTGATAGATAGGAGGATATTAGAGATTCCATATGCCATAGATATACAGTGGTATGGACTTTTGCTACTAGTATACAAAGGTTATAAATTTTTAGGACATCATGTGTTTGATAGGGTAGTTTGACCAAAGGTGGGTAGACGTCCTTAGTATAGAAATAAGTATATGACTATACTAGGTTACGCTCTTGTAGTAGTCACTTGATCAAGAATAGGTGGTAGTTTTAGTATAAAGATTGACCCTCTACAAGAAGAACCCAAACCTAGCTTAACCCAACTCATTTACTATTATGCCTTATCAGTTGTATAGTTAGAATTAGACAGAATGGCAGGTATCACTTAGTTTGGTCAGGTAAAAATAGACTTATAGAATTGTGATAATAATATGGTTAGGAGGATATTGTTAGACATTTAGATTAGATGCGCAATTTATAAGCTTCATAAGCTCTATCAAGATAATTGCAATAACCAACGAGAATCTCCAGTAGGAAAATAAGTTGGCAACCTTTCAAAATTTAGGAAGAAGTTAGTGGCCATGGATGGTTGGAAAATAATTACCGATATTTGAATTAGTATTAGCTTGCAAGTGATTTCTTTTAGGTTAGAGTGAAAATCTTTTAGAGTACGTCCCTTAAATATTTGAAGACGAGGCAGATCATTTATTCGATGGTTGAAAAGCGCCTTCTCCCTTATCATTATTGAGTTGTTTGACAAATAGAATTTCGAGGACAAAATTCTTTTAAGGTGGGTAGATTGTAAGGACCCTAGTTTTTGCGAATTATTTTATTATTTATTTTATATGATTTCTATTTATTAAATTAGATTTTATTTTAATTATGACTATAGATGTACTTAATCGTAGCTTTGATTTTTGAAGCACAATAATTATCAATTTCTCAAATCTATTCCTATCATCGTATTCTAGACAAGTCCATCTTCAGTTTGATATATCATGTCTCATCCAAGCGTGTTCCCTTGTGCTATAATTTTCATGTGCAACTTTAGGGGTAAAATAGTCATTTTAGTCTCTACCATAAAATTTGACTAGCTTTCCAAATAGCAATTAAGGCCCAACTTCGATCCAAATTATTTGACCCAATATATGATTTTGACCCATTTCGAGCATACTACGCACATGTCCATGGTGTGCCACTCAAATGAATTCCCATGTGCTAATTCATCTTAAGTGGCACACAAGTCTAAACCAAAGACATATTGGACTCAAATCGATCACAAAAATTCTACCGACCCAAAACTAGTCCAACTAGTGACCCATGGAGCCTATCCTAGGGTATCCTAACCTATTAGACATATCTTAGATTAATTTTTTGGATTAATATGCAGCCACATTAATCAAATCTAATTTAAATCAAATCCTATAACAACTTTCCTATTTTGGACCCAATTTAAATCTTAGGAGATAGAATTGGTGTATATTTTAGAATATGTAATCAAATCCCACCAAACCAAATCCTACTCCACCCCAATGTTTTTCCCTCATGTGAGTCTCTCCCATCTAGGATTTGCATACACTTTTTATATATTTTTCTATTAAACCGAGCCCCCTCCAATTTTTTTTTTCTATTTTTGCACTTTTCTTTCCATCCCACAGAAACTCATCACCCCGACCTCTTCCAACCCTCCTACCACCTTCATCTCGACCCTAGGACACCCCTATAACACCCTGGCACCTTTTCAAGGAGCCTCAGCCCCTAATTTGACCGATACGAGGCACGAAAGGCACCCGAAGTCGACCAAATTAGTGTTGAATTCGTCACAACAGGTTAGTCAACTTGTAGACAAGGTTTCATCTACTTTTTCTCATCCGTTTCTCCTCAAACCAAAACTGAGAGTTATATTTATGTGTCTACTCCAATCTCTGATTTCGGATCCCCGAGTTCTAAGCGGTTTCCCCGTGGCATCGATTCTACGACAAGGTGTCAAGAACTGATGAATTCTGTTACGGGCCATTTTTCACCTATATAAGGTCAGTTTCTAACATTATTATATTTTTATTCAAAATCTAGACGTTGATACCTTTCCGATGCATATCTTAATGTTAGGTTTTGCATCTGTTTACTATTTTTAAAAATTCTAGACATTTGTCGTAACATAGTAACTCCGAAAATCCTATGTTTTTTGTGTCCAAGAGTCCCAATACTTCATAAAACTCTACTAAACTATTTGTTATACAATATTTAATGTTGAAACCTTTATTTTAACTAATTTATATAATTTTTTTAGAATTTAATATTTTAATTACTTATTGTTTCGGGCCTCAAATCGTATACCAAGTATAGGAATAATATTGTAGAATCAATACAAGAATTATACACATATTTTTCTATGTATAAAATATATTGTTTATTATTATAGAATATTTATAAATATTTTTTTCAGAATTAAAAGTGATATTTTTATGTTTATAATGTATTACTTTTATATGTAGATTTAATACTATATATGTTATATTAAGTAGAGTAGTCAATATGACTAGTTTTGGTATAAATAATATTATTAAGGTCTATATATTGTAAGTCCATATAGAGTAAGTTATTAATGTATATTATGTTCGTATTTCAAAAATTCGTGCATCGAAATCGAGATTAGTCGATTCCAGTGATCTTATATCGCTGAAATTGACATGGTGACCGTATGGATCGGCAAGATAAGATTGTTATTCTTGTAGTTGATCATCTTGTCTCGATTCATGCATCGTAGGTTTCGTTGAACGAATTACGAGATACAAACTTAATATTTAACCTAGAGTTTGTAATCCATATTATTAACGAATAATGATCATAGAGATTAGTATAACCTAGCTCTATGTGGTATGATTAATAAAATGGTTTATGTAACATAAGTATTACACGACTTAGAATGACCCAAGCTTTCTAGGTAGGAGTGGTTAGTCATAATTGTATTTAGTAAATAATGCATATTTTTTTATAATTTGGGTTGGTAGATATTGCACGGAGTATGATTCATTAGTTCCTGGATAGTCCGGGTAGACTTTGGTACTGCAGTCTCAGCACAGATTGGACAAAACTCCAAGCAAGTACACCTTGCCAAACTTTACAGTACTTACATGCTTTCCATATTGCTATCTTTCATATCTTACTTAGTTCCATATTTTTTCTGTTCCATGTCATAGTTATTTCTAGTTTTACGTGCATATAGATTTTTACTCTTTTCCATATTTCTTGTTCTACTTTCTTATCCTGTTCATGTCTAGTGATAGTATTGTTTTGTCCATGCCATGATCTCCTGACCTGTTTGACTTGGACTTGACCTTAGTCTGGTTTCCGATACTTGATTTACTTGACCCAATCATGATCGTTTGATTTGACCCTGACCTGTTATTAGACGTGACTATACCTGACCACCTCGTTCGTGAGCTCCTATCGAGTGCGAATGAGACATACTATAGTTAGGGATTCCCCATCGGCTACTGACTATAGGACTGTGAGCTCCTATCGGACTACGGTTATCCCGACTTACTTATAGTCACGCTTGATAGAATTATCCTTGCCGGCATGCCACTTATACTTATTCCTTAGTCTCATATTGTTACCTTATACCATTTCGTATTCTTTTAGCATGTTATTTACTGTACAGTAGGTATGTATATTATGTGTCTTGCTACGTCTCTTTGAGGACCTGGTGATCTCTCCAGGTTATTGCTGGTTTTTCTTCCAGTTATTTGTTGAGACTGCTTGAATAGAAGGATAGATTTGTGGGCGATGATATCTCCCGTATTCAGGTATCGATAGTGGTATGTTTATCATTCTTTCATCTTTTATATTTTATGATGACATCTTCAGCTGTATAGCCTAGTTTTACAGCTTACTTTCTGTTATGAGCTTGTTCAGGTGATTGTATTAAGGTCTGGCCAACCTTACTATAAATTATCTATTCTTATATTTATATTCAAGTAGCATCATTGTATTATTATTTTATCAGCATTAATGTACTGGTTCCTACTTGAGATTATTATCTCTGGATTGAGATATAGTTGACTTGCCATTTTATATCCAATGTAGACAGCTTATACGTATTCGAGCTGGACTAGAGTCCACTTGATAGGTAGCTGGCATGTATACATATCCTAGTCCTACGTATTTTGGGACTGGGGCGTTACACTACATCTGCGGGCACCGAATGCCGATTCGATTTCCTCTTCGGGTTCGGGCTGAGACCCAAAAACCTTTTTGCTCCTTCAATTTTTTGACCGTTACAAATCATTTAATTTTGTAACGTTTACTATTCAAATTCCGTATAGATTTATTGAACAACATGGTTCACATTTGTTTAATTTGTAACGTCAAATTAAATGTCTTTTAATTTTTGTCTGTTGGTGATAGACACAACAACCTATATATTGAGCCCCTTCTCATCCTTCTCAACACACAGAAAAAAACCTTAAATTTTCTTTCTTTCAAAACTATACTCTTCTTCGTTGTTGCTCTGGACAGAGCTAAGTCGGTGGTCACTCTCTCTAAGTCGTGTGCGACAAGGAGATTCCAATGGAGCAGAAATTTTACCACTAGGAGCGTTCGGATATAATCTACACAGACCCGAGCTAACTCTTAGGGCAGTTCTACGTGCGTGACTTCCCCGGAGGCTGGTAACCATTTACGTATTTTATTTTGCTTGCAGATTTTTCTAAGCGAAGAATATTGAAAAAATTCCAACAAATATGACATATATATTCAGTCGAATGTAGTATCGAATGAACATGAATATTTAGAATGAAGAGCAAAAGTCATTAGAAAAGAACATACTAAAAGATGAAAAGGCATGGGAAATTAACAACATATTGTAATAGTTAAGTTAATTTGGGACCATAACTCAGTAATTTAAGAACTTCTAAATATATATATATATATATATATATATATATATATATATATATATGTGTGTGTGTGTGTGTGTGTGTGTGTGTGTGTGTGTGTATAAAAGGGTAAAAAATTTTCCAAACTCAACACATAATCACACAATCATACAATCAGAGTGGTCTCCCACTCATCAGGTTTCCATAGCTTTTACATCAAAATCAATATTATGGAGGATGCCTATAGGAGGGGAGGTAAGTTCCTCGAAGATGGGACGATTCCACTCCCTCCATATATGCTAGACAACAACAACCAGTCGTACTCTAGCGGTCTTGAACTAGACCTCTCATCTCCTTCTTCGGTCCTGGATCCTAATGATGACATCTCCGATCTCCCTGCCAGAGTCATATCTGCCCAGCGCACGACATTGTTCATTCCAAATGTACCAAGACACCTCACACTTAAAGAATAAGTGTCGCATATATTCATCATCCAAGTCACAAAGTACACACTTTGGATTGGGCACCTGGATCCAAAATGAGATGAGTCTGTCCCTCATCAGAAGGCGGCCCAGAAGTAAACGGTATACACATAGCTGCATCTTCCTAGCCAGGCCCTTGCAACATATGAATTTATAGTCTGCACTGACAGGAAAAGTACGACGTACGAGGTTATATCAGCTATGGAACCTGAACTCTCCAGAGCCCCTAATAACACCCGACGGATCCCAGATCCAGCAATCAGCTGGCAGAGTGGGATCGATCCTAACCGCACGAATAACCTCTCCAAGCTTCTCGGTATGGCGGTAGGTCTCAGGCCTCCATGCTCCATTCCTGATAATATGTTGGCAGGTCAGCCCCTACCAGCCTCCCTGTGCATTTGGTCTCCCAAGATCTCAATCAGAGATTGACACTCTTGTAACGCCCAAGTCCCAAAATACTTAGGACTAAGTACGTCGACATGCCAGCTGCATACATACAAAGTATACTCCAATATATGGAACCATCGTATGTATACATAAGCTGTAAAATGCAGTAAACCACGATACTAATCTCATCCAGAAATAAAGAAGAAGACTTTATAATAAACTCATGAATTATCATTTACAAATTGTTGGGCGGAGACAAATCCACTACCAACGAAAAAGAGAGAAATACATGATAACGAAATTTTATCAAGCGATGCGAAGAAAATCCAAATGTAATCATCCTCGAAGAAATGGTATTGGCTAGAGCACCTGCGAAAACCACAAAGACACACCTGGAGAATTCGCCAGGTCCTCAGAAGGACGTAACAAGATACAATAAACAACATGCCATTTAAATACTGAATATAAAATATGTCACAAATAAAAGTAAGTGACAAGACCTCAATAAGGTAACCTAATAGTACTAAAGTGAACATGCAGTTGAGAAATAATCCTTTCGATGTTTGAGCCCTGGCGGTAAATAGGATCGACATAGTCCCTATATAGGGCACCAGGGGCCTACGTTCGTAACGTCCGAAGATCATCTGAGGGCATCATGTGCAAGGGGGTACGTTCATAACGCTCTGGAAAACGTCAGAGGGCACTTGGAGCCTGCGTCTCCGGTGGAGCGCACATGTAAATCAAGGAAGTGTAAAGAAGCCCATACGTCAGGTATTGTTCTTCCCACCCTATGCTATTATCTAAGTCACATCCACGACCATATACCTCTACTAACTGCTAAGTCTCCTAACATGCCTCTATTAGCAGTTAGACCTAACGTATGCGCATGGGTGATCAGCCAACACGCAAAGAACTCTACATGCTACTCATCTCACACATACTCGTGGTACAACTATGTCAAGGTTTATGTAATACACTACAAACGGTGGTCCCTTAACTCTAAGTCCATATGCAATCAAAGGATAATAATTAAAGTAAAGCTAATATCACTGAGCATGCAGTAAATCATGAACTGTAATAATGGTACAGCTAAAAGAACTACAAATAAATGAACAGTGATATACAATAAATAAAAATACAGACTAATTATAAACAATATAAATGGCATGATGTCTTTCCTGGTGTTACGCCTGGTTCGGTGCGATGATCCGAGAAGTCTAATTTTGTCCAAAAGTCGGGGTTGTGGCAAGGGTCCGAATTTCAAGAAAAAATAGGAAAACACAGTTTAGTCATTATCAATGACAAAATCTAGGAGAGATTTCGAGTAGAAGATAATAATACTATGTTTTGGAATATATTTATAATATTTGAAAACTAGTTTTTTGGGGTCAAAATAATATGTGGGAAATACTTAAATTTAGAAATCGTTTTAGTCTAAAATATTCTAAGTTTACCAAAATAGGGCTTCCAGTTATTATAGAAATAATTTAGATAATTTTTGGAAAATACTAAATAATTTATAAATTTGAACTACCTTTATTATTTGTTAATATAATTTTAGAAAATGCTTGAAAACATAAAAATACTTTTGGTTTAATATCCTATGTTTTGTCAAAGAAGGTTTTGGCTACAATATTATATCATTCAAATAACTTAATTAATCACACTGACATTAATAATAACCACAACAATTATACACCTATGTATATATTTTGTACACCTAATGTTCTTAAGTAATACTTTTCGTAACCAAAATACTTAATAATAGTAGTATTATTATAAATAATAAATATTAGTAGTGAAGAGTCAAAGAAAAAAAAACAATACTGTCTTCTTTAAAAGCAAAAACCATTTGCTTGAGAAAGAGAATAAGGAAAACGAAGAAGGGGAAAGAGAGGAAGGAGGCTGGCAGAGAGCGGGAGAGAGGGAAGGAGAGTGAAGGGGGTTGCCAGAAGGAGGGGCTCGGAAGAGGTCGCGTGGCGGCGCGTCGGGTGGCATGACGGCCTGGTAGATTCGCTGGGGTGGAGATCGACGAGAGGAGGGCGAATCTCAGGCACGCTGAGGCCGGCCTCGACTGGCGCGCTCGGCCGTCCACGAGTGGAGGCGGGGCCGCGCCGGTTCAGGCGCGAGGTTTGTTGCGGTGGCGTAGCGGAGTCAGGTGATGCCTGGATCCGGTCGACAGAGACGAGGAGCTCGGCTCGGCGGTGGGCGTACCACAGGCGGCTGATCGGGACAGGGTCGGTCGCCAGAACATGGCTGGGGTCAGGTGAGGGTCTGGGTTTGGTGTCGATGGTGTTTTCTTCTTCTTCTTTTTGCTTGGAGTTGGAAGTTTGCTATGGTGGTGATGACAGCGGTGGTAGTGCCAGGGAGAAATTCAGTGGTGGTTAGTGTAATATTTTTGGTTTTGCTGATTGGTGAAGGTGGTGGGTTCTTTCTGAGTTAGTCGGTGCAGGTCGGGGGTTGTATTGTCGGTGGTGGCCGAGGATAAGAAAGGGGTTTGGTCGAGTTCCTTGGGGAGATGGCGATGGGTCGTATTGCTGGGTGATCGTGGATAAGGATGGTTTGGGCGGTTGGAGGAGAGTCCGAAAGTGAGTCGGGGTGATCGGGTCGAAGGATGATGGGGCGATGGTGGTGATGGCTATTGGCAGGATGGGAAGAGAAGAGTGGGGAAGAGGGCTGTCGTATCCTGTGAGACCCGGGACGAGGTGTTCGACATGCCAGACACGAAGGAATAATCATTGTAATTATAAGGGAAGGATATAATGGATAAAAAAGGGCACGAACACGATGTACTTGTGGAGAATTGGGTTATGGTGGAAATGGAAAAGGAGTATCTCCTTATATAGGAGGTGAAAGCCTTATCTCGATAAGGATTAGAATTTGTTTAAATTCCGATAGATAATTCCATCTTTTAAATTTAAATTGCTAAAATCAATTTGATGAAATCTCTCGAATATAAAATAGAAAAATCCTTATCTTTAATGTAAAGTTATTTGAAAATTTTCCAATAAAATCAAATTACGATTTAAATCACAATAAATATATTTTAAATATCTTTGTATAAGTTGGGAAAATAATATGATGATTAATTTTGAAAATTAGAACTTAAAATCTATATATGATATAGATTCATGTATGCAAATATTTACAATATCCTCGTTTTCCAAATTACTGCTATATTTGTATTAAAAATAAAGTAGCATTTTATAAGGTAAAATAAATGAAGTATTGAAATTCTCTTGCTCATAACCTTAAACAAATTAAGTATTTATCATATATATATATATATATATATATATATATATATATACATATTTGAAATACTATACTTCCTTAATAATAAAATAAAAATATTTTTCTAAAAATATGTACCTCGCACATATTCGTATTCGTCGAGAAAATATGAAACGCAAACCAGCACGCGACGTACAATACAACAATGCCAACTCGTATGCGACGTACAAATTCGAATTACAAAATCAATACTAAATTATTTATTTTTAAAAAAATCATAGTAGAAATTTAGGAGGTTTACATCCTATCCAACTTAAAAGAATTTCGTCCTCGAAATTTAAGAAAAGATAGGGTAGGTAGGGTTGAGGCAATAGAAATTTGATCAAGTTAAAAGGCATACAATGAAATCGATTTTTGAATAATCGAATATTACGATAGCTAGGAAAATGAATTCATGGGTATGATTTGGAAGATATCTCATGACAACTATCAAATTCGATCAACAAAATATGTACTTAAAATAGGCAAGAATCTCTTCCACCTCGATCTTACGATATATTCAAAATATAACTTGTTTTTGATATCGTCGTAACTCTCGGCGCAATCATCAATGTATTTCTATATTCAATCTTCCATCTTATTTTATCGAGATTTATATTCCATAAATCCTTTAATCCTTGAAACGTATTTTCCTTCTTCTTTTTTATCATTAACCTTCAAAATTTACTCACCAAATTTTTTGAGTTTCATCTATATTTATATTTCAAATCTGCGATAGTCATTTAATTAGTCCAATTTTTTTTTCCAAATAGATTTCACTGTTCGTACTCTCCTCAACAATAGATATTCAATGAATCTCTATCCTTCTTTTTTTTCAACATAAATATGCATATTTCCTCAAGCTTTAATCTTTTTGACAATTTAAGTTGCAGTTGATCAATTAGTCGAAGATATAATCAAGGTTACTTTAATATGAAATTATATCCATAATCGTAAAATCTTTGATAAGTCAAAACTTTCCATTCAATAATTCTCTAATACTCCGCTTCCTACATATTTTGTCTCGAGATAGTTCCCTCTCACATAATTACCTTCAATAATTTACATAAAAATTTCCTCACCCAATTTAGTCGAGAGTAAAATTTATCTTACCTTGTTACGACCTTTAAATTTACCATCATCATATCTTTAAATTCCTAAATCATCAAGAGTTTAAAAATTTACATCCTTCTTGAAATCTAATAACTTCAAACACCCCATATATTATCTCAAAAGTTTCTTAACAATAGATTACTACGAATGACCAATTTGCCAATCAAGAAATCTATTATCATTTAATCATGAATTATACTCCGCCTAATAGGGTTTACCTCAAGATTTCACTTATGCCTATTCAATAATCGTATTCAACTATACCACTACTCTCTTTCTAACCATAGGATGTCATGATCAAATTTATCTTAAAATAAGAAAAATGAACATAGTTGCATAAACCATAGAGGAATCATAGTGAAATGTGAGTAAAATAATTTAATTGGAAGGGAGAAAGGTAAGGGTTGCTAATATTGCATGGAGGGTAAAAGGGTGTTATGGGTCTAAGTAAATCAAAATAAGGCATAAAAATAAGAGGACGAGGGTTAAGCAGTCAAGATAAAATACAAAGTAAGCATGTAAGAAATTAAGTAGATTAATCATTTATTGGGTCGAAAGATTTGAGTCGAGGTTGAGTCCCTATACGAAGTTGAAAAGTATAACGGTATTATGGTAAAGGTTATAGTTTAGTCTTCTTGACCTGAAAGTCATATCATGAAAATAGAGCACAAGGGGACGTGTTTTAGTGGGACATGATATGTCTACATGAAGGTAGGCTCGTCTAGATCTTGTATGTGTAATTTGTTGGAGAGTAACAGCTGGTATCGTGCTCCGAATGTCAATGTCACGGTAAGGGACACCAGAAAATCTAAAATAGAAAGTGGGAGTTCATGATGTGCTAATTTAACAATTATAAAAATGATCAAGTACAAATTGAAGATAATTAAAGAATCTATTAGATTAAAGTAAAATAGTCTCCTAGATGGGGTAAGATTAAGGTACGGTTCTAATCATTTTTCAAGTTTCAAATGATTAGGATGTCATGAATAAGATTTAGATTTAAGGGAAGGTCGAGTAAGTCAAGGTTGGAATATAATCATATAGTTTGGTTGATGACTAACCATACTTGGGTATATGCAACTATTATGGCCATGGGTGATATGGCAAATACTTGGAACACTTCCATCTTATTAGGGTGACCTTGATAAGATCTAAAACTATGAGTCCGAGTTCCTTCAAGAGTCTCTCAATCCACAAAAATTTCTTAACAATTCTAAGTCCTCAAGAATTTCAATTCTTTTAATCAATCTCGAAATAGACCATCGTCGTATCATTAATAACGTTTTCAACATTTTTCATATTATCAATCAATGGTTTAACTCAAGAGTTTAGATAATCTTATCAATCGTGAGTCATATATATATCCTTTCAAATCCCAACTAAACTTCACATTCTCTAGTTGGTGCGAGGTTATCTAACAAAATCATAACCTTGAAAATTTAAAACTTTATAATACCTCGAGATAAACTCTTAACTCAAAATTTAAGATCGCTTTATCAACTGCAATCATGCGACACAACTTAAAATTTCCTTCTCTCTTTTTTTCACCAAAATATATCCATAATCGAAACTTAAAACTCAACTATAGGTAAATTTATAAATCATAGATCGTATGACACAGTTGGAATTTAAAATGTTCCTCAAGTCGAGTCCATATATCCAAAATAGACATCTCTATAAATCAAATAAGTTAAATTTACTCACATCTTCAAATTTAGAATCACTTGGTTTCTCGATCATTTATAGATTCCCACTATCCTTTTGTGAATACAACTTATTAGCCTCAAAAATAAAATTTTATCTATCCTTCGTAGCCGGTAATATCGCTACTACCCAACTTGAATTTAACTAATCCTTAAAATCATGCTTTTAAGAAAATAATGTCTTTATAACTCAATAAGACCTCCATACCTATTATTTGTCAATGTAAACCTTCCAGCCATGTATTTGACCTACGAGCGCATACTTGTGTAGTCATCTCCCTAGCTATTACTTAAGCACGAAAAATAAGAATTCACGGTAGAAAGGAATCAAGCAAGATGCAAATCAAGGAAGGCGAACAAGAGTTCAAAAATTAGAGTCAAGAAGGGTTGTCAAGTATGTGGATGAGATCCTATACTCTAATCCTATATGCAGGCACACATCTGTACAGTAACATGACCGAAGTGATAAACTTGACCTGCATGGGCCACCACAAAAATGTGTAATGCCCCAGTCCCTAAAATACTTAGGACTAAGTACGTCGACATGCCAGATGCATACATACAAAGTATACTCCAATATATGGAACCATCGTATATATACATAAGCTGTAAAGTAAACCACGATACTAATCTCATCTACAAATAAAGAAGAAGACTTTATAATAAACTCATGAATTATCATTTACAAATTGTTGGGCGGAGACAAATCTACTACCAACGAAAAAGAGAGAAATACATGATAACGAAATTTTGTCGATCGATGCGAAGACAATCCAACTGTAATCATCCTCGAAGAAATGGTATTGGCTAGAGCACCTGCGAAAATCACAAAGACACACCTGGAGAATTCACCAGGTCCTCAGAGGGACGTAATAAGAAACAATAAACAACATGCCATATAAATACTGAATATAAAATATGCCACAAATAAAAGTAAGTAACAAGACCTCAATAAGCTAACCTAACAGTACTAAAGTGAACATGTAGTTGAGAAACAATCCTTTCGACACATGAGCCCTGGCTGCAAATGGGATCGTCATAGTCCCCATATAGGGCACCAGGGTCCTATGACCGTAACGTCCGAAGATCGTCAGAGGGCATCATCTGCAAGGGGGTACGTCCATAATGCTTTAGGAAACATCAGAGGGCACCTGGAGCCTGCATCTCCGGTGGAGCGCACAGGTAAATCAAGAAAGTGTAAAGAAGCCCATACGTCAGGTATTGTTCTCCCCACCCAATGCTCTTATCTAAGTCGCATCTACGACCATATACCTCTACTAACTGCTAAGTCTTCTAACATGCCTCTATTAGCAGTTAGACCTAACGCATACGTACGAGTGATCAACCAACACGCAAGGACCTCTACATGCTACTCATCTCACACATACTCGTGGTACAACTGTGTCAAGGTTTATGTAATACACTACAAATGGTGGTCCCTTAACTCTAAGTCCATATGCAATCAAAGGATAATAATTAAACTAAAGCTAATATAACTGAGCAGGCAGTAAATCATGAACTGTAATAATGGTACAACTAAAAGAACTGAAAATAAATGAACAATGATATGCAATAAATAAAATACAGACTAATTATAAACAGTATAAATGGCAAGGTATCTTGCCTGGTGTTATGCCTGGTTCGGTACGATGATTCGAGAAGTCCAATTTTGTCTAATAGCCGAGGTTGTGGCAAGGGTCCGAATTTCAAAAAAATAAATAGGAAAGCACAGTTTAGTCATTATCAATGACAAAATCTCGGATAGATTTCGAGTAGAAGATAATAATACTATGTTTTGGAATATATTTATAATATTTGAAAACTAGTTTTTTGGGGTCAAAATAATTTGTGGGAAATACTTAAATTTGGAAATCGTTTTAGGCTAAAATACTCTAAGTTTACCAAAATAGGGCTTCCAGTTTAACTATATTTTATTATAGAAGTAATTTAGATAATTTTTGGAAAATACTAAATTATTTATAAATTTGAACTACCTTTATTATTTGTTACCATAATTTAGAAAATGCTTTAAAACATAAAAATACTTTTGGTTTAATTTCCTATGTTTTGTCAAATAAGGTTTTGGCTACAATATCTTTCAAATAACTTAACTAATCACACTGACCTTAAAAATAACCACATCAATTATACACCTATGTATATATTTTGTACACCTAATGTGCTTAAGTAATACTTTTTGTAACCAAAATATTTAATAATAATATAATAATATAATAAATAATAAATATTAGTAATGAAGAGTCAAAGTAGGGAAAAAAAAACAATACTGTCTTCTTTAAAAGCAAAAACCATTTGCTTGAGAAAGAGAATAAGGAAAACGAAGAAGGGGAAAGAGAGAAAGGAGGCTGGCAGAGAGCGTGAGAGAGGGAAGGAGAGTAAAGGGGGTTACCAGAAGGAGGGCCTCGGAAGGGGTCACGTGGCGGCGCGTAGGGCGGCACGGCGGGCTGGTAGATTCGTAGGGGAGGAGATCGACGAGAGGAGGGGGAATCTCAGGCGGGCTGAGGCCGGCCTCGGCTGGCGCGCTCGGTCGTCCACGAGTGGAGGCGGGGCCACGCCGGTTCGGGCGTGGGGTTTGCTGCAGTGGCGCAGCGGAGTCGGGCGATGCCTGGATCCGGCCGACAGAGACGAGGAGCTTGGCTCGGCGGCGGGCGCACCGCGGGCGGCTGATCGGGACATGGGCGGTCGTCTGAACATGGCCAGGGGGCAGGTGAGGGTCTGAGTTTGGTGTCGATGGTGTTTTCTTCTTCTTTTCTTCTTTTTTTTTGCTTGGAGTTGGAAGTTTGCAATGGTGGTGATGATGGCGGTGGTGGTGCTAAGAAGAAATCTGGTGGTGGTAAGTGTAATATTTTTTGTTTTGCTGATTGGTGAAGGTGGTGGGTTCTTTTTGAAGTAGTCGGGGCAGGTCGGGGGTTGTGTCGTCTATGGTGGCCGAGGATGAGAAAGGGGTTTGGTCGAGTTACTTGGGGAGATGGCGATGGGTTGTATTGCTGGGTGATCATGGATGAGGATGGTTTAGTCGGTTGAGGGAGAGTCCGACAGTGAGTCGGGGTGATGGGGTGATCGGGTCGACGGATGATGGGGCGATGGTGGTGATGGCTATTGGCAGGATGGGAAGAGAAGAGCGGGGAAGAGGGCTGTCATATCCTATGAGTCCCGGGATGGGGTGTCCGGCATGTCGGACACGAAGGAATAATCATTGTAATTGTAAGGGAAGGATATAGTGGATGAAAAAGGGCACGAACACGATGCACTTATGGAGAATTAGGTTTTGGTGGAAATGGAAAAGGAGTATCTCCTTATATAGGAGGTGGAAGCCTTATTTCGATAAGGATTAGAATTTGCTTAAATCCCGATGGATAATTCCATCTTTTAAATTTAAATTGCTAAAATCAATTTGATAAAATCTCTCGAATATAAAATAGAAAAATCCTTATCTTTAATGTAAAGCTATTTGAAAATTTTCCAATAAAATCAAATTGCGATTTAAATCACAATAAATATATTTTAAATATCTTTTTATAAGTTGGGAAATAATATGATAATTAATTTCAAAAATTAGAAATTAAAATCTACATATGATATAGATTCATGTATGCAAATATTTACAATATCCACGTTTTGCAAATTACTACTATATTTGTACTAAAAATAAAGTAGCATTTTATAAGGTAAAATAAATGAAGTTTTGAAATTCTCTTGCTCATAACCTTAAATAAATTAAGTATTTATCATATATATATATATATATATATATATATATATATATATATATATATATATATATATATATATACATATTTGAAATACTATACTTCCTTTATAATAAAATGACAATATTTTTTCTAAAAATATGTACCTCACACATATTCGCACTCGTCGAGAAAATATAAAACGCAAACCTGCACGCGACGTACAATATGACAATGCCAACTCGTATGCGACGTACAAATTCGAATTACAAAATCAATACTAAATTATTTATTTTTTTAAAAAATCGTAGTAGAAATTTAGGGGGTTTACAACTCTAACCAAGGGTCCTGCCAGAGGTCAGTTCCAGCACCATCTCTCATGGACCTCCTGATGGAAGATTTGAGTACAGCTCTGTGTCGCAGGATACGTTTGAAAGTAACAGAGTTGTTGTTGTTAATGGAGCAGGTCCATAAGCTATCTTGCTTCATATATCTACTATGCATCCAGTCAGCCAATAGAGACCCCCCTTTAATGAACCTCCTTGCCAGCTTCAGAGCTGAGGCCTCCCTAATCTCCAGCAAGGGTCTAAGGCCCACCCTCCCTACTTTCTTGGACGATAGAGCTGCTTCCAAGAGATCGCATGCATACCTCCCCTCCAGATAAAATTGGTGCAAATTCTCTCCACTTTCCAGATGGTGACAACAGAAATCAGAATAGATTGGAGCCAGAACTGTGCCAGAGCCGAGATGACCGATCTAACCAACTCAATGCGCCCATCAAATGATAGGCCAGAAGCCTGCCACCCTTCAACCCTCCTCTACGTATACTCCACCAGACCTTAACAATCCATGTCTCAAGCATAATTTACTGTCAGAGGGACTCCGAGATATTTCACCAGAAGATCACTTCTATCTACATCCAGAGCTTTAGCTCGTTCCTCCTTCAGAGAGCAGAGGGAGCTGAAGTAGACCCGACTTTTCTTTCGATTCATATGAAGCCCTGTAAGAGATTCCAGTTCGTCCATAATCTCAGAGATTGCGTTCACGCCTTCCATAGAGGGCTGGAGGAAGACCAGTAGATCGTCAGCATATATGAGATGAGTAACCGGGGGCTCAATTCTCCTGAACAGCAGGACTAGCCTCCTACTATGAACCGTATTATCCATCAAACATATGAAGTACTCCATGACAAGTGTGAACAGATAAGGTGACAGTGGATCGCCCTACCGGAGTCCTCGGTTGCTGCGGAAGAACCCATACGGAGTGCCATGGATGAGTACAGAGAAGGTAGTGGACGTGATGCACTCCCGTATCCTCTCAACCCACCGTACGTCGAAACCCATGGCTAGCATCAGGTGGAACAGAAAATCCCTATTGACAATATCATAGGCCTTTCTCAGGTCCAGCTTCACACACACCTTCTCCCCTCCTTGTTTATTGAAACCCCTCATCATCTCATGGGCTAGAAGACTGTGCTCAGTAATCGATCTCCCTTTTATGAAAGCCGCCTGGTCGAAGAGACCAAGTCGTGTATAATCCCCTCCATATGCCGGCACATAATTATTTTATAAAGATAATTACAGCACACTATAGGCCTAAAGTCTGCTAGCGATGTCACACCTTCTTTCTTCGGCACAAGAGTCAGGAAGGTATGATTCAGCTCTTTCAGAAGCTTTCCCTCAGTGAAGAACTCCTGGAACGCTTCAAGCACCAAGAACTTAAGAATATCCGAGTGGCATTTGTAGAACCCGTTAGTGAATCCATCTGGCCCCGGGCCTTGTTGGTATCCGCCTTCATGATGATAGCCTCTACCTCCTCCATAGAAACCGTTGCAAGTAGCTGGCTATTACCGTAGGGTGTCACCAGCTTCTTTGTAATGATATCTAAAAACATAGAGAGATAGTCTGAAAATATAACTCAAAGTAATACCTAACAGCCTCTTCTTGGATATTCGACGGTTCCCCCACCAGTTTTCCCTATCAAGCAGCTGAGAAAGGATATTCCTATGTTGTCTGGTCCGAATAACATCATAGAAGAACTTGGAGCAACGATCGCCTTCTTTGAGCCAGGAGCATTTAGCGCGCTGGACCGCACTAATCCCCATCTGCAGGCGAAAGATGTTGACTTCCCTAATCAGCTCCTTCTCTTTGGCTACTAAGGTCCCATTCAGCATATCAGATTGTAAGGAATTATGGATGGCCCTGAGCTCTGCCATCTTATCCTCCAGTGAAGGCTTGGGCATTCTCAACACCCAACTCCGGATAGCCTTCTTCGAGTGCTTGAGGATATGTACAATGCGGTACTGAGCCGTTCCTTTCTACGTGTCACGACCCGCACCCTAAAGTAAGGACACGAGAAGTGGGTACGTCCAACCTACATCGCAGTGTCGGCGGTAGAACGCTGTCCTAGGTCACAACATCTAACAATATAAGATACCTGTACAGTATATACACTTCGAGTGGAGGTGACAATACAGAAATACAGTCTCAATCATATCTAAGGTAGAATACGATAAGATAGATAGATATGAAACGAGTCCACAAAAGATACAAATAGATAGAGAGTCTAAGTGTCTAATATAACACAGTAATCTAGAACATCCAACTCAAATATAGTAATCCAGAGAATAAATACAACTGAAAATCACTACACTAGACTAAGGGTGTGTCATCCACTGCTAATGGATTCTGCTGGAGATTCAAGTCACAGCAATCCTCTAGGGTAGTCCCATAGTAAGTGGTACAGAGCGCCTCGTCCTCATCCTCTGTAATATTTTCAACAGGTCCAGTCAGGACATGAGCGAGCACAATACATCTCATGCAAATCATAAAAGGTTAGGAAATATAAACATGCTAAAGAGTAAGATACATGAAAAATGAAAGAACAACATGATATAAAAGAGAGAACTGTAAGTAAATAGCTACAATATATATAGAGAACTATCAGTGACTAGTGAATCAGAGTACAAGATAAACATGTGAACAACTGGAGGTGATTCATGGCTATACTAAAGAGTTGATTCATGACTACACTACTTTGGAATTATTCACATGTTTAGTTCTACTCTCCCATTCCCCAATCAATACACAATGATCCAGTCAAGTTACGTTAAGATTCATGACTACGCTACTGGCTCATAATGAGTAATTCATGAATAGATTCGAGAAAGCTCTATGATTCATGAGAGTACAGGAATCACAAGCAGATTCATGATAGATTCATTATAATAGAAGCATGAGATACATGATGTAAGTGAAACACACAAGACATGAGTATCCGATGCTCCCGAGAGGGATAACATCTCATGAAGGGATCCATATAGTACCAATCCGTGTTACCAATGTGTCAGCATCAAGTAAAGTAATCTAAAGCAGGAATATAATCCTAAATAAGATATAAAATTAGCAGAGAATGTACTCGCCTGATATCTGTATGTCTGAAGAGAATATACTGACTGAGGAGTGGTATCTAGCTCCTACAGAACAGTACAAGTCACCACATGTCCAAAATAGTAAAATTGACTGCTACAATGCATTCTACATGATGTTTGGATAAATCTAGGCTAAAGTCAACCTTTGGTCAACTCTAGTCAACTACACTAGTCAAACTAGGTCAACTAGGTCAAACCTAACCCAAACAAGTCTCACTAAGCCTAGCCAGTCTATTCTAGCAAGTACACATCATCACAAGGCCATACAAGTCTATCAACACACATCTCAAGTGTATTCATGCCAATATACATAGGAATACACATAGGGAATACATAGGCTATATGCCATAGGGCTACATAGGCCAAATATAAATCTATATTGGTAATACATATATTTTCACACATATTATATATACTAATTTAATATAAGCAACATATATATCTATCACATTATTATTATCACATAGAATACAGATATTATATATGTATACAAAATAGAGAGAGTGACGTGTGTGTGTGTACATGAGTGTGTTAATATTGTCTGTATCCTATGTGTGTGATTGATACCATGTGTGTGTGTATATGTGTATATGTACATGTAGCTATAGGGTGTGTGTACATGTAATGTGAGAAAACAGGGTGAATGACAGTTTCAGGATTTTAGTAAATAAATGTGTGTCATGCTTGTGTGTACATAACATAGGCTAGTGTCAGGTTCATCCATGTATGTACAAACAGTGCACAAACTGTTCTCAGGAAACAGTACAATGTGTGTGTCCTGTGTGTGGGTACAAGTAGCAGTGGATAGGTTATTAGGAAATCAGTGAATGAATGTGTGTGTGTGTGTATGAGTGACAGTAGATAGCAGTAGAGAAATGTGTGTGTGTGTGTGATACATACATCAGTTTGTAGATAGGTGTGTGTCAATACATAAGAAAACAGTGTACAAACCAATGTATTAAAACTCAGGATAATTTGAATTCTGTGCAACATAACAGTTTCAGGATGAACATGTGACAGTTTCAATTAACAGTCCCAAAAATCAATTCGAAACCAAATTCCCTTGTAACATGAAAACCTAACATGTTCAATAAACCTTACATACATAAGTGAACTATTCTTTGCAAATTAATCATTGAAAACAGTTCAAAATTACATTCTAATCTCAGATTTCAATAACAGAACACTTAGGTATCAGAAATTTGGGGAAAACCCATATCGAAATCCAATTTACAACTAACATTAGAATTTAAGGGTTGGTAAACATAGTGTTATATGTGTACGTGTATCACAGTGTGTGTCGTGTCCCCAAAGTGGGACACGACGTGTCCAATCAAGTTTAACACACACGAATACACTATGACACAGTACAGTCTCATGCACATGTGCACGCATGTCTAGCACACGACACACGATACGACACAACACGAGTACGTGTCCACACACTCGCCTAGGATAGGGCTACAACCCTGACACCCTGAATCGTGTCCACGAGACACCAAGACACGATACGAAGCTCGTGTCAGCAGTGCCTGTGGCTCACGCACATCGTAGGCAACGGCCAGTACGGGCTCGATAGCGTGTCCGACTCGACACGACGCGACTCAAGACTCGAGGGGGCTTGTGTCAGTCACTGCCCCTCGGTCCTCGCCAAGTTGTACGTGTCGAATCGCCGTGTCCAAGGAGAAATGCAATTCGAGCAGCAGGACAGTGTCCCACGGCTGCTGCGGCGTGTTCGTGTCCTCGTGCTGACACGACACGACACTAAAAACCCCCACAACCGATACAAAATCAAAGACGACCTATAGATCTACAAATCCATTCAAAAACAATTCAAAAACAGCACGAAAACACTGAGTGTGGCATTTCATCGAACACCTAGTTCTAGGTTAGGATACGTGTCCGATACGGACACGAAATCAAATGCAATTGACACGAAACTTACACTAAAGCTAGAATCTAGGCTACCACGTAAAGAAAACATAATTTAATTACAATTTGAAGGGTTTACCTATAGGGTGTCAAATGGCAAGAAAAGCCCCAAATCGATTAATTCTCGTTGCTAGCCAAATCCTCCAAATTGTTCTCAAACTGAAATTACTCTCCATGAACATCAAATAGAGGATGATTAGATTCTATTGCAAAAGATTTGGATCAAAAAGGAATTAAAATGGATTTTTTATGAATTAGGGAAGATGGAGATTACCATTCCTTTCTAAAAGTTGGTTCAATACAAAAGAGACAAGAACAAGTGAAAGAGAGATTTTATTGGGGGGAATACCAATGTTGGCCGGCCACCTATGCTGAAATTAGGGTTAGGGTTTCATGGCATGGGCCTTGGGCCAAGTTTCATTAGTCATGGAAATAAATTCCTAAGTCATAAGTCATTGAACCTAGTCTTATTCTCCTATTTCAAACTTGGTTCTAATGACTAAAATTGGGTTGACTTAAGTTAGACTAGGGTCCCACCATGCTAATCAAGTCACCATAGCTAGAGTCAACTTCTAGGTTAGTCTCCAAAGTCTCAACTAGTCAAAGTCAAAAATAACAATCACCACTTCAATAAATTAAAATAAATTCAAAAATTCTCAAATGACCAAAATACCCTCTAGCTAAAATGTGGTAGTGACAAATCTACCCTCCTTAAAAGAATTTCGTCCTCGAAATTAAAAGACGAAACTAAAAAACTGATGAGAAGGATAGACAATCATACCTCAAGGTCCAAAAAGGTATGGGTATCGCTCGCGCATCTCATCCTTCCGTTCCCTGGTAGACTCTCCTGGAGAATGATGCCTCCATGCGACGCGAACCAAGGGTATCACCTGGTTTCTCAGTACATTCTCTCGGCAATCCAGAATCTCCACTGGCTGCTCTGGATAACTGAGAGTAGGTCCCACCTCAATCTCCGAATGGTCAAGTACATGGCTAGGATCAGCCACATACCGTCTCAACTATGATACATGGAATACGTTGTGGACACCCACTAGTGAAGGTGGCAAGTGTAGCCTATATGCCACGTCACCGACTCTCCCGCTGATCACGAAAGGTTCGATGAAGCGCGGACTAAGCTTTCCACCTCCACCAAAACATATGGTACCACGAGTCGGAGATATCCTCAGAAAAACCATGTCTCTAACCTAAACACAAACAAGGTCTCAAGTTACAAAACAATCAAACAAACAAAACAAACAACCTACTTCTAATCCTCTCTCTAGTCAAACTAACTCAAACATAGTTAATGGTCAACTACTGGTCAACAACTAGTCAATTTGTCAACATCCAAGTACTTGGTCAACAACTGGTCAACTTCTTAGAGTTTTGCCTATGCTAGCTATCTAGCTGTTAGCAACTAGAAATTAGCCACAACAAAAAAACTCTATAATAGACTAACTCTTAACTTCCCAAATCCTATCAAGTCACCATAACTAAATACCTATAATCTAAGCACACAAATCCCAAATACCACATATACATAAACTCAAGAACAACAACCCATCACATATATCCTAAGTAAGTGTTAAAGTAGACTAAACTCATAAGGGACTGAACAAATGCTTAGAAATTAGGCTAAGGATGAATGGTCTGAAGCATTAATGTAGGCAAAATGGAATGATGCTAAGGAGACTGAATTTATAAGGCAAAAAGAACAGGACATTAGGGTCCAACTTGTAAAGTTAAAGTGAAGAAAACTTACATGGTGACTGAAATATGCCTTTAGATCAAACCTGGGCCTCTCCTCTCTATCTGGACTGAACACCTACTAAACTACATGTAGGACAGTGGTCTAAAAGAAGTGAACCAAACTGGTATACAAGGAATAATATAGGCAGTATACTGTAAATGAGTGCAGGCTACATACCAAATCAAAATACATTAAATATATACAAGCTATATATATTTAACTCTCATCACCTCAACTCTACTCAAAGTCTAATAACACCCAAACCCTACCACATGCCTATCACTCCAATGAAGGGGTCAGATACTGTAGGGTGCATTGGGACAAAACAGTGGTGTAGCATAGCTGCATATGAAGATGCATAACAATCATATGTAGGACAATGATATGTAGGACACATACATATGGAAAATTAAACTAATGCCCAGGTAGAGGCTTTTGGAAGACTGAACCAACAATGAAAGGGGAGGTTTGGACATGTATCTGGACAGATGGGCTAAGCAGGTGTCATCTGTATCTAAGAATGAAAGAGGGACAGAACAAATGATCAAAGGAGAACTCTTATTAACAACCCACATTATATCCCCAATGTATACAACTGTCCTAAATGGACTGAACAACCATGCCCAAAAAGGTTTAAACTCCACTGTAGGGCAGGTACTTCAGTTTATAATGAAGGGTATTGCAAGGCTATCAAGTAAAGTAAAATGCTAAGAGATGCAGTATGTCACAATATACAGAAAGTAAGGATGAGTGCAGTGAACAACTTGTACAAGTCTGAACCAATGGGACAGGGTATCTAGTGAAGGGTCTGCACACTGCCTATAAAGGTTGATCAAACATGACTGAACTCAACACAAAGAGAACTTAACTAAAATAGAAAATTGGACCAAATATAGGCTAAACAACATGTCAATAACCTATACAACAATGACCTATAGATACCAACCAAACCCATATCCCATATGCCAATATCATCTGTAACCTATATATATATATATAGACCTCTCAGCCTTAGACGAAACTACAACTACACTCAATGACAGGCTCTGGTCATGGGTGCCTTACTAGAAAGGATAAGGGAATAATAATAATAAATCATCAAGGCTGTAAGGCATACTAACATCCTATATAAAAACTGGTTGGTATTATAAATAACAGGGGAATTATTTACAATGGGTTACTATTCTAATACCAACGCTAACTATCATCTCTAGGGTACAGACACTTTACAAGTCATCATATCATTACACTATGAAAGAACTACATATGAATAAGCTCTACAAAACTAAAATATCCCTACTCTTAAGTTATTTGATGATGTAATACAATTTTATAACAACATGAGGGTACGATAGAGATGATATGTTTAAAAATATTCTCAAGATACAATCTGATAATCATATGCGTCTGTCCAAAATCATGTTACTCAGAGTCCTCGCCATGCCAGTAAGCAAGGTTGCGATAAACGATAGATTCCATAACTGGGGTATGCACCTCTATAATCATGTCATCTAGAATTCTCGCTATGCCGACTAGTATAGCTGTGAGAAATTCCAAATCTCATAACCAAGATACGTACATCCGAAGTCAGGTCTCTATGTTTCCGCCACGTCGGCTAATATGGCTGCGATAAACTTCAGGTTCCATAATCAAGTAGACGTTTTATCATCCCTATTATTTCCGTCAACATATGTTATCAAAAAATATCGTAACTCAGCCATAAAATTCATCTCGATAGGAAAATCAAAATCAACAACGATCTATTCAAAAATCAAATTCAATAATCAAGGAGTAAGGGTGAACAAAATAAAGGAAAGGATTTTAAATTGAAATTTAAATAAGATTCTCAAGGGTCGTCCTAGGAATCTCTCAAGGATTTCTAACTGTGATTGAGTACCTTAAAAAATATATCCTAATCCTACTGCAGGCTGTAATGATACTCTAGTTTGAATACCACTACATAAATTCGACCTGCATGGGCCACCACTAAAAACCTGTCACGATCCGTACCCTAGAGTAAGAGCACGAGAAGTGGGTACGTCCAGCCTACGCCGCAGTATCGGCAGTAGAACGCTGTCCTAGGTCACAACATCTAACAATATAAGATATCTGTATAGTATATACACTCCGAGTGGAGGTAACAATACAGAAATACAGTCTCAATCACATCTAAGGTAGAATACGATAAGATAGATAGATATGAAATGAGTCCACAAAAGATACAAATAGATAGAGAGTCTAAGTGTCTAAGATAACACAGTAATCCAGAACATCCAACTCAAATACAGTAATCCAGAGAATAAATACAACTAAAAATTACTACACTAGACTAAGGGTGTGTCATCCACTGCTAATGGATCCTGCTGGAGATCTAAGTCAGAACAATCCTCTAGGGTAGTCCCATAGTAAGTGGTATAGAGTGCATCGTCCTCATCCTCTGTAATATTTTCAACAGGTCCAGTCAGGACAAAAGCGAGCACAATACATCTCATGCAAATCATAACAGATTAGAAAATATAAACATGCTAGAGAGTAAGATACATGAAACTGAAAGAACAACATGATATAAAAGAAAGAACTGTAAGTAAATAGCTACAATATATATAGAGAACTATCAGTGACTAGTGAATCAGAGTACAAGATAAACATGTGAACAGCTGGAGGTGATTCATGGCTATACTAAAGAGTTGATTCATGACTACACTACTTTCGAATTATTCACATGTTTAGTTCTACTTCCCCATTCCCCAATCAATACATAAGGATCCAGTCAAGTTACGTTAAGATTCATGACTATGCTACTGGCTCATAATAAGTGATTTATGAATAGATTCGTGAAGGCTCTGTGATTCATGAGAGTACAAGAATCACAAGCAGATTCATCATAGATTTATTATAATAGAAATATGAAATACATGATGTAAGTGAAACACACAAGACATGAGTATCCGATGCTCCTGAGAGGGATAACATCTCATGAAGGGATCTACATATTACCAATCCGTGTTACTAACGTTTCAACATCAAGTAAACTAATCTAAAGCAGGAATATAATTCTAAACAAGATATGAAATGATCAGAGAATGTACTCGCTTGATATCTGTATGTCTGAAGAGAATATACTGACTGAGGAGTGGTGTCTGGCTCCTACAGAACAGTACAAGTCACCACATGTCCAAAATAGTTAAATAGACTACTACAATGCATTCTACATGATGTTTGGGTCAATATAGGCTAAAGTCAACCTTTGGTCAACTCTAGTCAAACTAGGTCAACTAGGTCAAACCTAACCCAAACAAGTCTCACTAAGCCTAGCCAGTCTATTCTAGTAAGCACACATCATCACAAGGCCATACAAGTCTATCAACACACATCTCAAGTGTATTCATGCCAATACACATAGGAATACACATAAGGAATACATAGGCTATATGCCATAGGGCTACATAGGCCAAATACAAATCTATATTGGTAATATATATATTTTCACACATATTATATATACTAATTTAATATAAGCAACATATATATTATCATATTATTATTATCACATAGATTACAGATATTATATATGTATACAAAATAGAGAGAGTGACATGTGTGTATGTGTACATGAGTGTGTTAATATTGTGTGTGTCCTGTGTGTGTGAGTGATACCATGTGTGTATGTACATGTAGCTATAGGGTGTGTGTACATGTAATATGAGAAAATAGGGTGAATGACAGTTTCAGGATTTTAGTGAATGAATGTATGTCATGCTTGTGTGTACATAACATAGGCTAGTGTTAGGTTCATCCATGTGTGTGTAAATAGTGCACAAACTGTTCTCAGGAAACAGTGTAATGTGTGTGTCCTATGTGTGGGTACAGGTAGCAATGGGTAGGTTATTAGGAAATCAGTGAATGAATGTGTGTGTGTGTGTATGAGTGACAGTAGATAGCAGTAGAGAAATGTGTGTGTGTGTGTGTGTGTGATACATACATCAGTTTGTAGATAGGTGTGTGTCAATACATAAGAAAACAGTATACAAACCAATGTATTAAAACTCAGGACAATTCGAATTCTGTGCAACAAAACAGTTTCAGGATGAACATATGACAGTTTCAATTAACAGTCCCAAAAATCAATTCGAAACCAAATTCCCTTGCTAACATGAAAACCTAACATGTTCAATAAACCTTACATACATAAGTGAACTATTCATTGAAAATTAATCATTGAAAATAGTTCAAAATTACATTCGAATCTCAGATTTCAATAATAGTGCACTTAGGTACCAGAAATTTGGGGAAAACCCATATCGAAATCCAATTTACAACTAACATTAGAATTTAAGGGTTGGTAAACAAAGTATTATATGTGTACGTGTCTCACAATGTGTGTCATATCTTCAAAGTGGGACACGACATGTCCCATCAAGTTTAACACACACGAATACACTATGACACAGTGCAGTCTCGTGCACATATGCATGCGTGTCTAGCATACGACATACGACACGACACAACACGAGTGCGTGTCCACAAACTCGCCTAGGGTAGGGCTACAACCCTGACACCCTGAATCGTGTCCATGAGACACCAAGATATGACACGAAGCTCGTGTCAGCAGCGCCTGTGGCTCACGTGCACCGCCGACAACGGCCAATGCGGGATCGATAGCGTGTCCGACTCGACACGACGCGACTCGAGACTCGAGGGAACTTGTGTCTGTCACTGCCCCTCGGTCCTCGCCATGTTGCACATGTCAAATCACCGTGTCCAAGAAGAAATGTAATTCGAGCAGTATGACAGTGTCCCGCGACCGCTGCGGCGTGTTCGTGTCCTCGTGCTGACACGATACGATACTAAAAACCCCCACAACCGACACAAAATCAAAGATGACCTATAGATCTACAAATCCATTCAAAAATAATTCAAAAACAGCACAATAACACTGAGTGTGGCATTTCATCGAACACCTAGTTCTAGGTTAGGATACGTGTCCGATACGGACACGAAATCAAATGCAATTGACACGAAACTTACACTACAGCTAGGGGACACCTAGATCTAGGCTACCATGCAAAGAAAACAAAATTTAATTATAATTTGAAGGGTTTACCTATAGGGTGTTAAATGGCAAGAAAAGCCCCAAATCGATTGATTTCCGTTGCTAGCCAAATCCTCCAAATTGTTCTCAAACTGAAATTACTCTCCAAGAACATCAAATAGAGGATGATTAGATTCTATTGCAAAAGATTTGGATCAAAAAGGAATTAAAATAGATTTGTTATGAATTAGGGAAGATGGAGATTACCTTTCCTTTCTAAAAGTTGGTTCAATACAAAAGAGGCAAGAACAAGTGAAAGAGAGATTTTATAAGGGCCGAAATACCAATGTTGGCCGGCCACCTATGCTGAAATTAGGGTTAGGGTTTCATGGCATGGGCCTTGGGCCAAGTTTCATTAGTCATGGAAATAAATTCCTAAGTCATAAGTCATTGAACCTAGTCTTATTCTCCTATTTCAAACTTGGTTCTAATGACTAAAATTGGGTTGACTTAAGTTAGACTAGGGTCCCACCATGCTAATCAAGTCACCATAGCTAGAGTCAACATCTAGGTTAGTCTCTAAAGTCTCAACTAGTCAAAGTCAAAAATAACAATCACCACTTCAATAAATTAAATTAAATTCAAAAATTCTCAAATGACCAAAATACCCTCAAGCTAAAATGTGGTAATGACACTACTGGCTCAGAAGTCCCTCCGAAATAGCCTCCAAGTATCCATCCAAAAGTAACCAACTGTTATTATACCGAAAAGGGTACGACTTCCAAGTAGGCCGCTCCATGAAGCCGACCCTGATAGGAGAATGATCGCTCGTTCCAGCAGCTAACCCATCAGCCATAGCATTTGGGAAGCGACGGAACCATTCTCCGTTGCCCCAGTGCTCTGTCCAGCTGACAAGCAACTATGTTGTGGACCGCTTTATTATGCCAAGTCCAGATGTGCCTAGTCCGCGCCAATCCCTGAAGCTCCAACTGAAGAAAGCACCTCTGGAAGTCATACAGGATCTGATCCGAAATAGGTCTGCCTCCCACCTTCTCCCCACTGTGAAGAAGGGCGTTGAAGTCGCCCATCAGGAGAAGCAGAAGGTGCAACGAGTCAGCAGAGGAGGCCACTCTGGATATGTCCCCCCCACAGGCCCTCCCGACGATTCTTGTCATTGTGGCCGTAAACCGTACCCTGCAAGAACAGAAAACTACCATTATTAGTAAAAGCTATGGCTATCATCTGTTCCGACATCAGGACCAAATCTCCATCCTAACTGCTGGAATTCCATCTAATCCAGATCTTCGTCATGTTGCAAAGTGCTAGATTATGGAGTTGAACCCAGTGAGTAGGGGTCCGTCGGGTTAGGGATAATCAAGCTTTTTTGACCATTCAGATTAGATCCTTGAACTACGTATTTCTATCAAGATTTTGAACAAATTTGTATGATCAAAAAATGATAATCCAATGCCTACAATTTTGGAGATATTTGGAGATGCTTAAGAACGGGGTTCCTGATCCGTCATATATATTAAAAGAAGCATAGAAAATAAGCATCACACATGACACTCCTAGAAGAAAATACTACAAGGTCAGCCTTGCAAGCTGTAGCGGACAGGGTACTCCAACAAGGCAATAATCTCTTTTCATCCAGTCCATGTCCCTAAAAGATAATATTGTCAGGAATTACTTCAAAGAGATTTCATGTTTCTTTCACGTATAAGCCTCCAGCGAAAAGCGCCATACCTACAGACGTCGTCCTTAGCATTTGAGTTGATAGATGTGTCACACTACCAAAATAAGTCAATTTAGCGATGCCTAAAAACGTCGCTAAATTGTATAAAAATGTCGCTATTGAAATTAGCGACGAAAATACATTATCGTGTATTTTGTGGTCTCTAACACACAAAACGTCGCTATTGGTCGCTATTGCGACGTATAATAGTGACATAAACACGTTACTATATACACTACAACAAAAAGGCCTATTAATAACGCTCGATAAGACGTATTGATGACGCCTGATACCTAAGCGTTATCAAAGTTCGAAATACCTTTTTTCTATGAAGGTTTGGGCTAATTCTGGACTTTTTATAACGTTTATAAAACAAAGCGTTATTAATATTTTAGAGCAGTGGCAAACTTGTAATATTTTGTAAACTTATTAATATTAAGCGTTCGAAATACCTTCTTCTCCTTCCATTTCCCCTCTCCTCCTCCTCTTCCTCTTCCTCCACTCCCATGCTCAGAATTAGGGTTCGGTCCAGCGTCCAGGCCTAGGGTTAGGTTTAGGGTTTCTCCACCGATCCATCCGTCCGATTTCCTCGACCATGGACTCCGACGGGGCCTCCGGCGCCCCCTTCTCCGTCGACCCCCTCGAGCGAAATACCGCCAGGTGGCGCGGCACCATCACCTCCATGGCCTCCGGTAACGACGTCATCGTCCTCGGCACCAGCAAGCGCTGGATCATCCGCCACGACTTCGGCCTCGGCGACTCCTTCGGTTCGTACCAAAACCTAACACTAATTTTCCACCCCCTCCCCTCCTCCCGTTAATTTCTTCTCTTCCCTATGTTTAATCTCTTTGATCCGACGATCGCAGATCACGACTGCGCCGGCGACCGAGGCGGCGACTAGCCGGTCCGCCGATGTACGAGAGGATACTGGTTTCGATGCCCGTGTGTGCGGCAGAGTCGAAGCGGGTCCGTCTCTTCGGAGTCAACCTCGACTGCTCTGAACAAAACGAAGACTACCGGTAGAAGGATCAAAGCACGTTGAGTTCCAGTCACCTCCCGCCGCCTTCGCCTCTTCAGTAGGGGCTATCGCCTACGCCTGCAGCACGCAGCCGGACCGAGTTGCCGCAACTGCCGCCAGCGATGGATCAGAAATGATGAGCAACGAGATGAACAAGGTTAGTTTCAGCTAGGCTTTTTTTTCTTTTTTTTCAAAATTTCTTCCAAACCCTTTGGAACATAATTTGAGTGTTATGTGGAATGATTATATTGGTTAACTAAGAGGTGTTTAAAGGAAACTGAAGAGGTGGTATCAGTGCATCTTAGTATTTAATTTGCATCTTAAAATTCCAATTACTTGATAAAAATACATATATTGATAGATATATAGCTACTTATGTTTTGATAATTGTACGTAGCTTAAAGAGACTTGATATGTACAACTATTTTTCCCCCTTCTATAGCCTATACTTATCACTTGTATTGTTTTTCCTTGGCTAATTTACAGAATTCAGAGGTAGGCTCAAAATACAGTTGTACAGTGAGCATATTGTTACCTTAAGGGACTGGTTGTAAGAAGACCTATTTTTTGCTTCTGTCAAATTAAGTATGAGCAACTAAATGGCATTGAAAGTCATTTTGCTTTAATAAACTTCTTGTGCACAGAACTGCAAGCAAAACATCAAATGCCAGTTTGTGCTCACTTTACAACAAGAAATTCGAGTTTCTGCTGACTCGATTTCTCAACTGAGGTAGCATGAACTAGTAACAGTGAGTAGTCGTTGATTATCATATTTTTTTAATTTCAATCTTTTTTATCGGCACCTGGTCATTGTAATGCTAATGTAAACTTTCTATTTGTTTGTGCAGAGACACATTGGAATGCTCAGCTTAAGGAATTGAATGCAATTATCGAGGATCTTCACAGAGTGTTTATCTTTACAGGAGAGTTTGAGCAAGGAAAGAGACAAGAAATTGGTGTGTTTATATTTTAATTGCGAGTAATTCCCTCTGTTGTCTTTTTATGGTTCTAAGTGGTATCTAGACACAAAAAGAAGAAGAAGCCAGGTTGCAAGTATAAGTCTTTCGAGGAAGAAGCAGAGACTAGGGCTACATCTGAAAACTTACGTGCTTCTTTGTTAGAAGATCTTGAAATTAAGGATCACTCCACTACTAAACTAAGGCAAATTAGCGACGTCAGGATATGTCGCTAATTAACGAAAATACGTCGCTAAACATAATTAGCGACGACTTTAGCGATGAAACATGAAGGTCACGGAAAAGCTAGTCGCAGATGACAAATTCGTCGCCCTCCGTCGCTGTTTGCGACGTCACCCCAATGACGCTAGGTCGTCGCAAAATTAGCGACGAAGGGCGACGAATTTGAACGTCGCCAAATTAGTGACGTAGTGCGACTACGTAGCGACGTTATTTTTTTATGTGATGACATGGCATGTCTGCCATGTCAGCAGGGTAGCGACGTACAGCGACCAAATTAGCGATGTCAACTCTCTGCCATGTCAGCTATTGAGCGACGGATAACGACAGATAGCGACATGACGGCGCTAATTAGCGACGTCTGGATACGTCACAGAACGTTGCTATACATCGCAGATATTATGAAAATATTTAAAAAAAATATGTTTGGTATTTTTGTTATGCTGTATGTCTGTGTTTATACAGATAAACATCATCACAAAAATACCAAACATATTTTTTTAAAATTTGGGCATCACCTTCTTTGTATATCAGATCATCGCTTATAACCCAGCGTAGGTATATTTGTCATCTCCGTCGCAGATATCACAAACATACATGTCCAAGTAAATATCATACATGTACTCAATGAAAATACCAACAAAGTAAATATCACAAACATACATGTCCAACAAACATACATGTCTAACAGAGTCAAATAAGAATGAAAATTAGTGTACCAATGATCAATAGGAAAATACGGCCAATACATACAAAGATGATAAAAAATCTACTGGATCACTGAGGACCCCTGCTGCGCATCTGAGATAACATGAACTCATACTGCTCCTGTGTGAGCTGCACCGTAGGGGCAGTAGGAGGCAGTACAATGGCTGAAGTCGGCACCATCGATGGATCGGAAGGACGTATTTTCTCTAGCTCTCATAGTCACTCAGCATGCGCAGCAAGCGTACTCACCATCCTCTGAGTACTCTCCTCAATCGAAGTATGTACCTGAGTGAATGAGTCAGACATGGTCCTCTGTGATCCCTCTAGCTCAACCTGTCTACGCTCTGTGCGCTGCGTAGACTCAGTGAGCGTGTGCAAGCTGGCAGCTGTAGCCTGCTGCAGACTCATCAGCTCCTGTATACTGCGCTCGACCGCATCAAATCGTTCGGTGATCATCGGATCGTCAGATCGTCGCTCTGCGGTATGGTGATTAGAAATCTGCTGCTGCAACTCGCGATGCAGCTCGTCGATCTGACGACCAATATCCTGAGCTCGTGATGACGCCTACGAAGGTGGAGACTGCGCACTGACAAAGGGGGCCCGGGATGACTCTGAAGCCAAATAGGCGCCGTAGGATCCTGTACCATAGTACGTACCCTTCTGAAGACCACCTACGGCAGTCATCCAGAGGTCGTCCGACGATGGAGCTGTAGGCGACTAGAAGGAAGTAACAGCCCCTCCCTCTGCTGGCGTACTAGCAGCAACAGCCGCCTCCTCTTGTAGCCGAAGAAACTCAGCCTAGAACAATGTTTGCTAACGTCTAAGTGTTTGCTAAAGTCTATATTGATATCTATTTTCTTGTTTTCTAAATTATAGTAAATTAATATAAAGAATAGAACGTACATATGCCTGCGTCGCCCTCTCGTCAATGAACTCCCCAGCCCTCCGATGGGTGACCAGGAAGATGGTCACCATGTTGGGGTCCTCACCCTTTTTTACTTGTTAAAATATATTACCTGTTATTAGTATTAAACATTTTATCAACTATATATAAAATGATGTCCGTCACAGAAACGTACCAGACGACAAAAATGCTCCGTCATCAGAATGGAACTACCACACCACTTACAGGCGCTCGACCGCGCCACCTTGGCCTTATCAGACCGCTCCTGGTACCTGGCCTCGTCGAATCTAGCCTTCATCGCAGTCCACTGCTCTGGCGTGATCCAACCATGGATCAGCTTTTCGGAGCGATCACGAGACTTCTGGTCGTGGATCGGGTCATGGATGAGCTTGTCTGCGACGGCAAAAAATTGGGCCTTGATCTTCGCCGCCCAGTGTGGTGGATAGAAATAGGTCATCTACAAGAAGAAAAATAGAAAAGTTGTATAATATACACAAATGATTATTAAAATTTAAAAATAAACAATTTTTTTACGTTGAAGTGGGCCAACCAAAAGGCCTTCCTATCTGCGGGAGCATCTGAGTAGTTATTCCAAGGCCCACCATAGTTCTGCCTCAGAAATAACCCCAGCCGTCTCTGTACTGCAGGAGGCCGATATCTATACAATAATAAATTTCATGAATATATATGTACATGTAATCATTTGAGAAATATATATTAACTAATTAACTTACTTCGTAGGCCCGTCCGTCCAAATCTCCATACGCGTCTCGTCCGGGGGAGCGCATGGAGGGTCGCTCTCACCTCCTGCCTGGACAGGATCAGTCTGATCATCGTCCTCCATATGCTCGGTATCGGCTCTCCTCATAGAGCCGTCGGCAGAAGGAATGCTGGACGCGGGAGGAATACTGGATACGGGATCAGAAATGCTGGACGAGGAGGGAGGAGTCGCCAACCTGCTGGAACTGCCATGTCCCGGTAATGGACCGGGAACAGAACGGTACACTGGCGTACTCGGAGATGAGGATGAGGGTACGGAATTTGCATCCCCAGCCCGAGGCAGATGGGACTACCTATTATAATATCCTCCGCATCGTCCTCCTAGTCGAGTCATACCTGATAATAACATATGACAATAAAACAAATATACATATTTATATGATAGACATCACAAATTTTTGAAAAATATCATAGTCACAGATATAAGTGTCACTAAAGTGTCACATATTTATATGATAAAAGTGTCACTAAAGTGTCAAATATGATGATAAAATAAACGTGCAGATTTAATTCTCCTCTAAAAATTTATCTAGTTCGTTTAGCTCATCTTCTTCTTCTTTTTCTTCTTTTCTTCTTCCTCCTCTACATCTTCACTTTCATCTGCATCTTCCTCTTCAGATAATTCTACTTCTTCTACACAATTAGATGTGTAATGAGGAACTTCCGTCGTGTCCACTTCTATAATATTTGTTACAAGAGGTAGTTCATCCTCTTGATAAGCTATATCGTCAACCTCAAAGGTATTTCTAGCTTTGATCTTGCATACTGCCCACCAGTCCGACCTTGTTGTTCCCCATTTAGAATAACTTGTGAAGTACACGAGCTGAGCCTGACTTGATAGGACAAATGGTTCATAGGCTTGATATCGACGCCGATAGTTTATATCTACAAGACCGTGCTTGTCTACTTTCCAACCTTGACCTTCAATCGGATCGAACCAATCACACCTGATAACACAATCTTAGCAGGCTCTATTCCATTACTATATGTCAGCTCCACAATCTCCCGTAGGACGCCATAGAAATCGTTGCCCGCATCAACATCTTTGTAGTTCTAAGATCTGATACATAAACAACTATTTTTGGTGGAATCGAAATCCACAAAGTTGTTTCTGATCGGGCAAGTTGTTGACTTGAACCTAAACCCATTAACAGAGTAGCTTGGCCATATTTTTGCAGCATAAATTGGTCCCTTGGCTAGCGTTCTAATAGACTCATTCTCAAGTCTTGCGTATGGACGATCGACCTAAATACCATAAAAAATAAATTAAGCTCATTCTCAAGTGCATATATAGAAAGGTAATTACAGAGTTCTCAAGTCTTACATATGCACTCAACCATGATGGAAAATAATGCCTGATTTCTTGTTCTAGTTCTTCTTCTGTTATGTGTGGCCTACCTGACCTCACATCATCATTAAATATGCTAAAAGAATATCGTTCAATTAATGTAATAGTATAATAATCAACACTATTAAAATAATGTAGACGTATTAATTATTTACCCCTCCAGCTTCTCTACTTCATCATCATCGCAGTTGAGTAATACATACACCTGAGCAGCCCTTAGCTCATCATCATTCAGATATCTCTTCTTTATTTTACCCGATGGCTTTCCTGGAGCATTGAATACCTTCAGTATTGTATCATTACATTCATGATCTCCGTCATCGTTTCTGGAAGCTCTCGTTCTATTAGTTGCAACATGATGGTTGAAATACATCTAACAAAAGATTGTAATCTCTTCGAAAACATAGGCTTCACAAATAGAACCCTCGACCCGTGCCTTATTTTTTATCTTTTTTTAGGTGATTCAAATGTCGCTCGAACGGGTACATCCATCGATATTCGATGGGTCCACCAATACGTGCCTCATAGGATAGATGAATTGGTAAATGCTCCATAGAGTCGAAGAATCAAGGAGGAAACACCCTCGCTAGCTTGCACAGTATTATCGCAATTTTCTTATCTTGCTTTTCTAGACGATCAACGAGTAATTTCTTAGAGCAAAGATCCCTGAAGAATATGCTAAGCTCCGCCAATGGATCCCAAACTGCATGCAGTAAGAATTCCCGAAATGCAATCGGAATTAACCTCTCCATGAATACGTGACAATCGTGGCTCTTCATACCCATCAATTTGTTTTCCTTTGGATCGACACATCTTCTCAGATTTGACACATATCCGTCTGGAAATTTTAGGCCCTGGATCCACTGACAAAGTCTCACTTTATCCTCCTTGTCTAGTAAAAAAATTAACTTCGGCAGAAACTATTTTCCATTCTCCTCTATCAAATGCAACGCAGGGCGTTTGTATATTTCTTCTAAGTCCAACTGGCCTTGGGATTGTCTTTCGTTTTTCTCTTTACGTCCATCACAGTATTAATTATGTTATCAAACACATTCTTCTCAATATGCATGACATCAAGATTATGTCTGATCAGATTGGTACTCTAATATGGCAGATCCCAGAATATGCTCCTCTTTGTCCAGTTATGATCTCTACCAAATCCATCGCACTTGTACCCAGTTGTAGGATCTTTGATAGCACTTGGAAAATCTCTAACCTCCTTCCATATCGTGGCTCCGTACCACCTTGGCGGTGGATCACCCTTCTCTACAACGCCGGCACGGAATGCATTCCTGTTCCTTCTGAACGGATGATCTTTTGGCAGAAATTGCCGATGACAATCAAAGAAGCATGGTTTTTCATCGTGTTTCAAGCAAAAAGCCTTAGTACGGTCCATGCAATACGGACATGAGAGACGGCCATGAGTGCTCCATCCAGATAACATTCCATAGGCCGAAAAGTCGTTGATGGTCCACATAAGGGTTGCCTTCATCTAAAAATTCTGCTTCCTGGAAACATCGTATGTGTTAGCGCCTACTTCCCATAACTGATTCAACTCATCTTTCAAAGGCTGCGAGTACACATCAATGTTCCTCTTGGAATTGTTCGGACCAGGAATTATAACGGTTAGAAACATGTACTGAGTCTTCATGCACATCCAAGGCGGTAGGTTATCCGGAGTGACAATTACAGGCCAGCACGAATACTAGGATTCCGAAAGACCAAAAGGAGTAAAACCGTCAGAAGATAGCCCCAACCTGACATTACGTGGATCTGAAGCAAAATCAGGACACACTCGATCAAAGTGCTTCCATGCTTCTCCATCGGATGGGTGAGCCAACACTCCTTCAATCTGTTCTCGTATGTGCCAACTCATATTTTTGGCCGTCTCTTTCATCGTAAATAATCTTTGCAACCGCGGCGTTAAAGGCAAGTAGTGCATTGAATCGTTCGGTCTTCTTGCATCGGTAGACCTTCCTGTACTAGTTGTCTTATAGCGGTCAATACCACAAAATCTGTACACATCTGCGTCCTTGTCGTCTTTGTAGTACAGCATGCGCCCATTGCGATAATAATTGATTTTCTCGTATCCCATCCAGAGCTATCTCACCATCCTCTTAGACCGATAGAAGTCTTTAGGTAACTTAGCACCCGCCGGCAAGATCTCTATAATCAACTCCAACACTCGGTTGTAGCATTTTTGCGACATGTTAAAATCTGACTTAATGCTCAACTGTCTTGTAACCACCTCCAACGGTGAATGATCCTCACAACCAGGATACAATGGAGTCCTTGCATTCTCTAGTAACTCCATAAACTTTGCAGCATCGACATTCGGTGCCTCCTCAGCTGCATCATGAACGAAATAAGGCCCCGCAGCGTCGAAAACCATGTTCACGCACCCGTCGTTGTATGCATGATTATCTGAAAAAAATTAGGTCCCGCATGCATATACGGTTCAACATAAGGCTCCGGCTCTGATGCTAAAGACACAAGTTCTCTGTGTGCGGTCCACTGATAGTAATTAGGCGTGAAACACCTCGAGTACAAATAATATGTCACTTCCACTTCTGGATAATATTTCATGTTATAACATTTCATACACGGACACTTAATTTTGGTGCTGTCCATGTACTGAGGGAATGCCTTAGCAAACTGCAGGAACTGCTCTACTCCCGCTATGTATTCATCCCGCACACCACATATATCATCAAGACGATGATTGTACATCCATGAACGATTTCGTAAGTAGTAATTCATATCCATTAGGAAATAATTCTGCAAAGATGGACACACATGTTCAGTGCAGTAACTAGTCAAACTGGGTGAAGTTGAGTTGACTAAGTCAATATCTTGGACAAACTAGTCAAACTGGGTGAAGTTGACTAAGTCTAGGCAATTATCCTTCACTAGACATAGACATGGAAGAAACACCGATATTTGCAGTGTCTGAACTTCCTAGTGTATATTATAGTAGAGAGACATGGTAACCGTGTGTAGGGGTACAACTCGGGCAGGTTGGGTCGGGCTTGAGGTCAACCCGAGCCCAACCAGATGAATCATAAGCCTAATCTGAGCCCAAGCCCGGCCCGACCTCGGGTTCAACATGTGAAGCCCAAGACCAAGCCCGGAGGATCGGGTTAAACTCGGGTTGGGTAAATCCTATTACCTTACCCATTCATAGCTAGGGTAAATCCTAATTATCTTGTGAGACCATCTTGGTATCACAAAATACCTCAACCTGTCACGCTCACTCTAGCCCACATCTAACTCTAATACAAAACTTCTAATATAAAATCTTACTAACATATCTTCCACAATTTCCTCACTCTCTAACACACACCATATCCTATTACCAAACCTTTCCTTAATATATTATCTAACCACTAACATACTCTTCCAACTAAACGCTCAACTCACTAACTCACTAACAACACACACATACAACATGAAGGGGGTTAAGTGACTGTTTTTGATGAAAAGGATGAATGGATGAATGAATGGTGAATGGGTGAATGGATGAATAAATAGTGAATGAGTGAATGGATGAATGAATGGTGAATGGGTGAATGAATGAATGAATGGTGAATGGGTGAATGAATAAATGAATGGTGAATGGGTGAATGAATAAATGAATGGACTGCTATATGTGAAGGATAAATGGATGGATGAATGAATGGATATGGATGAATGGTGAATGGGTGAATGGGTGAATGGGTGAATGAATGAATGGTGAATGGGTGAATGAATAAATGAATGGTGAATGGGTGAATGAATAAATGAATGGACTGCTATATGTTTAGTCATCGTTTAAGTATTTGAGTTAATTAAATAATTAACTCTCTCACATCCTCATTTCTTTTATGTTTAGTCATCAAACAAATGGAAGGAGATAAGAACTAGGATAAAAGAAAAATGCATATGTAAAAAATATATATGTACGTACAACATGCATATGCATTTTTTCAATTTCCTCTCTTTTACTATCCAAACATACCCCTATATAAAGAGAGCACCAGCATTTATGGAGGGTGAGTAGAAACATTTTCTATCAGCCAGTCAATTCTTTTAACACTCCAGTGGTTATTCCGAAAAGGAGCTGATACAAATAGAATTCCATAAGTTCTATTGACTGTACAACGAGCGTTCACTGAGAATAAATCGACTAGGAGAATGTCGAATCTTACTTTGAGTAATGATGGTTCTGACGAACCCAACATAATGTTGGACTAATCTTTTTTAGCAAGCTTTATAGCAGTTTTTACTGCTTACAATTATTTAGCTTTTTTTTGTTTAAACCTATACAGGGCTGGCCTTGGAGTAAGCCGGACAAGCCATCGGACTTGGACATGAACCCGACACATGAACCCGAGCCCGACCCGATTGTTGATCGGGTTCAAATATTTTAACCCAAATCCGAGCCCGAACCCGAGTATCTTCAACCCTAACCCAACACATTAACATGTTTATCCGATTGGGTTCGGCACGTGTGTGTGTGTGTCCGTGTGTGTGTCCGTGTGTGTCTGTGTGTGTGTGTTCGTGTGTCCGTGTGTGTGTGTGTGTGTGTGTGTCCGTGGGAGAGGAGGAGGAGGAGGAGGAGGAGGAAGAGGAGGAGGGAGAGGAGTCAGGTTAGGGTTTACCTGAGGAAGAGGAGGAGGAGCTCAGATTGGGGGAGGAGGAGCTCGAGGAGGAGGAGCTTGACGGGGGGGAGGAAGGGAGTCGCCGGGGGGTGGGGGGAGGGAGTCGCCGGGGAGGGGGGGAAGGGGTCGCCAGGGGGGAAGAGCTCGAGGGAAAATTCTAAAATTTTCGAGTGAGGGGGAAAAAGGAAACGGTGTGCCCTAAGTAAAAAAGTTAGCGATGTCAAGAGTTGACGTCGTTAAACATCGCAAACATTTTAATATATGGCAACATATTTTAATAATATGTCGCTGAACGTCGCTATTCAGCGACGTACTTTATCTCCTATCACTGAACGTCGCTATACAGCGATGTTTTGCGATGTCTATAGATAGGAGTCGCTATATTCGATATTTAGCGATGTTATTTTATTTCGTCGCTAAATTACATCGCTAATAGAGCATATTTTAGTAGTGCTCAAGAGTCATAACAAAGCAATCATCAGGTGATGAATCACTTCTTAAATAACCTGAATGATGATTAAAGATTTTGTATTGACTTTGATTCATTTATATGGCAATGCTAGATTAAAGTGTTGCAAGAAACAAATTGGAGGTTGCATGAGTACAACACTAGTTTGCAGCAATATAATAGCAATCTTCAGGCTGATGATGTTAAAAATGGAGAAACCATCCCAAGGCTGCAGAAGGAGAAAAGTGCTATGATGGAAACGCTCACTGGGTTGAGGGACCATGCTAACTTGCTAAAAAATCAGCTGGATTCTTCCAGGGTAAGTATATATTTGATGCCCATGTCAGCTTATTTTGTTAAACTGTCTCGTGCTATTTTGTATGTGGAATAGGGATATTTTTAAAATAGGTACAAGGTAGTTACGTACATTGCACCAATGTGGAAACGGATAAGTTACAAACACGATAAGGATGCAAATCCTCTATGGTGTTTTGTGATGGTGTTCTTATTTAGTACTCTGTAATAAATTCTACGATCTCAATTCTCATCTAGAACATCAGAATTATTGGTACATTTATATGCATGAATGTTTATTTCTTTATACCATGTATTCATTATTTGGTGGTGCATATATAGAGGCCAATTTGCTCTAATTAAATTAATTTGGTCCCATTAATGATGTTCTTTAACCATTGAACACATGAAACATAATCATCTATAAAATGTACCTTTATATTATGGTTGTTGCTGGGATGCAGGATAACTGTTCTGTTGCTAGCTTCTTTTCCCAACTATACCTTTATATTGTGTTTGTTTTGATAGACTGTGAAGGAAATCGAAACGTCCTTATTCCTTTAGGATATTGTTCTATTTCTTCCATTTTAAAGGCATTGGCGTCGTTGGAATTGGTTTTTTTCTTGCATAATCTCTGCAATAGTTTTTTATGGTTTCTATATAATGTTATGATTGTTCCCATTTTCATGAAAACTCTTTTCTAAAGGATTATTCTGTCAAGCTTGCTCCAGATATTGTACAAATACCTGATCCCTATCATGACCTAGTTTGTTTTACTCCTTTCTCTTGATATTTCATGATTAGATTTGATTTTTAGGCCTGACAATTATATGGACTGATTTGGTTGTCTTCTCTTTTTCTCAGGATTTCACTGGTGTTCCGGCTGTCGTTGATCTTTCATGACTATTGGTTATGTGCAAGTTTTGATGTGGACAATTTTGGTAGTTGTAAATATATATATGTATTTGGATATTCTATTTTGAGAATGTAATGAAGATGTTGATATGTAAACTATTTTGAGAAATGTAATAAAGATGGTGATATATAATGTTAAGTTTTTGGAATATAATATATAATGTGCAGTATAGAGCGTTATAAATATGCTAATTTGAATAGTATAAAGTGTTATAAATGTGCTGCATTGAGCCTATACATATTATCTATTCATAACGTTTTACAAAAGTCCTGAATTGTGCACTATATATTAAATATTCATAACGTTTTTATAGAAACTATTCATGACGGTTTTTTTATAACGCTTTTAAAAAATATTTATAACACCCGTTTTCATAACGGTTGCTTTGAAAAAAAAGCGTCATGGTTTGTCATTAATGACGCTTTTTAGCCGTCATTAAAAGGGTTTTTGTTGTAGTATATTTTTTTTAGTGGATAGCGACGTTTAGCGACGAGGTGTTGCTAATCAGCGAAGTATGTTTTCGTTGCTAAACGTTGCCGACAGTTCAGTCTTTAACAATGTTATTTGCGACATTTAGTCATTATGTTGTTGACGTAGCAAAACTTGCGATGTCAGCCAGGTAGCGACGTATAACGATAATTTGCAACGTTCATGATACAGACTAGTGACGTTGGGATACACGTTTAGCGACGTCTGCCCCTTGTCGCTAGGCGCTGCTGAACATCGCTAAACTAAAAAAGAAAATAAAAATGGAATTTTGTTCGTTTGTTTTCCAACCAGAATCTACCTGCAGTTTAAATTACAGTTTATAAATAGTAGACTCGGAGCAACCTTCCGTAGAATTTCCTGTATTCGCCGACCCCTTCGATGGAACACTCAACACCGGTAAAAGAATATAGAGACAAATGATGAAAATGCACTATCAAATAAACAAAATCTAACGATAAGATAGCCGAGTGGAACCAAATCTACTACCAAACGACTATAAAAAGAATTTGTCTAATAATATTCCAATAATGATCGACATAACACATACTATCACTAAATATATAAATAAATACATAAAGACCTAAGAATGGGTCAGCAAACCACAACACATAACAATATATCCAATGAAGGACTAAGGCTGGTCAGCAAGAAGAGGAGGAGTACGGCCCTGCATCTAGGACAGCATGAACCTATACTGCTCTGGTGTCAACATCAACGGTAAAGACTCATTAATAGCAAGAGAAGGAGACAGTGGAACCGGTAGAGTCGGTGTCGATGTCGACGCACGATCAGGAAGTGTCTGCTCCATGGCTCGCAGTCTAGAGTTGCATGAATCCATAACATCCGTCAGCCTTAAAAGATGATCGCCCATGGCCAGCTACGTCCCCTGTATCGCTTGAACGGCATGAACAGTCCTCTCGTTCGTCTCTCTCATATTACGCTTAAGCAAATCAAATCATGCGGAGAGTGCCGTATTGTCCGTTTGTAGCTGAGACTGGGGCTGCTCCACAATCCTTCGTAACATCTCGTCACGCAGCTCAGCAACCTGGCGACGCAAGCTCTCATTGACTTGGGATGACTCATGTGAGGGCTATGGGGAATGAACACTGTTGGCCCATTGGCTAATGGTCACACCTGATTTTGATAATCAACAACAACTTTGGTCGAAACGCAAAATATACAAAATGCTACATGTTAAAAAAATCAAAGACGAAGGACATATACAAACGTATTGGGTCTATATCCCACTGCTATAGTACATCGCATCGTCATCCAGAAGCAAATTTTATTGGAATCCAGATCGATTCATTTTATATTTTCTTTTATATTTTTAATTTTATTGAGTTTAGGAAATATAAATGTGAGATCGTTTGGGATTGATACTGGCTTAGGTTATTTCTAGTCCACCTATCCAAAAATCCTACCTACTTATCCCAAACACTCCACAAAATCCAAGGAGCCCAAAAATCTATGTAATTTGGCCCATTCAAATCTAGTTCTGACCTACCAGAACTCAGCCAGAACTCTGACCGAGTTCGGTTCGAGTTCAGACCGAGTTCAATCTGGGTATTTTGAATTTTTGCTCCCACTAAATTTGTAAGCAACGTTCGAATGCGAGATTCAAGCATCTGAACTCTGCCCGTGCTCTGCCCGAGTTCGATCCCCAAAAATACTTTAAATAGAGAAATATTTTTCATATTTCTAATCACTCATTCACTCTTCTCTCTATCTATTCTAAAGTATTTTCAGCGATCTAAAGCTTTCACATCTAGCTTATACTACTCTTAGGCAAAGCCAGTACAGTTCTGTTCGATCTAGAGTTTTGGTACTGTAGAGTTGTATCAGAGGCGTCTTTTAGAAAACATTCCAGTTTTCAGAATCAGTTTGTTGGAGTCGGTCGTATGCTCGTCACCAAGGCATGGTGTTGTAAAGAGACGTCAAGCTCTCATTTAGCTTGTGAATATTGGATTAATATCGAGCAAGAGTACTCGAAACTGGAGTAGTCCTCTCAGAAGGAGACTAGTATACATCTCTGTGTTCACTGAGTTTGATTCTCTAATCTCTTGCTTACTGCATTTAATTATCGTCTCTTATATCTGTAAACCCTTGAACCCATTTATTGTTTATTATTATTTTTTATTTACTATTATTCTATTTTTTCCTATAGTGTTAAATGATTATAGAAATTGTAAGAATTGTCCTTTTAAACTAAAAATAGGAATAGTATTCTATTGAAATGGTAGATTTCCCCCAAGGGTCTCAAAGTAAAAGTTAAATTTAAATTTCCCAACCCAACGGCCAACTCTTAAAATCGAACCCCTGAATTCAAACTTCCAGTTTGAATTTTATGGTCACTCCAAATCCAAGGCTTAACCAAATTTCCCTCTATCTATTTCTCCTTTTTGATCAAATCTAAACACTAGATATAAAAGTAGGTAAGCAGCCAAATCCCAAACCATTTTGTGAACCCTAGAAATCCTACTCCTTCCTTGCCGCGAGGACAACTTGAGGAAGACACCATACCAGGTCAGGAACAACCAATATCCACGCCCAACTCTCGTAAGTAAGTTTCTTCCTAAGACTCTACATATTTTGTAATCTCAAATTATTGGACTAGGTGTTTTGTAAATTTCCTGTAAGAGGTCGGAGAACGTTTAGTTGGTATTGAACAGGAAATCGGGGTAGACTCAGTGGCCAAGATACCAGATTAATAGATGTAGTTTCCACTCTGGTTCGAGTATCCATAATAGGAATACAATATAAACATATAACTATAGTAGTTGGACTGCATTATTTATCAAAATAATATTAGAATTAGGCTTATCATCGATGGAGGAAACAACGGGGGAATAACCAGGTATTAATTGCAACAGATCCTCTAGGATACCTACAGTCCCATAGTAATATGTAAGAAATACAAGTTGGAGAGTCACTGTTGAGTCGAACCATAGATGATGGGAATGTGACTCCATATGACTGTTAGACAAAACAACCACTATACCAAGTACAGGGAATGAGTGTCAGGTGCACGGGTTGTTTGGTACCTTAGATATGGACTTGTAGGAGGAAGCTAGGTCCAGAGTTGTAATGGATGACACAGAAAAGGTCGACCTTGTGTTTGGGACCAATCAGGAGATACACATTGATAAATCTCACTAGAATTGAAGTTATAATTGGTAATCTATGACTACCTGTAAATAATGAGAAGACTTCAACTTTTTCCAAACCAATGGACAGAAACATTAAGACGTATCAGTGAACATAGGAGGTTTCCTATTATAGTCTAGGCAATAGGAATAGAGTACCTACCGCAGGATACATCCTGAGTAAACAGGGACTACAGGATATAAGGGTAATGTGCCAAGTGATAAAGGTGCCAATAAGAGTCTGTCCACAACCATATTAGACATAAGAAATAATGAGATGTGCCACAACAGGCGTTAGAGTCAACTGCAAATGAGAAATGGTGGGTTATACGGGCCACCTAAGAGTAATACTAGGGGGTATGAGCCTGGTAATGTCATTTATTTCTTAGGCATGTACCTAGGAAGAGAGCCAGATCAAGAGAGGATTAGATGTTAATAATAGGGGTGCACATGTTGGCCAGTATAGCAGGGTGCATTGGAATAGTTAGTCGAGTAAAGAAATTTAAGATACCTGAGTGAACAGGGGATAAAGGGATGTGGGTGAAAGGGTAGCATTTGATACATTGATATACTTGTGTCAAGGAACACATAAAGTATCATTTGACACCATTGGAGTATTAGTAATAGGGGAGCTGGAATACATATACACATGAGGTCAGTCTATATGCATGTATATAGTTATAAGTGTCCAGTAACATACATCAAGTTCAATACTAAAATAAACATCAATTTTCCTTGTACCTATGAAACAGCCCTATGTAGGTCACTCATAGTTGTATATAGGTGGTGCCTAGGTGCAAGTATATATGAATAAAGACTGAATATGAGTATTGGTATCTAAACTATAGGATAGGCTGCATAAATAAGGACTGGTTACAAGGGCACACTTGAGATACCAGTTGGCACGAGTTGGGGAGTAGTCCAGTTGAGACTTAGTAGGGGCTGGATCGAACCCATATTTGTACGTGTGCTCAAGGACAGAGCAACTGGGACAGACAGTTCGGGTTGTGCCAAAACTGATGGGCAATGGGTTACATATCGTTGCCAAGTTCATACGTTGATAGGATATTTGAGTATCATATATGGGTATGTGGTGATAAATAATTAAGCTTCAAACCATGTCTTAATTGTCATAAACAAAACAAGTAATTTGAAGGCCAGTAGAGTGAGTATTGAGAGGAGAATTGCATACATAAGTAAGTTACTGACCAAGTTTGGGGCAAACCTGGACTGATACTCATACAACAGTATATTCTGTTTATAACAGATGCAATTAAGGGCTTCAGTGTCATAATTGACTGAGTATATTTGAGTCACTTGTGTAGAAGGACTAATGAGTAATCAAATAGTAATCATGCAACACATGTACCCATGGGTAAAGTAGACGAGGGTAAGTTGAAGAGAGAGCATACTAGGTAAGGTTTAAGCTTGTCAAGATATTGGTAAAGTGTATCCTAGGATACTCACTTATGCATATAAGAATGGGTAGATGTAGTCTTAACATATCAAGTTAGGTAATCGAGGCACTTCTATGAATAGGATACCGAGTTGATTATACAAGCAAAGTAGAGGACCCAGTCCACCTAGTTAATAAGGAAACTAAATTGAACTAGGGCAAATAGAAGTGTTACTTGTTGGATCATCTATTGACAATAAATTCATAAATATGTTACTGGGACCTCGATATGGATTATGATCCGTACCAGTAGCTCAGGACCACATGTAAGTATAGCTTGCCGAACTTATGCAATATTTATATGTTTTTCTTTTCTATGTTATTTTCTTCTCTTATTGTACCAATTTTATTGTCTTCCTCTTTACTCGTTTTCTTGTTATACGTGCACGTAGAATTTTTTTTATTTTCCACTATTGCTTAGATTTTTGTGTTCTTATACATTCTTGAGATTGTCATTGTCCAGTACTATGTCAATATGCCCTTGATCGACTTGACCTGAGTTTGACTTGACCGGATCTTGTTTTCCTTTAGGAAAGGAGACTGCATGATACTAAGATTCACTATTCTCGGTTGGGAGTATCTTGCATTGTACTACAATTGAGACATACTATAGATTGAGAGTATCTTGCATTGTACTACAGTCTATAGGAGTTATTCGATTGACTGTTAGCCAAGTCTAGTATTATATTTCCACATGATATGTCGTTTCTTAGATGTTATTATCTTCCATACATGTTATTTACTTTCATAGTAGTAGGCATGTTTTATGTATCTTACAAGTCCCCTGAGGACCTGATGATCTCTCCAGGTTTAGTCGAGGATGCTCCAGGTACAGACGAACAGGTTTGAGCTAGCACCAGACCATGGTACTACTGCAGCTGATGATGTCTTTTGGTGTTTAACACAGTTTGGACTCAGTTATTTATTTTTATGTCGCTACTTTATTTCCGTCTACTAGTACTGGATTTGTATCCACCGGACGTGACTTGAATTTTTGATAACTTAAAACTTAATTTTATATTATCCTCCAGTATTCAGTTCTTCAGTATTATTGTTACTTATTGAAGTTGGTTGTATCTTTACATTATGTGGATGAGATCTAGACTGCCATGTTTCTGTGACTTGTGAGTTTATAGACGGCATTCTACCTTCGACACTGTAATATAGGTTGAACTTGGATACAGGCTCGTATCCGAAAAGCAGGTGCGGGTCATGACAATATCGGTCATAGTTTACAACTGGTAAAGTCTTTAACTGGTGATAATTTTTGCTCCACGTACAAACACTCTATTCACCCCCTCTAAAGGTGCCCAACGGTCCTACAATTGGTATCAGAGCAGGTTATATACCAATATAACACTCTAGAGGGTATATATGGCAGCCATGAAATGTATATTCAACGGTAAAGGGCAATCCACAAATAAACCCCCACTATTTGATGGAACAAACTACACATATTGGAAAACACGAATGATTTTCTTTCTTAAGTCTCCTAATTTTGATCTTTGGTCAATATTGATAGACGGTTATAAAAAACTGGCTAGTATTTTAGTTGATGGTGATCTAGTAGAAAAGTCACACGACAAATACACAGATCAAGAAAACACAAAAGCTAGTCTAAATGCATGAGCCATCGATGCACTATTCTGTGCAATTGACAAATCCGAGTTTAATCGTGGTTTTACCTGTACTATGTCAAATTTGGAGAGTTCTTGAGATGACTCATGAAGGAACTTCCCAAGTAAAGGAATCCAAAATTAGCAAACTAATACAGGAGTACGAATCATTCAAGATGAAATTCAGTAAGTCAATTATACAGATGTTTACTCGTTTCCTTGATATTACTAATCCTTTACAATCTCTTGGTAAGGATTACAGCAATCATGAGAAGATCAAAAAGATTCTACGGGCTCTAACCAAGAATTGGAACCCGAAGGCAACTACAATCATAGAAGGAAATGATCCCACCATAATGACTCTAGAGATACTTATGGGCTAGCTGATGACCCATGAGCTGGACTTGCAAGAATTTGAAGAAGCAACACCCAAAGAAAAATCTATCGCCTTCAAAGCACAAGCCAAAAAAGTCACATGCAATGACTCTGACGAAGAATCATCCAGTGGTGATGAGCAATCCCTGCTAGTCAGAAACTTCAAAAAGTTCTTGAAGTTTGAGAGATCAAACCGAAAGAAGAGGGATGTCCACGAAAGCAATAAAGAAGAAACAATCTGAATTGGATGTAAGAAGACAGGATATATCAAGAAGGACTGTCCATTGTCAAAGAAGAGCAGTCCATATGATCGATTAAGATCAAGCAGGAAGGCTGTAATAAGTCAAAAGTATGCCAATACAAACATCTGGCACAAAAGTGAGGCTAGTGAATCAGAGAAGGAGGATAGACCAAGCAATAATGCAAATGTTACTGTATTGGCTTTCGATAAGGTATCTTCTAACCCTCTATACGATGATTTTACTTTCGATGAGCTAGAAACTCCTTTAGTGAACTACTTGATGAACACATAAATGTATTAGCCAAGTACAAACAATCTCGAAAAAAGGTTAAGGCTTACACAACTGAAGTAGCTAGATTGTCTATCTTGTTGAAGATATAAAAGAGACATCTACTACCAGTAGCACAGATGAGATAGCCAAGCTTAAAGTAGACTATCATGAGGCTATCCTCACCATTGAAAAGAAAGAAAGAGACTATGTCCAAGTGCAAGAGCTTTATGACATAAAGAAGAAGAGACACTTAGTCACATAGCAAAGACTCATTGATATGACTGCCAAATATGAGAAGTCTTGTACGATTTCTAAAAAGTTAGAAATCAAGTTAGGCAAACAGGCCATCCATGTTACACAGCCTAAGGTTAGTCCTAATGCTAAGCGTACATCTAAGAGGACTAAACCACAGAAAGCACGCAAGCAAAATGTTTCACACAATTATTCTTTCACTTGTAGGTTTCCAAAGAAGACACAAAAGAATGTCAACACAAAAACAAAAAGCATCTTTTTAAAACTTACTTGCACGTACTGTGGTACTCACGGGCACATATCACAGTATTGTCAAGCAAGAAATCTTATTAACAATCAAATACTTGCTTGGATTCCTATAACTAATCAAAAAGGACCCTCGAAGAAATGGGTACCAAGGGATTCATCTACTCATCTTGTCGGTGGAACCTCAACCCTCTCATGCTAGAAGCAAGTAAATTCTTAATATCGGATGTTCGTGGCACATGGCTGGTGATACATCTTTATTCTCTACGCTATTAATAAAGAAAGAAGGATGTGTATCCTTCAAAAATAACTTGAGAGGTAGTATAATTAGAAATGACACTATTGGTATGTCTCCCTATCCAGTAATCAAGGACGTATGCCTAGCCAAGGAGTTAAAACATAACCTATTAAGCATAAGTTATTTGGCAGATAATGGTTATGACATCAACTTTGTGAAAGACAAATGTTCAATCTATGATAAGTTATCTGGTAATCTTGTATATAAAGGGATTAGGGAAGACAATATTTATGGATTCTTTTTAGAAAGTACTAATAATGTAGGAAAGTGTGTAGTAGCAAATCAAGATAAAAGTTGGTTATGGCACATGAGGCTAGGACATGCCAATATAGATATTATCTCACGGCTATGTACTAAAAAGTTGGTAAAATGACTCCCAGAAATCACATTCAAGAGAGACATGATATTTGCTGACTGTAAAAAGAACAAAGCAACTAGGTCTTCGTTTAAATCCATTAATGCTATAAGTACTCCTAGACCCTTGCAGTTAATTTATATGGATCTATTCGGTCCTAGTAGAGTCGCTAGTCTTGGCGGTAGGCTCTACACTTTTATGATTGTTGATAATTTCTCTCGTTATACATAGGTTTTCTGTTTGTCAAACAAAAGTGATGCTATTTTCGAATTTTTGATATTTTATAAAAGTGTATAAAATGAAAAAGGCTTCATGATTACTCGAATATGAAATGATCATGGTGGCAAATTCGTAAATGCTAATTTCAAAAAGTTTTATGATGATAGTAGATATTACCACAAATTTTCTTGTCATAGAACTCCCAACAGAATGATTTGTGGAGTGGAAGAATCGTGCTCTAAGTGGTTACAGTCATGCTAAATCAGCATAATCGACCTAAGTATTTTTAGACAAAAGTTGTTAGTACAGCCTATCACGTTTTAAATAGGGTGTTGATTTGACCTATCTCGAAGAAAATACCATATGAATTATGGTTTGGTAGGATTCAAAACATTTTATATTTTAAAGTTTTTGGATGTCGCTGTTATCCTGAACACCAAGGACAACTTGGGTAAGTTCGACTCTAAAGCAGACGAAGGGATATTTTTTGAATATGCTGCTAAGAGTAAAGGATATAGGATTTTTAATAAAGGATCTATGATTGTTCAAGAGTCAATTAACATTACTTTTGATGAGCTCAATAGTCACAGATCCAGCAACATTGATGATGAAGAGATGCAGAAAAATCCAAGACACCTAAAGATACTTCTACCAACGCGAGTTATCTAGAAAGTCTACCGAAGAGAATGAAGTTCATGCCAGGCCATCCAGATACACTCGTCATAGGTGATGTATCAAAAGGTGTAAGTACACGTTCTTCTACTAGGGATATTAATATAGTAGCTAATGTAACTTTTATTTCTCAAGTAAAACCTAAGACAGTAGCAGATGCTTTTAATGATAAATTTTGGATTGATGCTATGCAAGAGGAACTTTATCAATTTGAGAGAAACCAAGTTTGAAAACTTGTTCCTGAACCTATTGGTCAATCGATAATTGGTACCAAATGGGTGTTCCGAAATAAACTTAGAGAGGATGGACAAGCTCTACACAACAAAGCACGTCTAGTGGCACAAAGTTATAATCAAGAAGAAGATATTGATTATGATGAGACATATGCTCTTGTTAGACTAGAAGCCATTCATATGTCTTATACATTTGTATATTTTTACAATTTCAAACTTTTTCAAATGGACGTAAAAGTGCATTTTTAAATAGTTTTTAAAAGAAGAATTTTTTGTAAAACAACTCCCTGGTTTTGAAGATTTTTAAAAACCCGATCATGTCTTCAAACTTAGGAAAGCACTCTATGGACTCAAACAAGCACCTCGTGCTTGGTATGAAAGCCTAAGTGCCTTCTTACTTGAAAATAGATTTTCAACAGGAAGAGTTGATACAACTATATTTATCAAGTCTTCAGATGATAGTATTCTTCTTGTGCAAATTTATGTAGATGACATCATTTTCGGTTCTACTAATGAAAAACTTTGCCAAGAATTTGCTAAGTGTATGCAAAGTGAGTTTGAGATGAGTATGATGGAAGAGCTAAACTTCTTCCTCGGACTTCAGATCAAACAACACTCACAGGGAACATTCATCAACAATGTAAAACATATCGGAACTCCAATAGCTACATCAACACGGCTTGACATTGATGAAAGTGGCAAACCAGTCGACCAGCATAAGTATCAAGGTATGATTGGTAGTTTATTATATTTAACTGCTAGTCACGCAGATATTATTTTAGTGTTTTCATTTGTGCACGATACCAAGCTAGTCCAAGGGAATCACACCTATGTGCCGCTAAGCGTATCTTCCTATACCTTAAGGGAACTTCTACAGTCGGCTTGTGGTATCCTAAAACTACATCTTTTGACTTAATTGGTTATTCAGATGCAGATTTTGCAAGATGCAAAGTGGACTGTAAAAGTACCAACGGTACGTGTCATTTTCTAGGAAAAAGTTTTAGTCTCCTGGTTTAGCAAGAAGCAAAATTCTGTTGCTTTATCAACAATTGAGGCTAAGTATATCGTCGCAGGACGTTGTTGTGCACAAATTTTATGGATGAAGCAAACTCTAAAAGACTACAATCTGTACTACAGAAAAATTTCCATATACTGTGACAACACTAGTACAATTAATTTGACTAGGAATCCTGTTTGTCACTCACGCACAAAGAACATAGAGATACATCATCATTTTTTTGTGATCACCAAAAACACGGAAATATTTGCTTAGAATTATTGACAAAGATCATCAATTAGCAGGTATTTTCACAAAACCTCTAGTTGAAGATCGCTTCAACTATCTGCATCGCGAGTTAGGCATACTTGAATTTTCACATTCATAATGAGTTATGTTTAATAAAATTATTTAAAACTTGAGATTTCTAGATTTATTAATTGAAGTTAATTTGGGTACAAGTCAAAAGGGCCGTTCTGTCATACATGCATAAATAGCCTGAAGCGACACGGTGCACTAGTCTTCGGAATACCGCTAGATCGAATTCGACCCCTACAGCTAACCCAAAGTAATAAATGTTAATTAATCGAAGAAATTAAGAGTCATTCAGTATATTTATTACTTATTATTCATAAAATGAATTAAAAATCCAAGTGGCCGAACTCGGACAGAACTCGGGCCGAGTACTGTCCGAGTTCAGGCCAAACTCGGTTGACATTATTTCAAATTTCCAGAATAGCTTCAGTCGGCCCTAACTCTTATATATACATCATCTTTTCTTCTTTCCTCTCTACCCGAGCGAAAAATCCACAAATCCTACTCGTGTTTACCCCTTCCATAAGCTTCAAATCTTTTCTCCTTGGATCCTGAAGGCTCAAAGAAGGTGTTCTCTACTAGTTTCTTGTTTCCTTTGAGGTATAATCTCTCCTCTCTCTCTTTTCAATTCCATGGCCCCAAGCTCTTCCAAAGAAAGAAAAGAGAGTCTGCGGCTTCTTCCTCTACTTCCGAGTACGAACCCATGAATATGTTTAGTCCCGCTTGTCCGACTGACGAAGGTGAATTTGATTCAAACCTATTTCCATCTTTGGAAATATCTGACTCTTGGTTTACCTCTTTTCAATATCGAAAGTTTTGCCCCAGGCGATCAGTTAATTTTATTATCTTTTCGGAGTATGCTTCCACCTTTTAACACTTAGGACTCCGAGATTATTTTGAAACATCTAGTAAAATTTATAAAAATTTGTATGTTTTACTGTAATATGCAAGTTAAAAATGATGGCATCATTTAATCTTGCGATACTGGAAAAGAAATTGAGTTTAACTCGACTGATCTTAGTGAGTACTTCCATATGCTGGACAACGACGAAGCACAAGTCAAGATAAACAAAGTTCAACTTTCCAAGGACGTAACCCATGATTCTTTTAAGGCTGATATGTGTCATCCGAACCCAGTCCCTCGAAGTGGTCGGTTGTTTGTAAAACACCTTAACCAAAACTTCTATGAACTCCATCAATTTGTTTACTCTGTTTTGCTTCCCAAAAAGGGATCTACTGATGAGATCACCTTTTTTGAGATGTCTGCAATGTATCATCTTTATTTTTGGAGTCACATTTTTTGTCCCCAAGACCTTTATAGCTTGGATGGTCAGTTGTCGGAGGGTGGGCCATAATCTTCTTTACCCTATGCATCTTGCGGTCATCTTTGGGAAGTTTGAAATCGATCTTATATATATCTGTCTTATCTCTGGGTCACCTTCTGAGCTGACTAGGTCTAGGAGATATCCTTTGCCTCTACTTCCACCCGGTGCTGCTCTACCTCCACCTGATCCAATTGCTCATGCTCCTGCTGCTCCAGGATTTAATCTTCAGTTCCATCAGCAATTTGATGTCTTTGTCACTCTTCAGGATAATGTCAGCAGTCTTATGTTGATGCTGAGTTTCGCCATACTTCTCAGGCTCAGGTCTCGGGAAATAGCGTTGCTGCTATTCAGTGGTCATTGGCGCATCATCCTACTGCACCATTTCGGGTCCTCCGTCATCCTAGATTTGATGGACCGCAACTTGAGGATCCAGACACTTTTGGATTCTTTGATTCGACGACAGCGTTTGTCGATCCTGTCCTCCTACAGATCCTACTGACGATGATGCTGATATGTGATTTGCATTCTTTTTAGTTTAGCATTTTATGGGTTGTATTTGCTGATAATGATGATCATGTAGTAGTGACACTTTTATTTTATTGAACTTATGTAGCAGTTTGAACTCTTTCAGTTATGACTGTATGCACTTTATTTTAGTAGTAGAGTTTTATGCTATCTTAGTTTCCATTTCTCATATTCTTTATTGTTACTATTTCTCTTGAGCTGTGACTTATTATATTCATAATGTTTGTATATCACTCTATCTGTTTCTTTCTTATTGTTGCCTTGTTGGCTTCACATATTGCGGGAGAGCTATATATTTGAGTACTTGACAAAGGGGGAGAAAGAGCCTATACAAAATTTTTGCGATCTATTGAGAACAAGTAAGGTATACAATTTTTAAAGTTATATACTAGTTATATTTTGGTATAGACTCATAGTTTGTCAATTATCAAAATGGGGGAGATTGTTGGCCTATTGGCTAATGGTCACATCTGATTTTGATAATCAACAACAACTTTGGTTGATACACAAAATATACGAACTGCTATAGGTTAAAGAAATCAATGACGAAGGACATATACAAACGTACTGCATCTACATACCACTACTACAGTACATCGCATCGTCATCCAAAAGCAAATCTTATTGGAATCCAGATCGAGTCATTTTATATTTTCTTCTGTATTTTTAATTTTATTGAGTCTAGGAAATATAAATGTGAGATCGTTCGGAATTGATACTGGCTTAGGTTATTTCTAGTCCATCTATCTAAAAAGGCTACGTAGTTATCCCAAACACTCCACAAATCCAAAGAGCCCAAAACCTATGCCATTTGGCCCATTCAACTCCAGTTCTGAGCTACCAGAACTCTGACCGAGTTCGATCCGAGTTCGGTTTGGATATTTTGAATTTATATTCCCACCAAATCTGCAAGCAACGTTCGAACGCGAGATTCAAGCATCCGAACTCTACCTGAGTTCGGTTTCCAAAAACACTATAAATAGAGAAGGATTTTTTACATTTCTAATCACTCATTCACTCTTCTCTCTATCTATTGTAAAGTATTTCCAGCGATCTAAAGCTTTCACATCTAGCCTATACTACTCTTAGCCAAAGACAATATAGTTATGTTCGATCTAGAGTTTTGGTACTGAAGAGTTGTATCAGAGGCGTCTTTCAGAAAACGTTCCAATTTTCAGAATCTGTTTGTTGCAGTCGGTCGTACGCTCGTCACCAAGGCACGGTGTTGTAAAGAGACGACAAGCTCTCATTTAGCTTGTGAATAGTGGATTAACATTGAGCAAGAGTACTTAAGACTGGAGTAGTCCTCTCAGAGAGAGACCAGTATACATCCCTGTGTTTATTGAGTTTGATTCTCTAATCTCTTGCTTATTGCATTTATTTACTGTCTCTTATATCTGCCATAGTTTATAACTGTGAAAGTTTTTAAGTGGTGATTATTTTCGCTACATGTACATACATTCTATTCACCTCCCTCTATAGGTGCTCAACGGTCCTATACATACTGCCAGAAGGAGCCCTGGATGACTGCGTCGCCACAAAGGTACTGTAAGATCCCATACCGTAGTACGTACCCCTCTAAAGACTACCAAAGGCGTTCATCCAGAGCTCATCCTCCCACTGAGGTCGAGAGGGATGCGAAGAAGTACCAGCCCCTCCCTCTACAGGTGTACTAGCACTCGCACACTCATGTAGTCTAACAAACTCATCATAGAAAGGTATGAATCTCGATAAGCATAATATTTATTATCCAATGTCTAAGTCGTAGTGGTTAATGTCTAAGGTACTTACTAATAACTATTTGAATATCTATTGTATATTTTCTAAGCTGTATTAATGTTAACTGCTCGGGCGTGATCCAACATTCGATCGGTCTTCTGGAGTGCTCTCGAGCCTTCTGGTTGTCAATCGCATCACTGATCAACTTGGCGGCAACGACATAAAATTTCTTCTCGATTATCTCTGTCCGGTGTGGTGGATAAAAATATATTTTCTACAAGAATTAAAATAGTTACTTATATAATATGCATAAAAGATGATTAATACTAAAAGTAATATACTTTAGTTACCTTGAAGTGGGCAAACCAGAATGCCTTCCTCTCGTCTGAGGCATCCGAGTAGTTGATCCAAGGGCCACTGTAGTTGGACCTCAGAAATAGCCCCAGTGCCCTCTGAACTGACGGGGGACAATATCAATACAACGATAATTCTTCGGTTGGAACTATCGATGATAATCAAAGAAGTACAATTTTCCTCCGTATTTCAAATGGAAAGCCTTCGTGTGGTCCATGCAATACGGACATGAGAGATGATCATGAGTGCTCCATCCTAATAATATTCCATAGGTCGAAAAGTCGTTGATGGTCCACAGAAGTGTGGCCCTCATCTGAAAGTTCTACTTTCTGGAAACATCATACGTGTTGGCGCTTACTTTCTGCAGCTGATTCAACTCATCTATCAACGGCTGTAAGTGCACATTGATGTTCCTCTTCAGAATGTTTGTACCCAGGATGATAATGGTTATGAACATATAAGGAGTCTTCATACACATCTACGACGATGTTGTATAGAGTGACAATCATAGGCCAACATGAATATTGGGAACCCAAAAGTCCAACGGGATAAAATCGTCGGAGGAGAGGCCCAATCTTACATTACGTGGATTAGAAGCAAAATCTAGATACTCTCGATCAAAGTGCTTCCATTCTTCTCCATCGGATGGATGATCCAATACTCCATCGATCTGTAACCACTTGTGCCAACTCATGTTCTCGGCAGTCTTCTTCACCATAAACAACCTCTACAACCGCGATGTCAAAGGCAAGTGTAGAAGCATGGAAAAGATGGAGTTTATACGGATCATCACTCTACGCGGCCAAGAAAAACTAAGCCACAGAAGCAGTGCTCCTGGAGATCCCATGCGGCCAAGTAAAACTAAGCCGCAGAAGTAGTGCTCCTAAAGACCCCATGCGGCTTAGCGAAACTAAGCCGCAGAAGCGGTACCCCTGGAGACCTCATGCGGCTAAGACAACTCGAGCTGCAGAAGCAAGGCTCTCGAAGGCCCCATGCGGATAAGGGGACTCAAGCCGCAGAGGGAAGGTTCTCATAGATCCTATGCGGCCAAGTGAAACCAAGCCGCAGAAGCAAGGTTCTCAAAGATCTCATCCGATCAAGCGGAGCCGAGCCGTAGAAGTAAGGCCCCTAACGCCACTATACGGCCAAAATAAGTCAGACTCTACTTTGTAGAGGGGACACATGGCAATTTGACCAAGTCTCAACCACCCAGATTCGCTACAACAAAATCCTAACAACCTCCACCAGCTGGCAGCCCAAGATCGAGTCTTTGTGTGCAGTTACAGACACGTGGCCACGAGGCCCTTTATGCGGTCCAAAATCTGCTATTGCAGGAATCACTATAAATAGCAGGGTACCACACCCATGCAAAAGGTTGGCAATCAAAGCTGGCAAAAATTTTCAAGAGAAAAGACTTCGTCTGATAGTCCAAGGAGTAAGGCAGAGTTGCTACACTTTCCCGAGCCTCCATCGTCACCCCCAGAATAAAAAACTAAACAATTGTACTTAGATTATTTCCTATGATTTCTTTCTAGGCTTTCTCTTGTACAAGCGAGTTTGCAATCAAGTTCAATTTCTTTATAATTTTTGTTCTTGATATTTAATGGCAAATACGATGGAGACTCTGCTGGGGACTTCCTTCTCCTCTGTTGAGAAGTTGGTGACACAATCTGACGTGTCCAAGCTCGGCTCTACGCAGCAAATGCTTATGATTTGTTTTGACCAACAACCATTCGAGGAAATGCTCTCTAAAGGGAGCGCCAGCCAGTCACAGAAGCGAGCCAACCCGAAGAGAACCCGCAGGACGTCGAAGCAGAAAACTGTTGCCCCTCGCTAGGTTCTCGAAGAAGCTCTTTCTGCGGCCCAAGACGGTGATCAAAGCTCTTCTGCGGCCTTGCTTTCGACCGCCGAGATCCCCACTGTCCCCAAATCCAGCAAAGGAAAGCACTACGATGCTGAGCTTTTGGGGGCACAAGGGAAATCCATGCGGGCAAAGAAGAGGCCGCATAAAAAAAAGGCAGTCAGCCTATACGGCAGCCAACTCTGGCCGCAGGCAGACGACCCATGCGGCAGCCAATTCTGGCCACAGACAGGCAGCCTCATACGGCCCTATCAGAAGCTCTGTATTCGACCGTCTCTCATACGGGCCCGACCACAGGCGGCCCATTGAGAATGTGGAAAATTCTAATCTGGACTCTTCTTACTATGCGCCTTCGGGTGCTAAGTCGAAGAAGTCTAGAAAAGTGCGGGCCCAACAAGCCCAGTCAACTGTCCAAGCTACTGACCGTCAGCGGGCACCGTTAACTGTTATACGGGCTCTTGATGGAAAGTTGTAAAGAACCACCTGCGTCCAGTCCCCTAGGGCTAACGGACAAGGTTGGTCTCAAAAGTCTTCCAATTATGAGCAAGAGCAAGTGCTTTTACTAGCCTCGGATCAGGGAGCAAATATGATATCTACGCACCCGTGCGTTCAGGATACCCGAGCCCCGAAACGGATGCAAAGGTAGATCAAGTTGCTATCGACTTGCGAGAGGTGATCACTCACAAACGCAAGGAGAGAGAAGCAACGTTGGCATGCGATGAGCCCTTTTCAGAACATCATTTGTCACGACCCGCTCCCAATTTTGGGATACGAGTACGTAGCCAAGTCCAGCCTACGCCACAGCCTCGGCGGTAGTACGCTGTCTATGATAACAATGGTCCACAACAAGCACAACACGCATATATATATCATCCACAACTAAGCCAGCAAAATTACTAAAATATTTAATAGTCTCAATAATAAATATGAAAAATCCACTACAACTCAGAAAGTCTCGGGAACAAACCCGGATAATAGAAAATAAAATAGACAACTAACTCCATAACTATAACTACTAACTAATGCGAATCCATAAGGAAGAAAATATGCTAATTCGCATCAGTGCTGGAACCGGGTACGCCAGTGACGTCAGTGTCTCCAACATACTCACCGTAAACCTCTGGACAGATCACGTCGTCTACAACTGAAAAATGGTTATCCAGTCAGGATTGGAACAAGTACAAGTCTAAACCAACATGATACAAGTACAATATAAAGTAATAAAACACTAAACATGGAAAGTAAGAATCAATGGAAATAATGAACAATATGAACAAGAAATCATGAGATGGAAGAAACTGATAAGAAAAGTAACAAGCATGAAAAGTAAAGAGACTCATGTAACCACTTGTAGTGCACGTGTCGTGAGAAGTACAACGTTCCTACATATGGACGGCTTGGGCGAACGATGAGGTTATAAGGCCCGCCCCCGTAAACGGGAGAGTTGCCAACGATACCATCTGGGCTTTGTCCACGTGCCTAGTAATTGTACCCCTACAATATCCATACCTCACAATCACGAAAACACGATCATGATAAAGATCAAGATAACAATGAAAAAACATGATCAATAGTCAAACACTCAACTCTCGTGTGTGTAACAGTCAAGACACAGAAGATAGCATGTATAAGTGAAATACGACAATATAAAGTAAATGCACATGAAGGTGTCAACAAGTACTTGCCTGAACTCTTGGACGGATTGATTTCACAAGTTGAAGACACTATGAACTCCGGCCTAGAAGCTATCAAATCAAGCCATCAACCCACGAACCCCGTCGCACAAACAACCACAAGTTAGATATATAATTCCCACTCTAAAAATCCTAGAAAGTGGCTAATGGGTTAAATCAATTAATACTATTCTAATTCTGGAATAAATCATCTAAAATCCTATTTTAACCTATTTAATTCTAAAATAATAATCTACACAAAATATTTGGCCAAGGAAGTCACGGTTCCAAATTTGGGACCCGTGGCACGCAAACCGAGACATACTGTTGACTAACTGGTCAAATAATATGAATTCCAAGTTTGAGTGTGCAACATGATAGATCTCAGCGCCATGAGTGCACCGGAATCGACCGTGCCACAAAATCACGATTTGGTCAAAAGTTATCGCCATTATGGCTAACCATGACCAAATCGATGAACCGTTGACCAAATCTGACTTCTATAAACAAAACAAAATACTAGATGAAACTCTGAATTTCTGGAAAAATTATATGTTGAAGATCTTGATGTCAGCTTTCCAAAACTTCAAACGGATCACAAAACGGAGTTCGGGATTGCTCAGAATCTCGAAAACCGTGCGACATGTTGATTTTTGGACAACCGACACTCAATTAATTATCCAGAAATTCGAGATCAAAATACCAGAAAATAAATTATATAATCAGAAACCTAACCTCAATACGCTTCCAATAAAAAACGGCGCGCAAAAAGGACTTCTAGATCAACGGCAATCGCTCCGCGAAGTCGAAGATCCCAAACAAACTCTCCCACTAAAGCTGCTGAATATAAATTAGGGTTTCGGAAAAACCTATACAACTAATAAATATATATAGGTTTAGTGAGTCGGTGCTGCGGCTTGAGGCGGCTGCTAAGGTGACACGTGTCACCATCCTGGCTGTCCCCGCCAGGATCCAATGGCCCAGAGTTTATCCGAGCTTGGCTCGGATTCGGTCGGCTCCAGCCGGCCCGAAACAATTGGCTGCGGCTTCAGAGACCGCCCCTTCCTGCACCCGCGCTGACGGGTGGGCCCGCCACGTGCACCCGAGCGGCTGAAGGGTGGGCCCCCGCTCCGTTGACTGGGTAATTGCTTTTAGAAATAGGTTTTTAATTATAGAAAATTAAATAAAAATTCCAAAAAAATCCTAAAAATTCCAAATAAATCCCAGAAAATTTCTAAAAATTCTTAGAAAAATCTAGAAAATAATATAGGGGTTCTAGAGCCCAAATAAATTACTTGGCCTCAAAAATACCCTCGGGTGCTCTCACAGAAAATCCTAGAAGCATAAGAAAATAATGAAATAATATATAAAAATTATCTAAAAATCTCCAATAAATCCTGGAAATTCTAAAATGGTAAAATAATACCCTAAAGGCTGTATGGGGGCTCTGGAGACCATATATGTCCTACTTTTACTATACTTAATCTATAGGCTTAAGTACGCACCCTTGTGATCCCAATTCAAATTCCTAATTACCTACGATTCAAACCATCATATAAATGATAATAATAAACAAAATAAAATAAAAAAAATGCTCTCTAAAAGAAAAAAAAATTTCGGGAGACAAGTGCTACAAACTATCCCCCTTAAAAGATTTTTGTCCTCAAAAATTAAAATATCACAAATAGTATAGCATAATACCTAACTCTTACAAGCAATAATTTCTTAAGCTAAGTCACGGTGTGATAACGGCTAGGAACATAAGGGGACTAACAACTAACTAAGCATGCATACCAACTAAAACTAAAGAAGGCTCTACGAACTCGATACTCTCTGCTGTCGATCCTTCGGGTTCGGGAGTAGCAAAAGGGTTAGCTACCCTTTTTCCCTTACGGATCGCACTGCGCCTTGTCTCAACCATTGCAAACTAAAAGGAAAGAAAGGATATGGTTAGAACGGTAGATACGAACATATCGAAGAAATCACGGACGGAATCAAGTAAGATGCAATTTTAAGAGACAATAAGATACTAAGATAAAATAGACTCATAAGGTTAGAAGTCCTATTTGTGGATGATATAACCTCCTAACTTCAAATCTATTCGCAGGCTCATAGTAGTACAGCTAACTTAAGCACTACCACGAGTTCGCAGTCTTTTGCAAAATTGGACCTGCATGGGCCACCATATCATTGTACCCAAGTTGTCATCAACTACTGTTGCGACAAGTCGGCTGTACCTGAAGATCGACAGTCCATTTTCTAACGACTGCACCAGCCAGCACCTATCCGACGACAACTCGAGAAACAGGTACAAATTTTGGGAGAGAAAGAATTTCCTTTTGCCTCCTGTAATTCAACTCGAAAAGTTCCTGTCGGCAAGGAAGAAAAGAAGACAGGCTCCTCCAGCCCGAAAATCTCAGCTAGTACTGTAAAGAAACTCTCATCTAGAGGATTGCCGCTGACAACCACAGGGGGTGTCTACCTGGGCACCCATCCAGAAAGAAGCTTGCAACACCCGGGGGTGCATCTTCGACCTCCCTGGGGGTAGATGAAGTTGGGGGTAGCAGTCCCCTCAATGTATACGACAACCCAGTGTTCCAAGAGGATACACATGGGGTAGCGATCCCTTGGAATTATGAAACAGACTTGGACGTCCCTGAGGGTGATCGCCTTCCCCAAGACGATGCAGCTTCCTGCACAGGGGGTGACACCCCATCCGAATCCGAGGAGGAGTATATTCCGAAGTTCCTCAACGAATTCTCTGTACGAGAGTACGACATGGAGAGGATCTCTTCTACGATCCCTTCTACGTCTATCCATGTACGGACAGTCTTTATGGTCGGTAATGATCATGAAGAACCTTCTGATCGACAACGTCTAGAAGTACTTGAAGCCATGCTCCTATCCTTGGTCAAGTCGGTAGATGAAATCAAAGCTGTCTTGCCGAATCAACCAGCAAGGATGCCTGGACAAACAAGCTTGGGACCCGCAGTCAATGCGGACTCTAACACGACCGCTCCTCCTTTGGGTGACAATCCTCTAGGAGAATCCGCTCCTTCAGCTGCAGACGAAGCTAGAGAGGCAATAAGGGAAGTCCAGGAGCTTCGAGCAATGTTCAATGCCCGAGACTCCTCCTGGGACCTCAAAATACGACAGCCGTATCCCATTGCATGGAGAGATGTTCCTTTTCTGCCACGGTACAAGTCGTTTCACATCGATTCATATGACGGGAAGACCTCTGCTAGTCGGAACATGACCTATTTTGAGGTCACAGCCGACCACTTGCCACATAGCGACGCCATCCTCACACGATTATTCATCGTAGTATTGGAGGGGATCGCATACGACTGGTACCGCAACCTTTCGGACAACTGCATCCATTCCTTTGACGGCTTCAAGCACATGTTCCTGGAGAGATTCTATGAAGTGGGGCGTGATGTGACAATGTCGTCTCTCATGGACGTCGTTCAGGGAGAGAGGGAGCTAACGAGAAACTATATCGAGCGGTTTTGCCAAACCGCGATGAGTTTACCCCAAGGCAATCCCGAAAGCTCCTTGATTGAAATATGCCAGAAGAAGTTGCTTCCTGCAATCAGTCTCTGGATGGGCGAAGATCAGTTTAGGGATTGGACGACCTTCATCATAAGCGCTACCAATACGGAGGCAAAATTAAAGATGGCTCGCCAGCTGGGACTACACATCCCAGATGGAGAGGACAAAGGCAAACGTCCTAGTACCACCTCCAATAACAACAACAGTGGCGGCACCACCAATAACCGGGACACCAAGGACAAACAGGCCATGGTCGCTGGTACGACCAAAAAGCTTGAACAAAAGCAGGCAGAAGCTCTGTGGTCCAAGGTGAATTACTCATTTGAAGATAGTCATGTCAAGCCTATCTTCGACATGCTCTTGCAAGGGGGTAGGATCCAACTCCCTCCACTAAGGCGCGAGCCTCGAGCGGCGGAGATAGAGTACCCAAAATATTGCTACTTCTACCGCTATGTCTATCATTCCACTCATGACTGCTTCCAATTAAAGCGGTTCATCCAGAATATTATCGACTCCAAAGCTCTGTCGCTAGATTTCAAAGAGGTTACTGTGGCTGCGAACATGGTATCAGTTCAGTTCGACGACTTTCCCCCAACCAAAACTCAAGACGGGGTAATACCTATCCTCCGGGCTACGATGGAGGTTACTAATTTTTGACCCGTCCGGGACCAGACGATTGGCTTGGTAACTCTCACCACGTCACGAGGAGAGGTCATGTGGGTGCACCCAAACTTAGTGCCCAAAGTTACCCAGGCGGTTTCATCTTCAACCAGTAAAAAGAAATGCAAGAAGGCCAGATCCTGCCATACAATTTCAGCCGAAGCTGAGGAGGCGGCGATCGTTGTTACCCGGTCTGGGGCACAAGTCCAGCCCACTCTGGGTAATTCAGTCGAGGTCCAAGCCGAAGAAAACCTGCTTCGACAGGTCGCTCCGTAAGGATGCACCTCAGGGGCTGGAGAGACCTTACAACTTTGACATATTAGCATAACTGGCTAATACGCTGGCAAAGTTGTCGTTATACGAACTCCTAAGGCTCTCCAAGGATCTTCGTGTTGCATTGAGCGAAGCGCTCCATAATGCTGATGCCTACTTAGCCCAGGTCAAGCCTACAGGGGAAGACTCGTCGGCAGATCTCCATGGCAGCAATTGTGCAGACGCAATGCCCAATATCGTATTCACCCCACAGGACATGTTGATCAAGACCAACTTGCATAACTTTCCCTTGTACTACATTGGATACATAGGCGACATCAAGGTGGATCGGATGCATATCGATCCTGGCTCGTCAATAAGCATTATCCCGAAAAGCCTGCTTCAAGTCCTCGGCATCCCTATGCACCGGCTAGCGGCGACCAATACTGTCATTAGCGGTTTCAATTCGAGAAGGCGCTATCCCCTGAAAAAGATCCACTTGAAATGTCAGATTGGCGACCTGAAGTTGGAGGTTACCTGCTACGTCATAGACGCAGATACGTCCTACAATATCCTCTTGGGGCGTCCTTAGATACATGACTATATGATCGTGCCATCCACACTCCACCAGTGCTTCAAGTATGTTAGTAAGTACGACTTCGTGAAGACGGAATTTGTCGACATTGATCCCTTCAAAGGGGTTGAGTCATATTACTCTTCGGAGGCTTGTCTATATGAAGAATCCAAGAAGCACATAACTGACGAACTGGAGGCCATAACAGGGTCAGAGGAACCTTTGAAAATCTATCTCCAGGCCCGTAAATCGGACAAAGCCGTACCCCTTGTCGCAACTTTGCATAAAGAGGTGTCCGGTTCCCCCGCCCTAGCTACGCAGTTGGAACCGATGGTCATCCGACTCTCGAGGTCCAGCCAGGAGCCAAAACTCGTCATGGGGCCGATGGTGATTCGATTGCCAAAATCCAATTAAAGGCGAGCAGAAGATGCGAGGCCCTCTGTGGAGCCGATGGTGATCCGATTGCCAAGATCCAGTCAAAAGCAATCAGAAGATGCAAAATCCTCTACCGAGCCGAAGGTTATTCGTCTCCCCAAGACGAGCCGGCAACCAAGTATTGATCCGAGCCCTCAGGCAAGCCAATGCCACAAGCAGAACCCTTGGTGGTCAAGTTGCCCAAGATAGCATCCCAACCTCCGGTCACGCAGTAGGTAGCTGAAGAGGCTACAGAACTCGCAAAGTATCTGGTTGCACAGGTGGATAGTCCCTCTCATCATGATGTAATCCCTGTAGACAAAATTTCTTATCTCATCCATAAGAGGCTACCTTTGAACTGCCCTGAGACCAATCTGATGTATGCTGTGGAGCACGGTCTGGACATTAACCTGCACATACAGGTGACAACCGTCCATACCGCAAACCGACTTACTCCTATTAGAGGTGGCTACTTCTTAATCCCAGGCAGAACAAAAGGGGATCACATGATTATTTTCGGCCAAAAAGAAGGTCCTCAACCTTTCATGTCAGAAGAGTTCGATCTAGAACCCGACGCTAGAAGATTGTCGCTCTACCTTTATAGTCCCCAAGCCAAGTACATCATGGAAAAGCAGGGATACGACATGGAGACTACCGCAGGTCTGAATTACGGCAACGGTCAGCGATCGCCTCTGCAGCTGTCAGCCCCGGCCGAAAAACCTCGGGATTATTACAGCAAGTCCAGACATGGTCTCGGTTATATTACAACAGCAACAACGCCCGAGAGCTCTGATGAGGAATGCGAGTGGCATTCTCACTCATCCGAATCGCCTATATACGATTTCGATGATAGCATTGGGGATATATTCATGAAGACATTATCTGTCAACATGGCATCCGCTGACATTGAAGAGGACGACGAAGATCTACTTGAACCTCTTGAATTAGAGCCATGGGCCCAACAACTGGATGCACAATGGGAGAAATGCTTTGAACAACGAGACCCTCCCACTGAAGATAAAGTCATGCAAGTTGACCTCGACAATGAATCCTCTCCAAAGCTAATCTTCGTCAGTGAAATCCTGACAGACGATGATCGGGAGTCATTGTTACAACTCATCAGAGAATATATCGACATTTTCTCTTGGAGCTATGAAGACATGCCAGGGCTAAACCCCGAGATCGTACTTCATGAGATCAATATTCATCTTGACGCAAAACCAGTCAAACAACAGCAACGGCGGTTCCGTCCACACATCATGAACTCCATCGAAGAGGAAGTAAACAAGCATATAGCTAGTGATTTCATCCGTGAGGAGCAGCACCCAGACTGGATAGCTAATATAGTACCAGTCGTCAAGAAGAACGGAAAGATCCGAATATGCATCGACTTTCGCAATATGAATGCGGCATGTCCTAAGGATGAATTCCCACTTCCCATCACCAACTTAATGATCGATAATACGTATGGCTTCGAGTGCATGTCCTTTATGGTTGGCTTTTCAGGATACAATCAAACCAAAATGTCTCCCAATGATGAGAAGCATACGTCATTTCGTACTCCGATCGGCGTGTATTGTTACACAGTTATGCCCTTCGGCCTAAAGAATATCGGTGCTACATATCAACGAGCTATGAGTGTCATCTTCAGAGATCACTTGCGCAAGATGGTGGAGTGTTACGTTGACGACATTGCCGTTAAAAATCACTCCAAGGATGATCACTTATACGATTTGAGGACAATGTTCGACCTTATGCGAGCGCACAATCTGAAGATAAATCCCACCAAGTCTTTCCTGGACGTGTCCAGCAGAAAATTCTTGGGTTTTGTTATTACTTTTCGGGGCATTCACATATACCCCGATTAGACAAAAGCAATCCTGGAGATGAGTCCACCGAGGAACCTCCGTGAACTCCGCGGCCTTGAGGGAAGACTAGCCTACATCAGGAGGTTCATATCTAACCTCTCAGGGAGATGTCAACCCTTCATACAACTCATGAAGAAAGGCGTCTCTTTCGTATGGAATGAGGAATGTCAACGCGCCTTTAATGACATTAAGGAATACCTGACGAATCCGCCAGTTCTGGTAGCCCCGGTCACCGAAAAGCCCTTCCTGCTCTATGTACGAGCGATGGAACACTCCCTGCTAGCACAGAACAATGATGCGGGGCACGAACAAGCCATCTATTATCTCAGCCGAATGATGGTGGTGCTGGAGCATATGTACACTGTCGTAGAGAAGGAATGCCATGCCTTGGTGTTCGATATTCAGAAGACACGACACTATATGACAGGGCAGACCATCCATGTTGTCTCACGAGTCAACCCCCTCAGGGTTCGCATGACCAAGTTGGGCGTACTCAATTCTCGTCTAGCCACCTGGGCGATATTGTTATCCCCCTACGATATGGTTTTCGTTCCACAGAAGGCTGTCAAAGGTCAAGCCTTGGCCGACTTCTTAGTAGCCCATCCAGGCTCAGAAATAGCCAAAATCTATGAAAAAATCCCAGACGAGGTTATTAATTCAAACATGACTTCACATGATGTTGTATGGCGGATGTTCTTCGACGGTGCTTCAAGGACGGGGCCCAAAGGTGATATCGTCGCTGGAGTCGAGATAGTATTAATTTCTCCCTCTGGATTGGTCGTAAATCGGGCATATTCTCTCACAGAACCCTATTCAAACAACGTAGCTGAATATAATACCCTGGTCATCGGACTCCGACTCGTAAAAGAAGTGGTGGTCGAATACCTAGAAGCATATGGCGACTCGCAGTTGATTGTTAATCAAATCCGAGGCTCATACGAGGTCGTAATGCAGACCTGATTTCCTATCATCAGACAGCAATTGCCATCATTGCAACCTTGAAGGGGTTCTTTATAGAGCATGTTCCTAGACTCCAGAATATTGAAGCCGACGCCCTAGCAGGCCTCGCTGCTTCTTTGGCGGTTCCAAATTGTGCTCTTTGTCTGGTCGACATGATAGGCCATGAGTTGGTCTGTTCCAAAAACAACGTTCAACTAGGTACGAGTTACTCCGCCCAGATAGCCAATGGTGTACAAGACTGGAGACTCCCCTTCATCGACTTTGTATTCTACGAAATTCTGCCAGAGAATATGAAAGAAGTAACTTCAATCAGAAAGCGTTCTCTCATATTCTTTTATGACACAAACAAAAATGTTATATCGACGATCCTACGATAGGCCCTACGCGAGGCTCACGATGGCGTTTGTGAGGCTCACCAACCTGGCCCAAAGTTGCAAGACCATCTCCGTCGGATGGGCTATTATTGGCCTACAATGGTAGCAGACGCAATCGATTATGCAAAAAAGTGTAAGGCTTGTCTGATCCACGCAGACTTTATACATCTGCCGTCCGAATTCTTGCACCCAACAGTGGCCTCTTGGCCATTTGAAGCATGGGAAATGGACATCATTCGCCCAATTACCCTGCCGTCGTCTAGGGGATATCAGTTTATACTTGCAATCACCGACTACTTCTCCAAGTGGGCAGAAGCTGTTCCACTGGCAGAGGTAAAGACATCAAACGTGATCAGTTTCATAAATATCATGTCATCTACCATTTTGGACTGCCCCGGAGGATCATTCATGATAATGGTCCACACTTCGCAAGCCATGCTTTCTATCGATTCTGTGACAAGAATCGGATCCAGAATGTGGCTTCAACGGCCTACAACCCATCGGCTAATGGTCTAGCTAAAGCTTTTAACAAGACCATAATCAAGCTTTTTAAGAAGTTCGTGTCTTCAAACAAGCACGACTAGAATGAAAAGCTGGGCGAATGCTTATGGGCATACTGCACTACAATTCAGACGGCTACAGGAAATACACCGTTCTCTCTGGTATACGGGAGCGAGGTAGTTCTCCCATTGGAGACCCAAATCCCCTCACTTCGTATGGCCCTTACTTACCGGTTGACGTCCGACGATAACTACCACCGACGACTACAAGAATTGGAAGCCTTAGATGAGAAGCGTTTGCAAGCTCAACAAAGCATCGAGCTCTATCAAGCACGCATCTCTCGGACCTTCAATAAGAAAGTCAAGCAGAGGACATTCCAAATAGGCAATCTCGTCTTAGCCGTTCGCAGACCGATGGTCATGACTCACAAAACTACCGTCAAATTCTAGCCCAAATGGGAGGGTCCATTCATCATCGAGACCATATTCTCCAACGGCGCATACCGGTACGCGAAACAGAATGGTGACTTGCTCATGATGCCCATAAACGGCAAGTTCCTTTAGAAATACTATGTCTAAAGACATGTTGGTACTTCCTTAAACCACCAAACATCCCAAACTATCGAGTTATGTACACCAAGTGCCTCTGAACTCATACTCTATTAGCTCTGAGTGGATTCACATCGCATCTCCCTGAGTGGCAAGTCATATACGCTGATACCTCTGAACTTCCACTCTAATGCTTCATCTCACCGGAGTCTGCCAGGCTTATTGCCATCTCTGAGCAAACTTCCTGGTCCCGATTATCGTGTGTCATGTCCTTATTACCTCTGATACCAATAGTCTCTTAACTTAACACCTTTACCCAATCTGGGATAAAAGACATGGTGTTAAGACCACAGAACCTATCACGTCCATATTACCTCTGTTGGGTTTTGTATCAAAATCTGTTACTCGCACCACCAGTGTGCAGAAGAGTAATAGGTCCACAAAAAATTATTCATGATTATCGTGTGTCACGTCCATATTACCTCTAATACCGATAGTCTCTTGACTTAACACCTATACCCAACCCGGGATAAAAGATACGGTGTTAAGACCACAAAACCTATCACGTCCATATTACCTATGTTGAGTTTTGTCTCAAAATCTATTACTCGTATCACCAGTGCACAGAAGAGTAATAGGTCCACCAAAAATTATTCCTGATTATCGTGTGTCACGTCCATATTACCTATGATACCGATAGTCTCTTGACTTAACACCTGTACCTAACCCGGGATAAAAGACATGTTGTTAAGACCTCAGAATCTATCATGTCCATATTACCTCTGTTAGGTTTTGTTTCAAATCTATTACCCGCACCATCAGTGCGCAAAAGGGTAATAGGTCCACAAAAGATCCAAATCTATTACTCGCACCACCAGTACGCAAAAGGGTAATAGGTCTAAAAGAGTTATCCAAATCTATTACCCGTATTACCAGCCATAAAAGAACACACGCGGCCCAGATCAGGGAAGAGCTCAGGCGGCTCAATCGTGTGAAACCTAAGCGGCCCAGATATAGACAGGGTATAAGCCGCATATACTCTGATACTTATGCGGTTCGGCCCATGCGGCCCAGTCACACAGAGTATATACGGCACGTGTCCCATGAAGGCCAACTGTGTGCTAAGGGCATTGAAGCCATGACACAGCGACAAAATATGGTCAGAACCACGCATAAAGCATGCGATATAGCCATTTGAGTTCAAAACGCTCGTTCGTCCGCCATCCTTACCATAGGTAGAAGGCTGTACGTCGAGATGAATCGAGAATGGGCATGCAGCTATCGATGGTGAGGCAAGCCCCTTTTCTTTGTTAGCTGTGCCGGTCGACTTGGAAGCTTTAGGGGCCATAGATGATCGGGAGCGATAAAGAATATTGGAAGAAAGGAGGACGAAAAGAGAAAGCAATAGGAGTTCTCTCGCTGCCGTACGGCCTACATATTTATAGGCCACCAAGAAGTGTAAACGAATAGGCGCCGCTTCGGTTATCGTGCCACTAAGAGATAATGATGGCCCTCGGGATTCTATCCTTTATAACCGTCTCAATAACCGAAAAGACAGCACCAAACCCAAAACTGAATTCGAGCATTAAATGCAGCAGTGACAGCTGGACAGAGTCTCTCTGTGGCACGAAATTTCCCTGCGGATAGAGATCTCCCTGCGGCTCAAAGCTTCCCTGCGGCTTGACGTTTCTTCTCCATGCTTCTTATTCAAAGTAATCCAAATTTGCAATTTGAAAACTTTGAAGGGGGTCTTGTAGAAGCATGAAAAAGATAGAGTTTATGCGGATCATCACTCCATGCGGACAAGCAGAACTAAGTTGCAGAAGCCGTGCTCCTAGAGACCCCATACGGCCAAGTGAAACTAAGCCACAGAAGTAGTGCTCCTGGAGACCCCATGCGGCCAAGCGAAACTAAGCTGCAGAAGCAGTGCCCCCTGGAGACCTCATGCGGCTAAGACAACTCAAGTCGCAGAAGCGAGGCTCTCGAAGGCCCCATGCGGCTAAGGGGACTCGACCCGCAGAGGAAAGGTTCTCATAGATCCCATGCGGCCAAGTGAAACCAAGCCGCAGAAGCAAGGTTCTCAAAGATCCCATGCGGCAAAGTGGAGCCGAGCCCCAGAAGCAAGGCCCCTAAGGCTACTATGCGACCAAAATGAGTCAGACTCTACTTTATGGAGGGACACATGGCAATTTGACCAAGTCTCAACCACCCAGATTCGCTACAACAAAATCTTAACAACCTCCACCAGCTGGCAGCCCAAGATCGAGTCTTTGTGTGTTGTTACATATACGTGGCCACGTGGCCCTTTATGCGGCCCAAAATCTGCTATTGCAGGAATCACTATAAATAGCAGGGTACCACACCCATGCAAAAGGTTGGCAATCAAAGGCTGGCAAATTTCTTCCAAAGCAAAGACTGCATCTGATAGTCCAAAGAGTAAGGCAGAGTTGCAACACTTTCCCGAGCCTCCATCGTCATCCTCCAGAATAAAAAACTAAACAATTGTACTTAGATTGTTTCCTAGGATTTCTTTCTAGGCTTTCTCTTGTACAAGCAAGTTTGCAATCAAGTTCAATTTCTCTGTAATTTTTGTTCTTGATATTTAATGGCAAACAACAAGTAGTGCATCTAATCGGTCGGCTTTCTTGTACCGGGAGTCCTACTTATACTTGTTGTCTTGTAGTGATCAGCCCCATAAAATCTGTACACGTCTTCATCCTTATCATCCTTATAGTACAACATGCATCCGTTGCAACATGCATGAATTTTATCATATCCCATCTAGAGCGACATTACCATTCTCTTACATCGGTAGATATTTGTAGGTAACTTGGCACCCTCCGACAAGATCTTTATAATCAACTCGATAATTCGGTTGTAACATTCTTGATACGTGTTAAAATCAGACTTGATGCTCAGCAGTCTTTTAACCTCCTCCAAAGGTGAATGATTCTCATAACCAGGCTTCAAAGGAGTCGTTGCATTCTCTAACAGCTCTATGAACTTTACAGAATCGGCATTCGGTACATCCTCATCATGATTGTCTGGATTAAAACTAGGCCCCACAACGTCGAAAACTATGTTCACCCACCCTTTATCATAATCATCGTGGTCGTGGACATCCATATACGGCTCCAAATTAGGCCCTGGCTCCGATGCTAAAGGCACAAGTGTAACGACCCACTCCGCACTACCAGAACGTCGATTCAAATGACAAGGGCAACGACTCATTTCAATCGTTGACTCAAAAGAGTTGCGTTGACCCGATGAAGTATCGATGTGAATCGATGCAAGAGTTACGTTGGCCCTTCAGAAGAATCCAGACTTAGATGTTCAAAGGCGCGCTCGAAGTCTCGCTTGGCCAATGTGTTCATCCCTAAGGTGGGTGGCTCCGATGAACCTGTCTTTGCTTAGCCTAGACACATAATAATTCAAACAATATTGTTAGAACCACTAGGCGACAACTCCCTACATCGTAATAAAATGACTCAACACACCTAGCTAAGGGAATAATCCCATCTTGCATGCTTGTGTAGAACATGGAAAGGAACTTGAAAAGTTACTTGAACCATGCACCGCACTCCACGCTCGTGCCAAGGCACAGCTTACTTTTGAGTAGAATTGTCCATGCATTAACTCATGAACGAAATGCTTGTCACGTAGAACGTACTACAACTTGAAGCACTAAACAATAATTGGTTCACTAAAATGAGGCAGAAAGACTATCAAATAGTCGTTTCGAGCAGAGTAATAGAAACATCAAAAGGCTTCGAGACCGTTGGGTCGCCAAGGCAGTTCCCGTACAGGGTGCTGCATAATGAATGAATGAATGAACGAATAACGAATGAATAAGTGAATGAATGTACGAATGATCGAATTAGTTAATAAATGAAAGAAAAAAGGCATAAAAGTAGAGAATAATGATTAGCGACAGGTATGACAGGGACGTACAACGGGGATCGCTACCCACACTGCACGGATGCCACCGCCAACCTAGTCGGTAATCGACTATGGCTCAAAGACAACATATGGCTCAAAGAAAGCCCATTAAGTTAAAAATGATAAGACAATACGAAATGGTCGCGGACAACTCGTGTATGAGAGAAAGAAGTGAATAAGGATTCCAAGGCAACGATCAATGACATCGTGGTCGGCCTAGACGGAATCATGGCTTACGGGCAGCTTGTGTGAGGGCTTGGTCAGCACAAGAGGCGTAAGTCAGGTATTGCGTAACCTATCAGGGTGTACCAGCCATCACCGACTGATAGGGAATCATGATACAGAGATGAATAGTCCAAATGGCTTATGGTGCCAGTGACCGGTGCATATAGATTAAGTTGGCTCGATTGCGGCAATCCGCGTGCGAGGCCTTGCATTAAAACAAGTAATCTGAGGAAGATGAACATGCTAAGTAACTGAATGAAACATATCTAAACAACGCTCGAGTATATCACGTCCTGACAACTTGAGTAAGCTGAATAATTGAGTAACTGAATGAACATCTGAAAAAAGCTTTTGAGTATAACATATCTTGATAAATTTGAAACTTCGTTAACCTGAGGGAAGAACACGCCCTTGACACACTTGAATGGTTATAGAAATCCATTAAGTCTTAATGTATAATATGTTGGCTAACTTGGTTTACCTTGGACAACGAAGATCATATGGTAAGTATGGTAAGTTGCGAATGCTATTCACATGTGATACTTGATATCGGTAACATGGATAGGCTTATATTATATGCCATGAAACTGATCCTAGGGCAAGATTAGAAAGACAACAACTGATAAATGGTGCGCAAAATTAAATCGAATGTGTTTGGTAATGATAGCAAGTGGGCGAGCTAGCCTCCCCACTAGTGCATAACAATGTTCTGATAAACACATAGATTATTTGTAGCTTGTAGGAGAACCTTGTTGGGTGTGGAGACTTCCCTCGAATGTGCTAAGATGCGGAGCTAACTCTCGAGCCTTGGAACATGTCAAAAGAGCAGAAGTACCATATACATGACATAATGTGTTTGAACATCACCATGTATCATCCCATGTTGTAAGCTGTTTGGCATGCCTTTTATGTTTTGAGAGAGAGAGAGCTTAAGCAATTTGTAATCTCGGCCTAGCGTCGCTTGCAATACTTATTGAATATTATTAAAGAATTTGATTTTGTGTTTATTTACTTTCTACTGCAAATTGAGACACTCAGTGCGGCTCTGTGGCCTAGCCTTCAATCTGCCGTTTTAGAACCTGGCCTTGCGTGAGCGCAACCTAGCCTCATACGGCATCACGCCTTAGTGAGGACGATCGGTTCCCTGGGATCGGGGCATGACAGATTGCTATCAGAGCACGGCTATACATCCTTGGACTTCATATTGATTCTCTCAGTTTTGAAAGCTCGATTGTGGACAAAAAATGTATGCACTCTCTTTCGTTGTTCCTTGGGATGTTCCATACAATAAGTTTAATACTTTCAAAAGCTTGTACAAGTATTCAGTTGAAACGGGATCGATCTGCGAAGGCCTTTGTGCCAAACTGTGTCGGACTTGAGTTGAAAGAAAAACCATGCTAAAGTTAGAAAGTGGTGTGCGTTCCTAAATAATCTTACGCTGACAATAGCGAACTAGTGTACGAGATCGAAGTATAGTTGAATAGGACGGCTATGGATACAGCATTTTGGCTAAGTTGTGTCGAGTATCGTGTACCTATACCTTTTGGTGCGAGCGAGCTTGCAAGCGAAATTGAATATCGCTCGGACGAAAAAAAGTTACACTTAGAGTGTATATTTATAGAGACGCTTTCGAACCAATGCTAAGGCGAACACGGGGAATAGTTCTTAGATTTTGAGGAACGGGCGAACGTATATTTGAACGTGTCTATTATGAATCTAATGATCATTTCGAGAATTTGTAGAATGACTTGATCTCGAGTGGTGTATACGATAGTCTCGAAGAAGAATAAGAATGAGTTTCGACGATTAGTCGAGTGGGTCGAACCCTGAGTGGTGTATGTGTAGGAACCCTAAGGGGGGGTGAATAGGGTCAAGCTAACTAATCAAGCACTTAGCACAAGCTAATGGGCAATTTAAAAATATAAGTGCAAGAGAAGAAGCAATAACAATACCGACACACGATATATCCTGGTATCCTCCCAAGAGGCACTCCAGTCCCGAAACTCTCTCCGACTTTAATCCACTATTTTAGTAAATAGTTACACACGAGTTTGGATCCGAAGAACTCGCCAACTTCTTACACGAGAGCTTTAATCCGAAGGCCTCTCCGACTTCAACCGAGAGTTTGGATACGAAGACTCTCCAACTTCAACCAAGAGTTTGGATACGAAGACTCTCCAACTTCAACCTTTTACAATAGGTTTTGATCTCCTTATACAATAAGATGAAGATCTTACTTTTCAACTCAATAACTCTAACACAATTTGTGGATGGCAAATGAAAGCTTTGTAGAGTTGTTTGTAGATAGGCTTTGGTGGTTTAGAAATTTTTAGGCTCAAAGCATCAAACTTGAATGAAGGGGTTCAAGGCTATTTATAACCAAAGCATTGAAAAGAGCTCAAAGGCAACTTTTCAGACAGCGATCGGTATACCGTTGGTATGGACCGGTATACCGTCGGTATGCCGGTCTAGAATTGCAACGGCTAGAAATATAGCCGTTGGGATCATTAAATACTGGAAAGAGGGTAATATATTTTGAATGAACAAAATGATTTATAGACTCTTTACTAAGCAAAGATAAGAGCATATGATGACAAATAAATGAATTAATCTCTTATCAAGTATAGTCCAAAAGAGATATTCATGAAAACATAATAAAATAAATCTCTTTGCCAAGTATTGAGATTAACCCAAGATAATAAAATGATAGATCGATCTAGAGAATGCAAAATATTATAGACATTATAAAATAAGTGTATTCTCTAGAAATGGAAAATCTCAACACAAAAGCTCAAACCATAGTAGCTAAAGTCGTAAGAAATATGATGTACCAATTACATGTATTCTCATGTGCTAGAAAAACCATTGGACAACAATAATTCAAAAAGAAGCATGGACCCAAGGAATGAGCAAAGAAAGATCATTAAGATCAAGAAAGCTAAATGTGCTAAAGATATCAATAAGTACATTTTTCAAAAAGATTTTATAGTGCACCATAGTAAATTATAAAGATACAAACTAGAAAATACTAATTAAGGAAGTAAATTTAACATGCTAGGTAAAGCACAAAACTATGTGATCCTTAATAGAACATCCATAATTAGTCACGAGCAAGATATTAATAAACATTTTCTCTCAACATCCTAACTTAAAGGTATAAAACAAATAAATATAAAAAGTTAGGAATCATTTATATATATGAAACTATATATATCACGAATAGGCATACATGAAAATATCAAAAATCAGTTAAGAACATGTATTCAAAATGCCAACCAAAAAGTCAAGAAGATATCATCAAAAGAAGACTTTAAGGAAGAAGCTAATTGATTCAAGAAGCACAAATTTGGTCAAAGGAATCAATAGCTAAAGTATGAGATAAGCACAAGTTTGAAAGTAACGAGTATAATTAAATACTCTTCAAGTCAATATAAAACTTTAGCTTAACTCATATGCCCACATAAAGATATTTATACAAAAATATATATATCAACATAAGAAATATATGATCTACATGTAAATAAAAATTTAATGAATATAGTCATGTATCCTTAATGAACGTTTGAAAAACTATCACAAATTCAAATCACGTATAAATAAGCTTTATTAGGCAAAGACATAATTGATTCATAAGAGGTTTAATCAAAATAAAACATGAGAATCAATAATGAATATATTATGTGAGTACAAGGTTAAAGTGAAAGTATAAGTATATACTTGTCAAGTGATAAGAAGCTTGTGTTAAACACATATATTCACAAATACCGATTAATGTAAATATAACATATTAAAAACAAATCGACAAAAAAGTAACTATTTTAAAAACTTTAAATACGGAGAGTTAAAATCATATTAACTCAAATCAAAACCAAGCTCCTATGGACTAGAGTGATATGCATGATTTATAAAAGATTAAGAATAACGAGCATGCATATATAAATGTGTCACACTAATAGAAAATGAGTGATAAACTATATAGTGTGAACTAATCATTTAAGCTGAGCAACTAGTCATGCTAAATAAAAGAACTAATAAGAAAATTAACTAAGCATGCTAGTATTAAATATCACATTGATTTATATAGAAGACAACTAAAGGATATCAATGTGAGCTAGTAGTAAGACATCAAGAGAAACATGCTAGATTCTACAAATATAAACAATTTAAAGAGAATCATCTAGCATGTTACCAAAGTGGCTCTAGTGGCCATGCTTGTGTTGTTGCAATTGCTTGGAAGATGACATTTGAGCTTTGCAACCACCAACACGCTCCTCGGTGCTATGTTCCGATACAAGAAGCTTCACCTACAATATTAGATAAAGACTTTGGTATCCAAATAAACTTGGATCCACATTTATTAGCTTTATGGACCCATAAAGCACTTACTCTAGCATTGGTAGTAAAGGTCCTACGAATAGGGCATGTAAAGCTCATGTGTCCAATACGAGAGCAATAAAAGCACCTAATGCTAGTGTGTGCACATGTATCAGAATGAGCATGGTTATGAACATGTGACATACTAGAATGATGAATATCTCTAGAATGAGCATGAGAAGATTTTGTTTTAAGAATATTATGTTCTAATAGCAAATCATCATACAAACAAGTAAGAGAATCAAATTTAGCATTTAAAGCATAATTCTCTTTTTCAAATAAAGCAATTCTAGAAATAAAATCATCATTTTGTTTCTTTAAAGAATCAATAGAAGAATCGTGCAAAGAAGTTAACACAAGCGTTTGACTTTTAAGATCTTCTATAGATGAGGAAAGAGATTTGATTTTCAAGATTAAAGCCTCATTCAAACTCTTTAAAGAAACACATGATGAGTTTTGGGAATCAAGTCTAGATAACAAATTATTGTTTTCATTTCTCAAAAACTTATTAGATTCTTCTAAATGAATAACCTTTTCTGAAATTTCTTCATTTATAGAATGAAGGTTATCAAGAATCTGTAAAGATTGGTTAGCCATGGCTTTCCACTTAGAGTATTTCTTGCATTTAGAAGAAACATGATTGTCCATGCTACTAGAAGTAAAACCCTCTTTATCAGAGGACGAGGAGGAATACGATGCCATAGAGAAATTAACAAGGATCTGCTCTAAGGATGTTAAGCCTAACAATAGAGTCCTTGCCCTGATACCAATTGTAGGCACCCTAAGAGGGTGAATAGGGTCAAGCTAACTAATCAAGCACTTAGCACAAGCTAATGGGCAATTTAAAAATATAAGTACAAGAGAAGAAGCAATAACAATACTGACACACGATATATTCTGGTATCCTCCCAAGAGGCACTCCAGTCGCAGAACTCTCTACGGCTTTAGTCTACTATTTGAGTAAATAGTTACACACGAGTTTGGATCCGAAGAACTCGCCAACTTCTTACACGAGAGCTTTAATCCGAAGGCCTCTCCGACTTCAACCGAGAGTTTGGATACGAAGTCTCTCTAACTTCAACCGAGAGTTTGGATACGAAGACTCTCCAACTTCAACCTTTCACAATAGGTTTTGATCTCCTTATACAATAAGATGAAGATCTTACTTTTCAACTCAATAACTCTAACACAATTTGCGGATGGCAAATGAAAGCTTTATAGATTTGTTTGTGGATAGGCTTTGGTGGTTTAGAAATTTTTAGGCTCAAAGCATCAACCTTGAATGAAGGGGTTCAAGGCTATTTATAACCAAAGCATTGAAAAGAGCTCAAAGGCAACTTTTCAGACAGCGATCGGTATACCGTCGGTATGGACCGGTATACCGTCGGTATGCCGATCTGGAATTGTAACGGCTAGAAATATAGCCGTTGGGATCATTAAATGCTCGAAATCCGACCGTTGGAATTTCAACGTTACAGAATCGGTATACCGTCGGTATACATCGGCATTCCGTCGGTATGCCGATTTTGTAGACAGAAACTTTCTGTGAACAAAATCGGTATACCGTCGGTATGCTGATTTTCAACCGAAAATGATCCTGGGCTAATTTCTACCCTAGCTTTCGATTTTGCCATCCATTTCTTGTGTTACAATTATTCCTAAGACTCATTACAGACTCCAGATATACTTAGGCAGGTACAGGCTTCTTCAGAGTCTTGAAATGATGATGGCATGGCTTGGCTTCTTCCTTTGATAGGTGTTGGCTTTTTTTCTGACGATAGCTGTCAAAAGATATCCAGTTTGTGAAAACTGAATACCTTTCGAGGGCTTTGTCCCCGAACATCTGACGGGGGGCGCTGCCCCCTCGACCTCCGTCCTATGACCGGGCAACTGAACCCCCGGTACGTGGCTCCGAAGATGTCGTCGGGCGGTTCAGAGAAATCTTTGTGGAATATCATCGTCTTTGGCCCACCATGATTTTTTCATTGCATATGTCTACATTTGATCTTGCTAATTGCTTTTCTGTATGTACATGTTAGACGAACAAAGCAATATACATAGTAGCAAGTATGATAAGTTTAATGCATATTAGGATAATGCTGAGTTTAAGTATAAGTGCTAAGGTGATAGCATAAACGTTAGTGATATCATAATGGTTAAACTTAATTGAATGACCACAATCAAAAACATAGTTTTGATTTTTGCAACCCGATTAAATTTCAGATAGATAAGCTCATATCACTAAGATATAAACCAATAGGCACATATCACCAAAGGTATAAGTATAAGTAGAAATGCTATAGCGATAGTATTAAGATTAGTGATAATGAAAAGCTAAACTTAACAGATTAACCATACTCAAAAATATGATACAATCATTGGGCCAATAATCTTCCCCTTTTTGATTATGGTAAATCTGTTAAGTTTAGTATGGACATAATAGATGCATGTATCACTAATGTATAAGCAGATATATGGATATACCACTAATAGCATGTTACTTAAAATACTTCTACCCCTTACTACAAACATTGAAGCCCATACTTAAACTTACTTCTCCCCCTTTGACATGATCAAAAATAGGCTCCCCCGTACTAAGAGATAAAAATGAAATCAATCTCAAGCATAGAAATCAGAGCATGTGAAAGTCATAGACAATCATGATCAAGATATACTAATAAAAAGCAATAAGAGAAGGGTGTAATGACAAGTTTACAAAGCTACATTACCAATATAGAACATCAAATTTTAAAAGAAGTATGTCAAAACACAATATAGTTGGTAAAACAAATAAAATTGAAAACACTCAATAAATATTTTATGAACTTGAAATCCAAGAAAGAAACTCTCAAACATAATATTATATGAATTAAACTCTAGTTTTGGAAGGAAGCAATATACCAATTGAAATAAAGGATTTCAATCAAAAGTCCATAAGTATTAGATAATTGCAAATTAATTGATATTAAAAAAAATATACCAATTGAGATATAAAAAAAAACTTGATACCAATTGAAAAGATGTAAACTTGAAACATTGATCACCGAAGCCATTAATCGTCACAATTGTCCACAAATAAATAGTGGAACAAAATAAAGGAATGATCAATGTAAAATATAGCAATTGATATAGAATAATCTCATTATTTGCAAAAATTTATATGTTACCCAAGTTCATGCATTTGAACTCAATTACCTTATCATGCTATATGAATACCCTTTTAGATAAACATGAAGGTAAAGGAGAAAAATAATTGAGAAGGAGAAATTTAGTCGACTTGAATGCTCCCCCTCAAAGTATTACCAATATAGATAGACAAGAATTTTAGGTAAGTCCTCAATAAGAAAAGCCAAATCAATTAAGCATATAAGGAAAGCCAAAACAATAAAAGCACAATAGTCATCAAGATATGATATGAGAGTTAATATTAACAAGATGACTTATTTAATCCATATAAAAGAGAAATAATAAAGACACTTGCATACACTCTCATAAATCCTTCAAAAATAAAAATATCATGACCTCAATCAATAGGATATGAAATAGAGGAAAATATGGGTCCATGATGAACTAGGTATACGACATATTTAAGGGTATAAATAAATTGAATCAATTAATTTGCTCCCCCTCAAAATATGCGTAAATAGTTCCAAAGCACTTATAGCATAAGATATATAACTAAAAGATTTGGAGGTAAATCAACTATGGATTTCTTCCCCTTGCTCAATGCATATAAGGCTACAATATCATCAAAAGACAAATAATGTCATCTTTAGTCAAGAGAAGATATCCAATTAATAGTCGCTAAAGATGAAAAATCAAAAGAGTATTCCAATTAAGCATATATAATCAAAAGATGGCATACATTAGTCTATATAGAAGGATCTCATATTTAAATATGATAGATCAATGTATGTTATCCTTTGAGAAAATGTCATCATAAAAAAGAATAAAGTCAATTAAGAATAGTCATGATGATAGACAGAATATAGCTCAAAAATAAAATAAAAATAAAACTCAAACATCATGTCCATGATTATCTAATTAAGAAAGAATCAACCAATTTATTACTTTTCATGGACTAGGTATGTTTCACCATATATGTACCCATCAACGGGTAATATCCAAACCTTGCTAATGGTAAATAATAAACCATAAAGTTCAAATAGCAAAGGCCCATATGTGGCAATTCATGAGTAGTCAAAGTAGAGTAATAAATTAGTTTGATAATCACATAATAAGATAGTATAGGACTACTCAACCATTATGATCTTTTATCAATAAAAATAAACAAATTAAACATGATCCAACAAATCTCATAAAGAAAATTCCAAATCCATATTTATGATAAAATCTCATAAATCAATGAAAAATATGGAAAAGAGTCATTCTCATTTAAATGATTGCAAATATAATCAAGAAGAGATGTAAATGATAATACGATGAAATCATGACTCAAAAGTGAGAGAAATTTAAGAGATGCTTACTAATGACTAGTATATAACGAGACTTAAAGAAGGAAATCACAAACCTCCAAGAGAAACAAGATCTAATTAAGAATTTATAAAACTAGATTTAGAGAACAAACATATGTATCTAAAATAGGATACGAATTATATTTAGAAGAATCACAAATCTTGTTTATGTAAACTAGCATATCATATATAGATTGAAAAGAAAAACCAATGGCAAGATGCGTGAAAGTGAATGAAAGTGAACAAAGTTTATGTAGCTTAACAATATATCATAAGTAAGCAAGCTACATAACTAATTAAGATTAATAAGATAAGCCATTAACAAGATAAATGTGCTCATTTAATCTTAAGTCACTAACACTAAAGATACTTGCTTAAGCATAGAGTTCACAAAGAGGGTAATACATTTTGAATGAACAAAATGATTTATAGACTCTTTACTAAGCAAGGATAAGAGCATAAGATGACAAATAAATGAATTAATCTCTTATCAAGTATAGACCAAAAAAGATATTCATAAAAACATAATAAAATAAATTTCTTTGCCAAGTATTGAGATTAACCCAAGATAATAAAATGATAGATCAATCTAGAGAATGCAAAATATTATAGCCATTATAAAATAAGTGTATTCTCTAGAAATAGGAAACTCAACACAAAAGCTCAAACCATAGTAGCTAACGTCATAAGAAATATGATGTATCAATTACATGTATTCACATGTACTAGAAAAACCATTGGACAACAATAATTCAAAAAGAAGCATAGACCCAAGGAATGAGCAAAGAAAGATCATTAAGATCAAGAAAGCTAAATGTGCTAAAGATATCAAGAAGTAAATTTTTCAAAGAGATTTATAGTGCACCATAGTACATTATAAAGATACAAACTAGAAAATGTGCAATAATTAAGGAAGTAAATTTAACATGCAAGGTAAAGCACAAAACTATGTGATCCTTAAGAGAACATCCATAATTAGTCATGAGCAAGACATTAATAAACATTTTCTCTCAACATCCTAACTTAAAGGTATAAAATAAATAAATATCAAAAGTTAGGAATCATTTATATATATGAAACTATATATCACGAATAGGCATACATGAAAATATCAAAAATCAATTAAGAACATGTATTCAAAATGCCAACCAAAAATTCAAGAAGATATCATCAAAAGAAGACTTTAAGGAAGAAGCTAATTGATTCAAGAAGCACAAATTTGGTCAAAGGAATCAATAGCTAAAGTATGAGATAAGTACAAGTTTGAAAGTAACGAGTATAATTAAATACTCTTCAAGTCAATATAAAACTTTAGATTAACTCATATGCCCACATAAAGATATTTATACAAAAATATATATATCAACATAAGAAATACATGATCTACAAGTAAATAAAAATTTAATGAATATAGTCATGTATCCTTAATGAATGTTTGAAAAACTATCACAAATTCAAACCACGTATAAATAAGCTTTATTAGGCAAAGACATAATTGATTCATAAGAGGTTTAACCAAAATAAAACATGAGAATCACTAATGAATATATTATGTGAGTACAAGGTTAAAGTGAAAGTATAAGTATATACTTGTGAAGTGATAAGAAGCTTGTGTTAAACATATATATTCACAAATACCGATTAATGTAAATATAACATATTAAAAATAAATCGACAAAAAAGTAACTATCTCAAAAACTTTAAAGACGGAGAGTTAAAATCATATTAACTCAAATCAAAACCAAGCACCTATGGACTAGAGTGATATGCATGATTTATAAAAGATTAAGAATAACGAGCATGTATATATAAATGTGTCACACTAATAGAAAATGAGTGATAAACTATATAGTGTGAACTAATCATTTAAGCTGAGCAACTAGTCATGCTAAATAAAAGAATTAATAAGAAAATTAACTAAGCATGCTAGTATTAAATATCACATTGATGTATATAGAAGACAACTAAAGGATATCAATGTGAGCTAGTAGCAAGACATCAAGAGAAACATGTTAGATTCTATAAATATAAACAATTTAAAGAGAATAGTTTAGCATGTTACCAAAGTGGCTCTAGTGGCCTTGCTTGTGTTGGTGCAATTGCTTGCAAGATGACATTTGAGCTTTGCAACCACCAACACACTCCTCGGTACTATGTTCCGATACAAGAAGCTTCACCTACAACATTAGATGAAGACTTTGGTATCCAAATAAACTTGGATCCACATTTATTAGCTTTAGGGACCCATAAAGCACTTACTCTAGCATTGGTAGTAAAGGTCCTACGAATAGGGCATGTAAAGCTCATGTGTCCAAAGCGAGAGCAATAAAAGCACCTAATGCTAGTGTGTGCACATGTATCAGAATGAGCATGGTTATGAACATGTGACATACTAGAATGATGAATATCTCTAGAGTGAGCATGAGAAGATTTTGTTTTAAGAATATTATATTCTAATAGCAAATCATCATGCAAACAAGTAAGAGAATCAAATTTAGCATTTAAAGCATAATTCTCTTTTTCAAATAAAGCAATTCTAGAAATAAAATTATCATTTTGTTTCTTTAAAGAATCAATAGAAGAATCGTGGAAAGAAGTTAACACAAGCGTTTGACTTTTAAGATCTTCTATAGATGAGAAAAGAGATTTGATTTTCAAGATTAAATCCTCATTCAAACTCTTTAAAGAAACACATGATGAGTTTTGAGATCAAGTCTAGATAATAAATCATTGTTTTTATTTCTCAAAAACTCAATAGATTCTTCTAAATGAATAACCTTTTCTGAAAGTTCTTTATTTTTAGAATGAAGGTTATCAAGGATCTCTAAAGATTGGTTAGCCATGGCTTTCCACTTAGAGCATTTCTTGTATTTAGAAGAAACATGATTGTCCATGCTACTAGAAGTAAAAACCCTCTTTATCGGAGGACGAGGAGGAATACGATGCCATAGAAAAATTAACAAGGATCTGCTCTAAGGATGTTAAGCCTAACAATAGAGTCCTTGCTCTGATACCAATTGTAGGAACCGTAGAAGGAGGGTGAATAGGGTCAAGCTAACTAATCAAGCACTTAGCACAAGCTAATGGGCAATTTAAAAATATAAGTGCAAGAGAAGAAGCAATAACAATAACGACACACGATATATCCTGGTATCCTTCCAAGAGGCACTCCCTTCCCGGAACTCTCTTCGGCTTTAATCCACTATTTGAGTAAATAGTTACACACGAGTTTGGATCCGAAGAACTCGCCAACTTCTTACACGAGAGCTTTAATCCGAAGGCCTCTCCGACTTCAACCGAGAGTTTGGATACGAAGACTCTCCAACTTCAACCGAGAATTTGGATACGAAGACTCTCCAACTTCAACCTTTCACAATAGGTTTTGATCTCCTTATACAATAAGATGAAGATCTTACTTTTCAACTCAATAACTCTAACTCAATTTGTGGATGACAAATGAAAGCTTTGTAGAGTTGTTTGTGGATAGGCTTTGGTGGTTTAGAAATTTTTAGGCTCAAAGCATCAACCTTGAATGAAGGGGTTCAAGGCTATTTATAACCAAAGCATTGAAAAGAGCTCAAAGGCAACTTTTCAGACAGCGATCGGTATACCGTCGGTATGGACCGGTATACCGTCGGTCTGCCGGTCTGGAATTGCAATAGCTAGAAATATAGCCGTTGGGATCATTAAATGCTCGAAATCCGACCGTTGGAATTTTAACGTTACAGAATCGGTGTACCGTCGGTATACATCGGCATTCCGTCGGTATGCCGATTTTGTAGACAGAAACTTTCTGTGAACAAAATTGGTATACCGTCGGTATAGACCGGTATACCGTCGGTATGCCGATTTTCAACCGAAAATGATCCTGGGATAATTTCTACCCTAGATTTCGATTTTGCCATCCATTTCTTGTGTTTATAATTATTCCTAAGGCTCATTACAGACTCCAGATATACTTAGGTAGGTGCAGGCTTTTTCAGAGTTTTGAAATGATGATGGCATGGCTTGGCTTCTTCCTTTGATAGGTGTTAGCTTTTTGTCTGAGTTTAAGTATAAGTGCTAAAGTGATAGCATAAATATTAGTGATATCATAATGATTAAACTTAATTGAATGACCACAATCAAAAACATAGTTTTGATTTTGGCAACCCTATTAAATTTAAGATAGATAAGCTCATATCACTAAGATGTAAACCAATAGGCACATATCACCAAAGGTATAAGTATAGGTAGAAATGCTTGCGATAGTATTAAGATTAGTGATAATAAAATGCTAAACTTAACAGATTAACCATATTTAAAAATATGATACAATCATTGGGCCAATAGTATGGACGACTTGGAAATAGTGCGGGTGAAATTAAAGATTTTACGGGTAGCTACGAGTATATCCGCAAATGGTATTATCGCACAAAGCCTTAGAACGAGTAACGCTTAGTTGGTCGTGGTTTCGAGGGTCTCAAACGAGATATCGCTCGGACGATTTGTGAATGTGTAGTACAAATTATGAAACAGTTGAATAGAGATTCGGAACGATGAAACGAATGGATGTCTTTGTCGAGAAAACTTGGCGGATCGTACGCATGATTTCGTAATAGTCAAATAGAATGAAACTTGATTTGAGGTAAAATACTCATAGACGGGATCGATGATAGCACGATTGGAAGATAGCGTGCATGAACGTTGGTTTGAAGATACGAAGAATGACTAAGCATTTAGAATGGATGTTGCTCAATGGCTTGAGGTAGCATGAAATAATGTGAATTGAGGAATTAAGTTACACGACTCAGATTTCATTGCAAAAGTAGATCGTCAGGTTATGTACATCATTGATGGTATTGAGGCGTATCAAAGATCGATGTACGATAATTCTGGAGTACTCTCATTGGATGAATGATGATTGTGTTAAAAGTTATTGTTTCGATGGATGCTATGTTCGGAATTTTGATAGAAATGAATGTCTGGATGAAAGGGAAGTGACTTGATTGTTCAGTGATAACCACAACGACAACGATCTTCTCTTGCACGAGTGTAACTCCAGCCTCACACATGCGTCACGTCGGATTTGGGACGTTCATTCCACATGGGCGTTACCATGGTGATTCATGTCCAGCGGGAATGATCGAACTCGAAAAAATTGGAATGTGGCAATTTGGATTGTTCGGACTTGTGATTGATGATTAAGTAAACTTGAGGATTTAGTAGACCCAATCTGCATATAAAGAATGAATTAGTCTAGACTCAATACAAGAGTTACGTTCCGATGAGGATGATTATCTCACGGGAACGTTGGCATGGTGATTCATGTCCACCGTGGATAATCAAACTTGCGTGAGATTGGGATGTGACATATTATTATGCTAGACAACCTTGTTATCGACTACGTGAATTGGATAGGATGAATAGGTGAATTATATCAAACATATTTGAAGAGATAGACTATACAAATTGCTAGTTTGGACGTGCGATATTTATATGCCGAGGATTTGGTTGAGGAGAACCTATTGTAAGATGACTTTGCTGAATGGACTCGGACCTCATATGAAAATGTCTTCATGCGAATAGGATGAACACTGCTCGATGTTTAAAAATTTGAGTAAAACGAGCTTGGGTAGAGTATCCCGTACGAACGAACAATGGTTTGACCATAGAATTGGGACAAACGACTTTGCACGATGAACCAAGAACTTGACTTGTTACTATCACCTTGTGAGCTGACCTAGAGGATAGGTGGACAACCCTATGTCGAATGATTAAACCTGTCTGACTGACTTTAGAGTATCGTTTGGACGGACGATAAATCTAGGGCAACAAGACTTAGAGTTAGGACGTGGAACTGGGAGTATACGTTAGCGATAGTATTAACAGCCCCAAACGAAGTGAATGATAGAAATTAGTGATGCACAAGAAAGTTGGGATAACGAATTTGAATCATTGATGGGAAGACATACTTGATGGTAGTGGAATGCTTGGTTTGGATCGAACAAGAATTACTTGGAATTTGGTCGACTCCAATAAAAAAATTATAAATTTCATAAGACGAGAACGCTTGAGAAATAAATCAGATCATCCTGAGGATCGAGATAGACGATAAGAAACGAAATGGAGTTCGGTTTTAAATCGAGTTCATAAAACAATCGGCAATTCGAAACTATCACGGGAAGCTTGTCCGACTTCGCTATCACTAAGCTTGGTTTAAATGTATATATTCGAGGGACGCCTTGAAAATGTTCACAATCCAAATTCAGCGATATGATGAACTCGAATGCAGCTGCAAGTGAGCAAGTTGAGATGCGCATGGATGAGTGAGTTAGCCTTAGTCTACGACCCTAATGTTTGGTGAATTATAACGTACCTCATGTGACCTTTATAGTCCCGTAACATTGCACAATAATGACCAAGTCATATAAACACGATGACTGAGTGAGTACCATCAACTCTCGAATGAGTGGTAAAGTTATTTGATGAAATTTACCAAACGCATGCGATACAGAACTTAGAAAGGTACCCGAGTATAGTTCGATGCCATCGAAGGATAAAGCCATTCGATAGGAATTGTCTAAAATATGCACACGACATAAGTTAAGGAATGGTAGGATGACTTGCACTCAGGAAGTCTCGAGGACGAGACTTGTTCTGAGTAGTGTATACGACCCGCTCCGTCCTAATGGAACACCAATTTAAATGGCAAGTGCAACGACACATTTCAATCGTTGACTCGAAGAGCTGCATTGACTCGAAGAGTTGCGTTGACCCGATGAAGTATCGATGTGAATCAATATAAGAGTTACGTTGGCTCTTCAGAAGAATCCAGACTTAGACGTTTAAAGGCACGCTCGGAGTCTCGCTTGGCCGATGCGTGCGTCGCTAAGGTGGACGGCTCTGATGAACATGTATTTTCTTAGCTTAGACAGAATAATTCGGACAATATTGCTAGAATCGCTAGGCGATAACTCCCAGCATACTAATAAAATGACTCAATGTACCTAGCTAAGGGAATAATCCCATCTTGCATTCTTGTGTAGAACATGGAAGGAAACTTGGAAAGTTACTTGAGCCTCGTACTACACTCCATGCTCGTGCCAAGGCACATCATACTTTTGAATAGAATTGTCTATGAGTTAACTCATGAACGAAATGCTTGTCACTTTGAACGTACTACAACTTGACACACAAAACAATAATTGTTTCACTGAAATGAGGCAGGAAAACTAACAAATAGTCGTTCTGAGCTGAGTAATAGAAATATCGAAAGGCTTCGGCACCGTTGGGTCGCCAAGGTGGTTCCAGTATAGGGTGCTGCATAATGAATGAATGAATGAACAAATGAATAAGTAAATGAATGTATGAATGAATGATCGAATAAATAAATAAACGAAAGAAAAGAAAGGCATAAAAGAAAAGAAGAATGATTAGCCATAGGTATGATGGGAACGTGCAACGGGGCTCGCTACCCGCGCTGTACGGATGCCGGCTCCAACCTAGTCGGTATTCGACTATGGTTCAAAGACAGCCTATGGCTCAAAGATAGTCTGTTAAGTTAAAAATGGCAAGACAATACAAAATTGTCGCGGACAACTCGTACACGAGGGAAAGAAGTGAACAAGAATTCCAAGGCAACGATCAATGACATTGTGGCCAGTCTAGGCAGAATTATGGCTTACGGGCGGCTTGTGTGAGGGCTTGGTCAGCATGAGAGGCGTAAGTCGGGTATTACATGGCCTATCAGGTTTTAGCAGCCATTATCGGCTGATAGTTAACCACGATAGCAAGATGAATAGTCCAAATGGCTTATGGTGTTAGCGACCGGTGCATATAGATTAAGTTGTCTCGATTGCGGCAATCCACGTGCGAGGCCTTGCATTGAAACAAGTAATCTGAAGAAGCCGAACATGCTAAGTAACTGAATAAAATGTAGCTAAACAATGCTCGAGTATATCACATCCTGACAACATGAGTAAGCTGAATAATTGAGTAACTGAACGAACATCTGAACAAACCTTTTGAATATAACATATCTTGACAAATTTGAATACTTCGTTAACCTGAGGCAAGAACACACCCTTGACACACTTGAATGATTATACAAATCTGTTAAGTCTTTACGTATAATATGCTGGCTAACTTGGTTTACCTTGGACATGAAAGATCGTATGGTAAGTATGGTAAGTTGTGAATGATATTCACATACGACACTTGATATTGGTAACATGGGACAGGCTTTATATTATATGCCATGAAACTGATCCTAAGACAAGATTAGAAAGACAACAACTGATAGATGGTGCATGAAATTAAATCGAACGTGTTTGGTAATGATAGTGAGTGGGCAGGCTAGCCTCCCCACTAATGTATAATAATGTGCTGATAACCACATATATTGTTTGCAGCATGCGGGAGAATTTTGTCGGGTGTGGAGACTTCCCTCGAACGTGCTAAGGTGCGGAGCTATCTCTGGAGCCTTGGAACGTCGCAAAAGAGCAGAAGAACCATACATAGGACATAATGTGTTGGAACATCACCATGTATCATCCTATGTTGTAAGCAGTTTGGCATGTCTTTTATGTTTCGGTAGAGGGAGCTTGAGCGATTTGTAATCTCGGCCTAGCGTCGCTTGTAAGACTTCTTGAATATCAATAAAGAGTTTGATTTTGTGTTTATTTACTTTCTGCTGCAAATGGGGACACTTTATGCGACTCTGTGGTCTAACCTTCAATCTGCCATTTCAGAACCTGGTCTTGCGTGAGCGCAACGTAGCCTCACGCGGCATCATGCCTTAGCGAGGATGATCGGTCCTCCATGACCGGGGCGTGACAACAAGTTCTCCATGTGAGGTCCATTGATAGTAATTCAGCATGAAACCCTCGAGTACAAATGATATGTCACGTCCACTTCTGGATGATATTTCAAGTTGCGACATCTCACACATGGACACTTAATTTTGGTACAGTCCATGTACTATGGGAATGCCTTGGCGAACTGTAGTAACTGCTCTATCCCTGTATAAATTCGTACCGCACTTGTCATCAGGATGACGATTGTATATCCATGAACGATTTCACAGATAGTAATTCATATCCATTTGCAGAAAATTCTGCAAAGATGGATACAAGGATACAATTTCAAATACCCATGAAACTAACTATACACACATTCATTAAAGTACCAGCATACTTGACACTTGGTACCAACATACTTGACACTTGGGTGTTGTCACGTGTTCTTTGTGAGCCATTCTCTGAAAAGAAAATTTACTTATGCAAGCCTTTTGAGGCTATCAGAGTTATACTAGATTTTTGAAAAATTCTATAAAAGACTAAGTTCTTCATATTTTTTGGTACGCTGGCAGCCTCAAAAGGTTTGCATAAGTAAATTTAGTTTTCAGAGAATGGTTCACATGGACACTTGATTTTAGGCTAACACGGACACTTAACATAAAAGATAGTGATATCTCTGTCGTCATGTGTTCCTTGTGAGCCCACAAGGAAAATTTGACCTCGGAGTGTCCAAGCTAGCACTTACCATGAAATAGTTGGCGATACCTAGCTAGCACTTACCTACATACCTAGTATCTTGACACTATACCAATCATACTTACACTGACACCATACCATTTTATGGCCACTTACTCTATACACTCTAGATACTTTCAATTAAACCCTAAACTTATCTTGACAATTACACAATTCCTAAAATATCTTATATACTTCTAGAATACTCATTCTATACACTCTAGATACTAAGATACTCCTTAGTATCTTACATATCAAAATCACTTAGTAGTACACAAATATAAATGTCTATAAATCACTTAGTAGCACACAAATATGAATGTGCATTTCATATATGAATATAAGGTATTACATATCTTTTTTTAGGCATTATATATAGAAATGTGTATAAATCATATAGTAGTACACAAATATATCAAATAGAGATTAACTATCAAATTGAGGATATATAAATAATTCATACTAAAAATCCATAGTGTGTGTGTCTATGTGTCCGGGTCCACGTGTCAGGGTTAGGGTTGTGTCTATGTGTGTGTCAAAGTATCCTGGTTATGTCCTGTATATGTGTGTATCCATGTGTCCAGGTCCACGTGTCAGGGTGAGGGTTATGTCTATGTGTGTGTTAAAGTGTCTGGTTGTGTCCGGAAGAGGGTTAGGGTTTACCTAATAGGGAGAAAGGAAGGAAGATGACTTGAGGGAGGGGTCAACGACAGAGCACCACATCGGAGGAGCGATTGGGGGTCGCCAGGGGGATCGGGAGGTCGCTGGAAGAATGGGGATTAGGGGTCGCCATATGCTTTGGGGGTCGTACGATGCTTTGGGGGTTGCTGGGGCTCGGGGATGAAGAGGTTGGAGGAGGGGAAGGGGGTGGCAAACAAAAATTTGTGATAAAAATGAAAACTCGAACGAGTGCCCAGAACCCTATATCAAACAATTAGCAATGACTAAAATGGACGTCATTAAATGTCGCTATTGTTTTATATACTGCGACATATTAAGACCTGAGTTGCTAAACGTTTCTATTTTCAATAATATAGCAACGTTTACCGTCTACTCCGTGACTTATTACTTTCATAAAATTACATTAATCGCAAAATGTCGCTGGACGTCGCAAACAGTGACGTCTTGCGACGTTTTTCATGTACGTCGCTCTTCATGGTCACTAATTTCGTCGCTGATTTGGCCTATTTTGGTAGTGTCGATAGAGTTAATAGCTATCATTCAAAGGAGAACTAAAGAGGTATGATCTACGATGTCTGATAGCCCTCAAAGATTATCGATCAAATGTGCCTCAGATAATGAGAAGTTGACTTCTTGACGAAGAAGGGATTTTGCTGGTCATCTACCAATGGAAGAGTGTGCTCTTACCTTCATCGGAATAATTTGTACCCTTCAATAGAGGTCATTTTAGCACCAAAGCTGCCGTATGCTAACGATCATAAGGAGACATGTACAGTTGTCAAGTCTCCATTTCTTTCATGATAGCCCTAGTTTGTTGCCAATATGGAGGAGACGTCTACAGTCATCAAGCTTCCATTTTTCCATATGATAGCCATGTAGAAGCATGGACCATGTGCTTCCGAAAGAGGAGTAACCCCGCACGTCACCTTGGCGCTGAGCTACTCGCACCTCATCAAAGCCTCATGCTGATCGCGTCTAACCCAAGCGTTGAACAGCCCACGCCTTATCAGAGCAGAATGTTGGTTACGCCTCACCTAGGCGTCATAAAAATTACTCCCTCGAGCATTGGGCAGAACGCCTCTATCTCTATGCAAATTACAACTAAAGGACCAAGATCATGATTACTTGGGCTACTCATGTGTCGTTAAAGGCGCACCCCTCTCCCTACCCGCTCATCACTAGAATAGGTGTGTCTAATCTCTTGTATCCCACCTACGTCTCTCAATTTCTCTCCTCGAGGCTGGATTTAATGAGCTCAACTCCTTTCGAGACTTCGACTCGATGCTTCGATTCTCCTGCAGAGAATGAACACAGGAGTCGAAGTTCATTCTCCTTGGAAATAGATGTGTATCACCTAATTAAATTCAGGCACATGCTGCCTGATCAAACTTAGGCTTGTGCTGCCCTAATTCTCTTCCAAGCACGTGTGCTTCTACCCCACGCGCCTATAATTCTCTCCCACTATGTACAACCCGCCACTTAGTACAGTGATTCCTAGGCGTAGGTGCAGTGTTGGTTGCAGTAGAAATAGGCGCACGCCACGTGTCGAAGACCAAGTCATGCCAGAGAACGGGTTTGTAGTAATTCTAGATCTTCTCTAACAACAAAATCCTAACTATCTGCTTCATGCCAATCAGCTATACCTCACACCAGCGAAGTGAGCGCGTGGTTACAGATGACTCTTGTTTAGAAGTGCCATATGGCAAACGAAAACCCACGCGCCTACTGGCAACTAGGCACGTATGCCACTCTTCCCCTCAGCTATAAATAAGAGGACTCTCCTCAACTCAAGCCTCCCAGTTTTTCTCTATTTTCTTAGGAGTTCCTGAGCATTCCAGAGAGAGTTCTCGATGTTCCCCATAGCCGGTGAAGCTAGACCCGACAGTTCTCCTCCATCATCAGATTGTTAATAGAGTAAAGAATCAACCCTCTATCATCATAACCAATAATAAAAACAACGTGTAATGGGGAGATTCATGTTCAGGAGTTCCCTCTTATATTCTCGTTTGCAACCCTAAAAGCTCTCTTCCAAAGCATCACAAAGCGATGGCAAACAAGATGACGACTTTGCTGGGAACGTCTTTCTCCTGCGACGAGAAAGCTGTGATACAATCTAACACAGTTATGCTTGGAACTACTGCGAAGACGTTGGTCGTTAAATTCGACCAATTAGCCATTGAGGAAATGCTCTCTAGGGACAGTGTAGGTCCATCCCTGAGGCCGTCAAAACCTAAGAAAATGAAGAAGGCATGGATGCCTAAGGCTCGGATAGCCTACCCACAACCTGCTGAAGAAGAGCACGTGCCAGTGCAACTTTTGCCTGACGCGTCTACGGTGTCACTCTTCGTTCCTTCTCATGCGTATGACTTTGGGAAGTACAACGCTCATTCCCAGAGGAAAGTGCTGCGGAAGGAACACGCGCCTGCCAATAAGCGTAGGAATAAGTTGACCCAAGGCAAATTTAAAGACTTGGACTGTTTAGGTGACTACAGGCCCCAAGTGCGTGAAGGAGCTCAAGACGAAGGCTCTGCATGTTGTAGACCCAAGTCAGCACAGGCTACGCACGCTACGCATGCCAACACTACCGCACCAGCAATAAGTAAGAGGCTTGCACCTCTGACCGTCACACGCATGCCTGATATGAAACTCTATAGGTCCTGTCCATGCGCCTTGATGCCAGGACTGGACCAATCTCCAGAGTCCCCAGATGCCCAAATGTGCTGCATGCACAGAAATTGGGTTTAGATGTACTTTTACTTACATACCATGACACTCGGTCTATCGGGGGGCTTAAAGAAGGCAAAAAAGTGAATCTTCCTTCTCACGATCTACGTCATGTGATTAATCACAAATGCAAAGTGAAAGGAACAACTGCAGATACTGACACAAAACACCCTCAGTTGGGCACACGTGTGCTAGTATAGTCATCAACTGCTGCTGTGCAAAATCAACAGCAGTCCCAAAAATACAGTCTATTTTTTAACGGCTGCAGTCTACCACATCCTGCTAATAGTATCTCGACGAACAGATACAATCAGACGGACGACAAGGAGGAGGCACTCTTTGCCACATACCATGCCACAAGGAGTTTCCCTCTGGACCAAAAGAACTTCAATCCTTCGGTCCAACATCGAGGTATTCCAGAGCACCCGTTCTAAATCTAATCTCTTACACGAAGCCCCAAAAGCTGGGGGTAGTCAGTGTCCCGTACATGATAGTGACCAAGTTGGGGGTACGGACCCTCAGCACGCCCGGACGCGGGGGTAGCCAACTCCCGATACTACACCACAACCCTACGTTCAAAAGGGACATTGATTCCCATAGAAGCGAAGGGGAGGCGCCGGGGTACCCATACCCAGTATACCTCTAAAGTCATAGCGACCGAGGATGATCGAAACCTCAACATTTAGGATTACATCCAGATGATTGCTTGTACCGTCGACAGTGAGGCGTGGGAGTTAAGGACAGAGAGCGAGCAATCTGCTCGCACCCGTGTCATGCCATCACACAGCAAGTGATGAACAGATATCCCAGGACACCCGACGCTTTGAAATGCTCGAAGAAATAATGCATACTATGAATGCTAGCCTGGCACTCTTAACAAAGGCGATTGCTGAGTTAAAAGCAGCCCAAACATTGTCACAACCGCAAGTTCAAGATCCGGAGCCGAGGAATAACGGGAAATCCAATACCTCCAATCACTCGACTATAAGTCATCAAGCGGCACTACCGTCCGCGACCAGTAACCATATATTGCCGTAAGCATCTATGCCAGCAACATCAGAGGAAGTTCTTGAAGCTATCCGAGATCTCCGAGCACGAGCTGATGCCAAAGGTAAACAAGAATCTCGACGAAAGCTGGGGCTCAGTCAACCCTTTTCTGTTGAATGGAATAAGGTGGTCTACCCTCCTAAATATAATCCTTTGTCCATTATTACCTTCGACGGGAGAGGATCTCCTCGTTAACATCTGAATCATTTTGGGACTATGACGAGTCGTCTACTAAAAGACGTTGATCTCCTCACGAATCTCTTTGTTGGTGCCTTGAAGGGAGTCGCCTACGAATGGTTTCACAGTCTGTTAGATAATTGCATGTTGACCTTCGATGATCTTCTGCACCTGTTTCTGTCCTGATTTTACGAACCAAGAATGGACATGATAATGTCCACTCTGTTGGACACTACTCAGAAGGACGAAGAATCTTCTCAGGACTACATAGCACAGTTCTGATAAGCTACACTGAGACTACCGTCAGGCATTCCCGAATCAGTCTTGATGGACACTTATCGGAAAGGTTTGTTACCTATGACGAAACTCTGGACTAGTTCCTCCAGTCACACAGACTGGGCTGTGTTCATCATTAATACCGATGACGCCGAAAGGAAAGCTATGAACGCTCATTTGTTGGGAATGAGTTTTCCTAATGAAAAGACAGAAGATCTGTTCGGACTTCCAGCAACAATAGCCGGGAGTCCAAAGCAAAGCAGGTCTTGATCGCAAGCCTCAATTGGGGTGCAGGTCCTGCTCAGAAGCCCGATAGACCGTCGATACAAAAGGAAAACTATTCTTTCAAGGATGAGGACGCGTTACAGCTACTTAATGTACTCCTCTAGGGTGAAAATCTCTATCTTCCCCCTCCTAGGCGACCTGATGATATAGACAAGGTGGATGATCCTAAATATTATAATTATCATTGATACGCCTACCACACGACTCGAGATTGCTACATCCTGAAGAACCATATAAAAAGATTGTTCGACGCCAATGTTCTTTCACTGAGTGTCATCCCAATACTGATAACAACGATAGAGGTTATCAACCTCCTAGCTGCTCAAAAATAAGGGCCAGTACCCGTTAAAATACCTCAAGAAGAGGTTATGTCGGTGCACCCCAACCTTATCGATGACCTAACCTAAACTATCTAGCGTTCTACCTCTAAGGTCAAAGGGAAAAATGTCAAATCACACAATATGATCTCCTCCATGCCCAATGAAGAAAAGGCGAAAGCAACCAGGACTGGTCTGGATTAGTCACGTAACTACGACCAGACCCTTAGAAAAGAAGCTCATCCGAACCTGGATTACTTAAGTAACTCATGTAACTTCGATGTCTATAAATCCCAGCTCATTAGAACCTGGCTCATCCTAACCAACAACAATGGATAAGCAGAAACCAAAAAAAGGAGCATTTTGACAAACCCCTCAGAAAAGAAACAAGAGTGGAGCTGGATAGGCCGTATAATTTTAACATCTTAGCACAAGTGGCCAACACTCCAGCCAGACTGTCATTATTCGAGCTTCTTTGCCTCTCCAAGAAGACTCGAGAGGTTCTAAGCGAGGCGTTGCAATACGTCGAGTCCTACTTAAGATAAATACAACAGCCGAAAGAGGACCCCGCTGCATGTCCTCAATGTCACAGCGTGTTGGAAACTATGTCGAGCATCACGTTTTTGCAGTAGGATATGTTACTGAAGAACAACATGCATGCCAGATCCTTGTATTGTACAAGATACGTAAGTGCTATAATCGCATGCATATCGACCCTGGATCATCCGTAAGCATAATTTTCCATCATTTACTGCATAATTTAGGGATTTTGAAGCATTGGTTGTCTCCAACCCAGACCATAATTAGTAGTTTTAATAACGACAAAAGTTGTCGACAGGAAAAAATTTGCCTAAAAATCTAAATTGGCAATCTAAAGAATAAGGCAACTTGCAACGTCATTGACGTGGACGCCTGCTATAACATCTTACTAGGAAGAACGTGGATACATGAACACATGATCGTGCCGTCCACCCTACACCAATGCTTCAAATATGTTAATAGCAACGGTGTGGTAAAAACTGAGTTCGCAGACATCGATCGCTTCAAAGGGGTTGAAGTCTACTACCCAGAATCTCGTCTATTGTAAGCCCACTTCCCGGATTTGAAATTTTTTATTTATTTTATTTTAGTTTTAACTATTTTTCTAGTTAAAAAATAAAATTTATGTTTAATTTTAGAAATATTTTTGAATGACAAAAGATTTGCCAAATTATTTTTATGATTTGAGTTTATAAAATATGTTTTAAATTTTATTTGATAATATTGGATATTATTTTAAATTATTATTATAATCAGTTATGTATTGAGATTTGATCCATATAGTTTTGAGGTTGATTTGATTTGAATTTAATGGAAAATTTTATTCATTAGATTTTGTATCCTTCCAAATTAGAAAATTGAGTCAATCTCCATTTATTTAAGGAGTCCTTATTCTTCTCCTAAAACCAAAACCCTTCAAATATAATCCTAATTAAGTATTTTCTACCTATTATATATACCTATTGAGCCTATGATATCTCCCATAAATTTATTTTCCAAAATTCCTCTCTTTTTCGTCCAAAATAGGCCAAAATTCGTTATAAATTTGGCCTCAATTTGTTGAAGGTGCAACAACTTTGAGAAGCCGTTGCGACCAACTTCGGACTCCGTTTCACCTCTAAATTTTTGTTAGAAATGTATCGAGAATAGCTTTCTAAATCTATATTTTATTTTCTGTAATTGTTTACGAGATTTTTTTGGAGATTTATTTGAGTGTCGGTTGTCCAAAAATTGATGTATCATATTGTTTTCGAGATTCCGAGAGATCATGAATTCCGTTTTGCGATCCGTTTGAAGTTTTGAAAAGCTGACAAGATGATCTACGATGGATAATTTTTCTAAAAATTTAAAAATTCATTTAATATTTTATTTATTTCGTTGAACTCAGATTTGATCGATAATTTACCAATTCGGTCATAGTTAGCCATAATGGTGATAACGTTTAACCAAATTTTGATTTTACAATACGGTCAACACTAGTGTGCACTCATGGAGCTAAAATCTACTAAGATGCACCCATAAATCATTAATTTTATAATGTTTGACTAGTTAGCCAATAGTACGTCTTGATTTACGTGTCATAGATTTCAAAATGGGAACCATGACTTTATATAGCCAAAATTTCTTGTTTAAATTATATTCAGATTATTACTAGGTTAAATTAGATTTTGGAGTAATTTATTTCAGAATTTAAATAATATTAGATTTGTTAATCCATTAGTCATTTATTCTATGATTTTAGAATTAGAATCTTAGAATTGATTTGTGGTTTTCTTGCACGGTTCATGGTACGATGGTGTGATATGGGTTGATAGTTTCTAGGTCAGAATTCCTCACATCCTCGACTTATGAAAATGGTTTGTTCAGGAGTTGAAACCAGTATGCTATTACTTTATGTGCTTATTACATTATAATATTATCTTTTATTGTATTTCATTGAGTATCTTGTGGAGACACGATTGTAGGCGTGATTGTATTATTGCTCGTTTTATGATTATTTAGTGAATCGGGAAGGAAAATGCCTATTAGATATGTGAACAAACCCCAATAAATGTTAATGTGGATGGCTAAGTCATACACCCCACATATGGGTTAGCCGTACCAAAAATGTGTATAACCATCTATGATGTGTCGTATTAGCCAGTCATTCACATGTCTAAAGGTATTTAATTGTACATTGTTTGCTAGTCTTCAATGTTCATGATTCAGTTGTCTAATTCATACTTGTTCTTACTAGTGATTTCTTATACATGTTTATCGTTTCCAGTTCATATATATATATATATATATATATATATATATATATATATATATATATATATATATATATATATTTCTTTACTGTTACATTGTATCTCTGTTGTTTAGTTTTCTTTGTATTAAGTTACATAAATACAATGGGGTTATACTTTGCTCCTTTCCTGACTGGATCATTGTAGATGACTTGGCATGCTTTCACCTTTTGCGATATAGACTATACAGGAAATATCGAGATCTTGGAGGTCGACCCTACATTCTAGATAGATTAGTTAGTTTCTTTTATTTAAATGTTTAGCGAATTTGTTCCCAAAAATTATTTATGATGTATTATTGGATTTGTAATTTGACAATTATTGTGAATGGACAAATAGATGTAATTTTGTTATATTGAGATTGACATTGAGGTTTAGACAGCATACTACCGCAGTTGATGCAGTGTTGGCTGGACATGACTATGTACTCGTATCCTGAAAAGCGGGAGCGGATTATGATAAGTTTTTTCGTGGCCCTTGCAGGTTTATTTTCGTAAAACTATGCGAACTCATGGTAGTACCTATATTAGTCATACTATTGCGATCCTGCGATTAGAAATTGCTCATTCACAATTAGGATTGATTTGATTTTAGGAGAATGGCTAGGATTAGGTATACAATAGGAAAGCCTTTTATTCAACGTGTTTTAAACAGAAAGCCTTCGTGCGATCCATGCAATATGGACGTGAGAGACGACCATGAGTGCTCAATCTGGATAATATTCCATTGGCCAAAAAGTCGATGATGGTACACATCAATGCGGCCCTTATCTGAAAGTTCTGCTTTCTAAAAACATCATATGCGTTGGTGCCTACTTCCTACAGCTGAATCAACTCATCTATCAATGGCTGTAAGTACACATCGATATTCCTCTTCGGATTGTTCGGACCTGAAATGATAACGGTTAGGAACATGTAAGGAGTCTTTATACACATCCACGGCGGTAGGTTGTACGGAGTGACAATCACTGGCCAATACGAATATTAGGAACCCAAAAGTCCGAACAGGATAAAATCGTCAGAGGATAGTCCCAATCTTACATTACGTGAATCAGAAGCAAAATCTGGATACTCTCGTTCAAAGTGCTTCCATGCTTCTCCATCGGATGGATGATCCAAAACTCTATCGATCTGTTCTCGTCGGTGCCAACTCATGTTCTCGGTAGTCTTTTTCACCATAAACAACCACTACAACTGCGATGTCAAAGGCAAGTAGTGCATCGAATCGGTCGACTTCCTTGCACCGGGAGTCCTACTTGAACTTGTTGCCTTGTAGCGATCAACACCACAAAATCTGCACACATCTTCATCCTTATCATCGTTGTAGTACAACAAGCATCTGTTGCGACATGCATCAGTTTTATCATATCCCATCCAGAGCGATCTCACCATTCTCTTAGATGGGTAAAAGTCCATAGGTAACTTTGTACCCTCCGACAAGATCTCTATAATCAACTCGATAATTCGGTTGTAGTATTTTTGAGACATGTTAAAATCGGACTTGATGCTCAACAGTCTTGTAACCACCTCCAATGGTGAATAATCCTCACAAATAGGATACAAAGGAGTCCTTGCATTCTCCAGCAACTCCATTAACTTTGCAACATCGACATTCGGTACCTCCTCAGCCGTATCATGATTGTTCAGATCGAAACTAGGCCCCGCAGCGTCAAAAACCAAGTGCACCCACCCTTCGTCGTAATCAGCGTAGTCATGAACATCCATATATGGCTCCAAATTAGGCTCTGGCTGCGATGCTAAAGGCACAAGTTCTCCGTGTGAGGTCCGCTGATAGTAATTTGGCATAAAATCTCTAAAGTACAAATGATATATCAAGTCTACTTTTTGATGATATTTCAAGTTGCGACTTCACACACATAGACACTTAATTTTGGTATAGTTAATGTACTGAGGGAATACCTTGGCGAACTACAGGAATTGCTCTTCCCCGTGTATAAATTTATCCCGCACATCGCACATATCATCAGGATGATGATTAACGAACGATATCGCAAATACTAATTCATATATATTTGAAGATAATTCTGCAAAGATAGATATATATTATTCGAGTATATTATCCAAATGGATGCATATATCCATGAGTATTAAATGAGTGTTGTCACGTGTTCAATGTCAGCCCTTCTTTTCAAAAAAATTTACTTCTGCAAGCCTTCTGAGGCTATTAGAGTTATACAGGATTTCAGAAAAATACTAGAAAAGGCCAAATATTATAAATTTTCTTTTCTAAGATTTCTTTCGTTGTTATTTTTTTGATTTTTTACTCCTTTCGTTCTTTATATTTTCTCCTATTTTTCTAAAATATATAGAACTCTAAAAGCCTCAAAAGGTTTATAGATAAAAATTTACTTGTCAAAGAAAGGCTGGCATGGACACTTGACTTCGAGCTGACACGGACACTTACCTATGTATCTAAGATACCTAGTTAGTACTTACCTACATATCACCTTAACTCTAGGTATAAATTCGTCGCTCAGTCGTCGCTTTGCGACAACTTGGCGACAGATTGTTTTTAGCGACGAGTCATATCCCGACGGATGTATTTGACCCAAATCCGTCGGCAAACCATCGGTAATCTGATTTACCGACGGGTTGGCGATGGATATGGCCGTCACTAAAACGTTGTATTTTGGTAGTGATATCACATTGATACTCTCTTGTATCTTGATACTAGAATACAGTTTCAAATACCCATGACACTAACTATACACAATAACTATACACACATTCATTTTATATACTACTAGGATACTCATTCTATATACTCTGTACTACGATATACACTTAGGTGTTGTCATGTGTTCTTTGTGAACTATTCCCTGAAAATAAAATTTACTTATGTAAGCCTTTTAAGGCTATCAGTGTTATACTAGATTTTCCAAAAATCTAGAAAAGACTAAGTTGTTCAACATTTGTGGTATAACTCTGATAGTCCCAATGCTTGCATAAGTAAATTTAATTTCTAGAGAAGGGCTCATATGGACACTTGATTTTAGGCTAACACGGACACTTAACATAATAGATAATGATATCTCTGTCGTCATGTGTTCCTTATGAGCCCACAAGGAAAACTTGACCAAGAGTGTCCAAGCTAGCACTTACCATAAAATACTTGGTGATACCTAACTAGCACTTATAACTGTATATTTATATACCCTTATATATGTATATATCTACAAAGATTTATATTAACACTCACTAGCTCACTCATCCCTCACTCAAACATATACACATACACACCTCTCACTTGGACACTCTCATACATTTACCTGTATTCTGATCCCCTTTTAAAATCTTTCAAGCAGTGGTCTAACGATTTCTAGTCCAAGATCTATGATATTTGGATATTAATAGAGTAATTTTTGGGAAATTTCTAACGATACTAGGAATCTAGACTTAATATAGTCCCTAGGATTTAGTTTCCATCTAAATTCCCTAAAAATGTCAATTCTAAATTTCCTATAAATGAATTCATATACGCTAGTGATGGAGATTTGTGGGCGAAGTTAAATCGACTGTAGATGATCAACAACATGGAGACAAATATCTAAACCAAATTTTTAAAAAAAAAAACTTTGATTTCAAGCAAATAAAACCAAATTGGAATTTGGACCTTCAAAATTCCACAACAAGGACAAGAAAAAGTCCAAACTTAGGATGGGAAGAGGAGGAAGCATCAAGCCGAGTCGATATTGCAAGGGCCAATCTTGTCTCCTATAACCATTCTGTGTTGAGGCAAAATCTACATACCCATGTTTCAATAAGGTCAATACTAAAAAGTTGACAATTAGATAGACTAGTTGGAGACTAACTTTATGTAGATTCATAGAGTTGAAGATTACGTGTCAATACTCATTGCAATTTGTGTTCAACAATGGAATGTTAAGCTATGGAGTGTTACATGCGTCATCTGAAGAAGTCTTAATAGTTGTACAAGGAGCGATACGATCACTATTGAGTCAAGAACGATTTTAAGGTAGGAGCTACGGTACCATTCAAACTAAAAATATCAGTGTCTATGTCAGCGTGTGTGTGTCGTGTCTACGTCAGCGTGTGTGTATGTCTGTGTCAGCCTGTGTGTGTGTCATGTCACCGTGTGTCTATCGTGTCTATGTTAACGTGTGTGTGTCGTGTCAGCATGTGTGGGTCGTGTTTGTGTCAACGTGTATGTGTATGTGTGTATGTGTGTCATTTTTCTAGTCCTATGAGGCAAGTTTGGTCCGATTCTGAGAAGATCGATTGGAACGCTATTTTGGTATGCCCGTGACCCAATCCAATGGGAGAATTTGTGCACGGTCCATCGGAATCCAATTTTGGATATACGGTTGGATTCGTATCGTCAAATCGTACCCGTAGACATATAATTTGTTGACTGTAGAGACCGTAGGTGTTGACATGCTTTTCGGTGCAAAACGAGTCCAACGGTGGACATTATTTTGACCCAAAATTATCGTGTTGTCCCTGTATCCAGAATTGGACTTTTGGACAGTCAAACTTAGAGATTTTTTATATGATAAACACATTGATGATGTCTGTTTCAGCATGCAAAGTCGTTTGCAGGAGTTGGACTTTTGTGGCTTATTGAGTGGTTAGTTTTGTTGTTTCTACGCGCTACACCAGACAAGTATACCTTGCCAAACTTTACAGTATTCACATGCATTTTTTATATTACTGTTACTTTTCAATCTTCTTGATCACATACTCCTATGATCCATTTTATTGCTACTTTCTAGTTATCACTTTACCTTCTCGTTATACGTGCACGTATCTTATTTCTATATTATGCCTTCACTGGTGACGATTATCTTTTGTACACACGCACCTTGTGATTTATCATTACGTATTCCTAGGCCAGGTTTCCTTGACATGATCGACCTGGACTTGACTTATTGACTTATTAACTTGACTTGTAGTTCTAGGCGAGGACCTTGTTATAGATGATGACTATACTTGACTACCCTCTGTTGTGAGCCCCCACCGAGCTATGATAGAGACTTACTATAGATTATGAGCCCCCACTGAGCTATGATCTATAGGACCGTGAGTCCCCACTGAGCGGCGGTTTACTCCGATTTACTCATAGTCACGTTTATTAGCACGATTCCCGAAGCATGCCATTTTTTTATGTTTTTATTCTTATATTATACTCCCTTCAGTCTTTACTTCCTTTCACTATTTCATATCCTTCCTTGCATGTTATTACTGTCAAAGTCGGCTTGTATATTATGTGTCTTGCTAGTCCCCTGAGGACCTGGTGATCTCTCCAGGTATTAGATGAAGTTATCAAGGTTTATTGCATTGATGGATAATGGCTTCGCCAGGATTTCAGGTATATATATTTGATGTTATCGTTATTTATTATCCTCCGTTATGACATTTATCTTTTTGTTACTTTCTTTTGCTGCTATGGCTTAGTTTCGCAAGATATATTATTCTCTATGAGCTTGTTCAGATGATTATAGTAGAGTCTGATCAACTTTATTATACATTGTCTATTCTTGGTTGTTAGTAGGATCTAGTGTGTTAATGCCTGATCAACATTTGTACACTTGGTCTTACGATGGAGTTATTCTTCAGTGGATTGAGACATAGAGTTACCATAGTGATATATAGATATAATTAGACTGGACCAATAGACAACTTGTACGTACTCGAGTAGGGCTAGAGTCCACTTGATACGTAGCTGGCATGTATACGTATCCTAGTCCTACGTATTTTAGGACTGGGGCGTTACATATTTTCGTGGTGATCACCTCCATGACTTGAGGACCGTCTTCGACCTTATGAGGGCACATCAATTGAAGATGAACCCGACCAAGTCCTTTAAGGGGGTATCCAACAACAAGTTCTTGGGTTTTATCATCACTTCAAAGGGTATCCACATTGACCCTGAGAAGACAAAAGCTATCATCGAAATGCAACTGTCGAAGAATCTTCGTGAACTTCGCAGCCGTCAAGGGCGATTAGCATACATCCGAAGGTTTATCTCTAACCTTTCGGGACGTTGTAAGTCCTTCACTAAACCGATGAAGAAAGGAGTATCTTATGTTTGAACCGAAGAGTGCCAACGAGCTTTCGAAGACATCAAGTGGTACCTCACAATCCCCCCCAATTTTAGTGGCCCTAGTCACGGGGAAACCCTTTTTACTGTACGTCCGAGCTATGGATTATTCTCTTGGCACTTTGTTAGCCCATAACAGTGATATAGGCTATGAGCAAGCTATCTATTATCTCAGTTGATAGCTGGTTGGGGCTGAACATAAATATAATCTTGTGGAGAAAGAATGTCTTGTCTTAGTTTTTGCCATTCAGAAAACTCATCATTACATAGTGGGATAGACGATTCATGTTATCTCTCGGGTCAATCCCCTCAGGGTCCTCATGACCAAAACAGGAGCGTTGAATTCATGCAAGGCTACATGAGCAATACTATTGTCACCATATGACATGGTATTTGACCCACAAAAAGAGGTCAAAGGCCAAGCATTAGCTGACTTCCTGGCTGCTCATCCGATAGCTGAAACCTCAAAACTTTATGATGACATCCCAGATGAAGTAATAAAAGCTCACATTACGACAAAAGAACCTGTATGGAAACTGTTGTTTAACGGTGCTTCAAGGACAGGGCCCAAAGGTGATATCGTGGCAGGAGTAGGGGTAGTATTAATTTTCCATGATGACTTGGTCATCCAACGAGCATATTCACTCTCGAAAACATGTTCCAATAATGTAGCCGAGTATAACGCTCTCATTATAGGGCTTCGGCTAGATAAAGAACTGGGGGTCGACTTCCTAAAAGCTTACGATGATACCCAACTGATAGTAAATAAGGTCTGAGGTCAATACAAGTTCTGGCATAAAAATCTGATCATGTACCATTAGATGGAGATCGCAATAATCTCTAACTTTATGGGATTCTTTATACAACATGTTCTATGATTGCGAAACCTGGAGACCGACGTCCTGGCTGGTCTTGCGACCTCATTAGCAGCACCCGTCGGAACTCAGCAGACAATCACGGTGATTGGTCAAGAGCTAGTATTCCCTAAGAATAACTCATGCATGCAAGCGTACCATTCTATGATAAGAATGTTGATGTTCGAGATTGGCGGTCTTCCTTTATAGATTTTACGGTCTACGGAATCTTACCAGACAACGCGAAGGACACAGCTTCCGTCAGAAGACGCACTCTTCGGTTCTATTGCGACGATCATACTAAAACATTGTACCGTCGCTCCTTTGATGGACTCTTACTCCAATGTTTATCAGGTACATAAGCTAAGGAAGCACTTCATAAAGCTCATGATGGTACTTGTGGGGCCCACCAACCAGGTCCTAAACTTCAGGACCGACTTAGATGCATGGGCTATTACTGGCCCACAATGATAGGAGACGCATTAGCATACACTAAGAAATATCGAATGTGCTAAATCCAAGCAGACTTCATCCATCAGCCATCGGATGTCTTACACCCGACAGTTACATCCTGGCTATTTGAAGCATGCGAAATGGATATCATCGACACAATCACCCCGCCGTCATCAAAAGGTCACCGGTTTATTTTGGCTATAACCGACTATTTTTCCAAGTAGTCAAAAACAATACCGCTCGTCGACGTAAAAACTTTGGATGTGATTAAATTCCTTAAACATCACGTCATCTATCGGTTCGGATTGCCTCAAAGGACCATCCACAATAATGGCCCAAAATTTGTCAGCAGCACCTTTTGCCGATTCTATGACAAAAATTGGATTCAGAGTATAGCCTCAACCACATATAATCCAGCAGCAAATTGGTTGGCTGAGGCTTTTAACAAGACGATTATCAAACTGCTCAAAAAAGTTATATCTTCTAACAAGCGTAACTGGAATGAGAAGCTCGGGGAGTGCCTATGGGCTCACCGAACTACAGTTCGAACACCTACTGCTAGTACACCATTTTTTTGGTATATGGAAGCGAAGTTGTGCTCCCTTTGGAACTCCAAATCCCCTCTCAACGAGTGGCTCTTCATAGTCATATGACTACTGAAGATAACCGCCGTTTACGACTACAAGAATTATAAGCATTGGATGAGAAATGCCTCCTAGCTCAACAGCATATTGAGTTATACCAAGCACGAATCTTGGGAGCTTTCAATAAAAAAGTCAAAGAAAAGTCATTCTGGGTCGACGATCTTGTCTTATCAGTCAGAAGACCAATGATCATGGCCCATAAGACAGCTAAAAAGTTTCAACCTAATGGGAAGGACCATTTGTGGTGGAAATCGTCTATTCTAACGGTGCGTACTATCTAGCTAACCCAATGGGGACTTGCTCATGATGCCTATCAATGGCAAGTTTCTCAAGAAGTACTATATTTAAGCAAATATGGGAGTGAAAGTGTCCCTAAGTGTAATCTTCATTCCTACATTTGTCCCTATCATATCCATGTTTGAATTTCTACCACGTCTCTACTACCTCTGATTATACATTCTTACCTCTCGACTTTTTTTTCTCTCGATACGTCCATATTACCTCTGTTGATATATAAAAATGTCATCTAACTTATTATCCGTGTCTAGTCCTAAATACATTAGCATTTATAAGTCCAAAAAAAGGATTATTCAAAGAACAAACATGTCTATATTACCTCTGGGATGTTCTTGTAGGAACCCTAGAGGCGGGTGAATAGGGTCAAGCTAACTAGTCAAGCACTTAGCACAAGCTAATTGGCAATTTAAAAATATAAGTGCAAGAAAAGAAGCAATAACAATACCGACACACGATATATCCTGGTATCCTCCCAAGAGGCACTCCAGTCCCGGAACTCTCTCCGGTTTTAATCCACTATTTGAGTAAATAGTTACACACGAGTTAGGATCCGAAGAAGTCGCCAACTTCTTACACGAGAGCTTTAATCCGAAGGCCTCTCCGACTTCAACCGAGAGTTTGGATACGAAGACTCTCCAACTTTAACCGAGAGTTTGGATACGAAGACTCTCCAACTTCAACCGAGAGTTTGGATCCGAAGACTCTCCAACTTCAACCTTTCATAATAGGTTTTGATCTTATTATACAATAAGATGAAGATCTCACTTTTCAACTCAATAACTCTAACACAATTTGTGGATGGCAAATGAAAGCTTTGTAGAGTTGTTTGTGGATAGGCTTTGGTGCTTTAGAAATTTTTAGGCTCAAAGCATCAACCTTGAATGAAGGGGTTCAAGGCTATTTATAACCAAAGCATTGAAAAGAGCTCAAGGCAACTTTTCAGTCCGCGAACCGGCATACCGCCGGTATGAACCGGCATACCGGCGGTATACCGATCTGGAATGCAACGGCTAGAAATATAGCCGTTGGGATCATTAATTGCTCGAATATTCGACCGTTGGAATTTTAACGTTACTAAACCGGTTTACCGTCGATATGAACCGGTATGCCGTTAGTATGCAAATTTTTTTAGACAGAAACTTTCTGTGAACAAAGTCGGTATACCGTCGGTATGGACCGGTATACCGTCGGTATGCCGGTTTTTATCAAAAAATGTTCCTGGGCTAATATCTACCCTAGCTTTCGATTTTACTATCCATTTCTTGTGTTTACAATTATTTCTAAGACATATTACAGACTCCAAAAATACTGTAGCAGGTGCAGGCTTCTTCAGAGTCTTGAAATGATGATGGTATGGCATGGCTTCTTTCCTTGATAGATATTGGCTTTTTCCCTTGGCGGTAACTGTCCAAAGATATCCAGTTTGTGAAAATTGAATACCTTTCGGGGGCTTCGCCCCCGAACCCCCGAGGAGGGGTGCTGCCCCCTCGACCCCCGTCCGCTGACCAGGCAGCGGAACCCCCGAGTGCGTGGCTCCGAAGATGTCGTCGGGTGGTTCAGAGAAATCTTGTGGGATCCGTCGTCTTTGGCCCACCATGATTTCTTCATTGCATATGTCCACATTGATCTTGCTTATTGCTTTTCTGCATGTACATGTTAGACGAACAAAGCAATATACATAATAGTAAGTATGATAAGTTTAATGCACATTAGGACAATGCTGAGTTTAAGTATAAGTGCTAAGGAGATAGCATAAATGTTAGTGATATCATAATGATAAAACTTAATTGAATGACCACAATCAAAAACATGGTTTTGATTTTGACAACCCGATTAAATTTAAGATAGATAAGCTCATATCACTATGTAAACCAATAGACACATATCACCAAAGGTATAAGTATAAGTAGGAATGCTGTAGCGATAGTATGAAGATTAGTGAAAAAGAAATGCTAAACTTAACATATTAACTATATTAAAAAACATGATACAATCATTGGGCCAACAATCTCTTCCTTTTTTATTATGGCAAATCGGTTAAGTTTAGTATGGACACAATAGATGAATGTATCACTAATATACAAAAGACATAAGCAATATCACTGAAAGCATACTACTTAGATTACTTATAAATACAAACTTAAACTTACTTCTCCCCCTTTGACATGATCAAAAATAGGCTCCCTCGTACTAAGATATTAAAGGAAATCAATCTTAAGTACATAAATCAGAGCATGAGGAAGGCATGGACAATCATGATCAAGAAATACTAAATGAAGAACAATGGAAGAAGTGTGTAAAGACAAGTATAGAAACTATATATCAAATGTAGAGTACCAAATAGAAAATAGCTTGTCAAAACACAATACAGTTGGTAGAACTAAAAGTATTTGAAAATAATCAATAGATAGTTTACCAACATGAAATCCAAGAAAGAAATCCAAAACATAATATGATATGAAAAATTAATCTAGTTTTGGAAGAGAATTATGACATAAAGGATTTTAGTCAAAAGCCATGAGGATTAGATAATTGCAAAGTAATTGATATAGAATAATCTCATTATTTGCAAAATCTGTATGCTTACCCAAGTTCATGCATTTGAAGTCAATTACCTTATCATGCTATATGAATACCCTTTTTGATAAACATGAAGGTAAATAAGAAAAATACTTGAGAAGGAAAAATTCAGTCGACTTGAATGCTCCCCCTCAAAGTATTACCAATATAGATAAACAAGAATTTTAGGTAAGTCCTCAATAAGAAAAGCCAAATCAATTAAGCATATAAGGAAAGCCAAAACAATGAAAGCACAATAGTCATCAAGATAAGATATGAAAGTTAATATTAATAAGATGACTTATTTAACCCATATAAAAGAGAGATACTATGATGAAGACAATTGCATACACTCTCATAAATCCTTCACAAATAAAAATATCATGACCTCAATCAATAGGATATGAAATAGAGGAAAATATGGGTCCATGATGAACTAGGTACACGACATATTTAAGGACATAAATAAATTGAATCAATTGATTTGCTCCCCCTCAAAATATGCGTATATAATTCCAAAGCACTTATAGCATAAAATATATAACTAAGAGATTTGGAGGTAAATCAACTATAGATTTCTCCCCCTTGCTCAATGCATATAAGGCTACAATATCGTCAAAAGACGAATAATATCATCTTTAGTGAAGAGGAGATATCCAATTAATAGTCGCTAAAGATAAAAAAATTAGAAGAATATTCCAATTAAGTACGTATAATCAAAAGATGGCATACATTGATCTATATAGAAGGATCTCATATTTAAATATGATAGATCAATGTATGTTATCCTTTGAGAAAATGTCATCATGAAAAAGGATAAAGTCAATTAAGAACAATCATGATGATAGACAGAATATAGCTCAAAAATAAAATAAAAATAAAACTCAAATACCATGTCCATGATTATCTAATTAAGAAAGAATCAACCAATTTATTACTTTACATGGACTAGGTATGTTTTACCATATATGTACCCATCAACGGATAAAATCCAAACCTTGCTAATGATAAATAATAAACCATAAAGTTCAAATAGCAAAGGCCCATATGTGGCAATCCATGAGTAGTCAAAGTAGAGTAATAAATTAGTTTGATAATCATATAATAAGATAATATAGGACTACTCAACCATTAGGATCTTTTATCAATAAAAATAAACAAATTAAACATGATCCAACAAATCTCATAAAGAAAATCCAAAATCCATATTTATGATAAAATCTCATAAAACAATAAAAAATATAGAAAAGAGTCATTCTCATTTAAATGATTGCAAACATAATCAAGAAGAGATGTAAATGATAATACGATAAAATCATGACTCAAAAGTGAGAGAAATTTAAGAGATACATGCTAATGACTAATAAGGAAGGAGACTTAAAGAAAAAAATCACAAACCTCCAAGAGAAACAAGATCTAATCAAGAATTTGTAAAACTAGTTTTAGAGAACAAACATATGTATCTAAAATAGGATACAAATTACATTTAGAAGAATCACATATCTTGTTTATGTAAACTAGCATATCTTATATAGATTGAAAAGAAAAAGAATAGCTAGATGAGTGAAAGTGAACCAAATTATATAGCTTAACAATATATATATCATAAATAAGCAAGCTATATAACTAATTAAGATTAATGAGGTAGGTCATTAACAAGATAAATGTGCTCATTTAATCTTAAGTCACTAACACTAAAGATACTTGCTCAAGCATAGAGTTCACAAAGATGGCAATACATTTTGAATGAACAAAACGATTTATAGACTCTTTACTAAGCAAGGATAAGAGCATAAGATGACAAATAAATGAATTAATCTCTTATCAAGTATAGTCCAAAAGAGACTCATGAAAACATAATAAAATAAATCTCTTTGCCAAGTATTGAGATTAACCCAAGATAATAAAATGATAGATCGATTTAGAGAATGCAAAATATTATAACCATTATGAAATAAGTGTATTCTCTAGAAATAGAAAATCTCAACACAAAAGCTCAAACCATAGTAGCTAAAGTCATAAGAAATATGATGTATCAATTACATGTATTCTCATGTGCTACAAAAACCATTGGACAACAATAATTAAAAAAAAAGCATAAATCCAAGGAATGAGCAAGGAAAGATCATTAAGATCAAAAAAGCTATAAATGTGCTAAAGATATCAAGAAGTACATTATTCAAAGTGCTTTTATAGTTCACCATAGTAAATTATAAAGATACAAACTAGAAAAAATGTACTAATTAAGGAGATAAATTTAACAAGCAAGGTAAAGCACAAAACTATGTGATCCTTAATAGAACATCCATAATTAGTCATGAGCAAGACATTAATAAACATTTTCTCTCAACATCCCAACTAAAAGGTATAAAACAAATAAATATCAAAAGTTAGGAATCATTTATATATATGAAACTATATATATCACGAATAGACATACATGAAAAGATCAAAAATTAATTAAGAACATGTATCCATAATGTCAACCAAAAAGTCAAGAAGATATCATCAAAAGAAGACTTTAAGGAAGAAGCTAATTGATTCAAGAAGAACAAATTTGGTCAAAGAATCAATAGCTAAGGTATGAGATAAGCACAAGTTTGAAGGAAACAATATATTTAAATACTCTTCAAGTCAATATAAAATTTTAGCTTAACTCATATGCCCCCTTAAAGATATTTATACTAAAAAAATATCAACATAAGAAATACATGATCTACATGTAAATGAAAATTGTAATGAATAAAGTCATGTATCCTTAATGAAAGTTTGAAAAACTATCACAAATTCAAAACACATATAAATAAGCTTTATTAGGCAAAGATATAATTGATTCATAAGTGGTTTAATCAAAATAAAATATAAGAATCAATAATGAATATATTATGTGAACACAAGGTTAAAGTGAAAGTATAAGTATATACTTGTCAAGTGATAAAAACCTTGTGCTAAACACATATATTCACAAATACCGATTAAGATAAATATAACATATTAAATACAAACCGGCAAGAAGTAACTATTTCAAAAGCATTAAAGACGGAGAGTTAAAATCATATTAACTCAAATCAAAACCAAGCTCCTATAGACTAGAGTGATATGCATGCTTTATAAATAAAGATTAAGAAAGCGAGCATGCATGTATAAATGTGTCACACTAATAGAAAATGAGTGATAAACTTCATAGTGTGAACTAATCATTTAAGCTGAGTAACTAGTCATGCTAGATAAAAGAATTAATAAGAAAATAAACTAAGCATGCTAGTATTATATCTCACATTGATTCATATAAAAGGCAACTAAAGGATATCAATGTGAGCTAGTAGCAAGACATCAAGAGAAACATGCTAGATTCTACAAATATAAACAATTTAAAGAGAATCGTTTAGCATGTTACCAAGGTGGCTCTAGTGACCATGCTTGTGTTGGTGCAATTGCTTGGAAGATGACATTTGAGCTTTGCAACCACCAACTCGCTCCTCGGTGCTATGTTTCGATACAAGAAGCTTCACCTACAACATTAGATGAAGACTTTGGTATCCAAATAAACTTGGGTCCACATTTATTAGCTTTAGGGATCCATATAGCACTTACTCTAGCATTGGTAGTAAAGGTCCTACGAATAGGGCATGTAATGCTCATGTGTCCAATGCGAGAGCAATAAAAGCACCTAATGCTAGTGTGTGTACATGTATCAGAATGGGCATGGTTATGAATATGTGACATACTAGAATGATAAATATCTCTAGAGTGAGCATGAGAAGATTTTGTTTTAAGAATATTATGTTCTAATAGCAAATCATCATGCAAACAAGTAAGAGAATCAAATTTTGCATTCAAAGCATAATTCTCTTTTTCAAATAAAACAATTCTAAAAATAAAATCATCATTTTGTTTCTTTAAAAAATCAATAAAAGAATCGTGCAAAGAAGTTAACACAAGCGTTTGACTTTTAAGATCTTCTATAGATGAGGAAAGAGATTTGATTTTCAAGATTAAAGCCTCATTCAAACTCTTTAAAGAAACACATGATGAGTTTTGAGAATTAAGTCTAGATAATAAATCATTGTTTTCATTTCTCAAAAACTCATTTGCTTATTCTAAATGAATAACCTTTTCAGAAAGTTCTTCATTTGTAGAATGAAGGTTGTCAAGAATCTCTAAGGATTGTTTAGCCATGGCTTTCCACTTAGAGCATTTCTTGCATTTAGAAGAAACATGATTGTCTATGCTACTAGAAGTAAAACCATCTTTATCGGAGGAGGAGTAGGAGGAATACGATGCCATAGAAAAATAACAAGGATCTACTCTAAGGATGTTAAGCCTAACAATAGAGTCCTCGCTCTGATACCAATTGTAGGAACCCTAGAGGGGGGTGAATAGGGTCAAGCTAACTAGTCAAGCACTTAGCACAAGCTAATTGGAAATTTAAAAATATAAGTGCAAGAGAAGAAGCAATAACAATACCGACACACGATATATCCTGGTATCCTCCCAAGAGGCACTCCAGTCCCAGAACTCTCTCCGGCTTTAATCCACTATTTGAGTAAATAGTTACACACGAGTTTGGATCCGAAGAACTCGCCAACTTCTTACACGAGAGCTTTAATCCGAAGGCCTCTACGACTTCAACCGAGAGTTTGGATACGAAGACTCTCCAACTTCAACCGAGAGTTTGGATCCGAAGACTCTCCAATATCAACCTTTCACAATAGGTTTTGATCTCCTTATACAATAAGATGAAGATCTCACTTTTCAACTCAATAACTCTAACACAATTTGTGGATGGCAAATGAAAGCTTTGTAGAGTTGTTTGTGGATAGGCTTTGGTGCTTTAGAAATTTTTAGGCTCAAAACATCAACCTTGAATGAAAGGGTTCAAGGCTATTTATAACAAAAGCATTGAAAAGAGCTCAAGGCAACTTTTCAGTCCACGAACCGGCATACCGTCGATATGAACCGGCATACCGGCAGTATACTGGTCTGGAATGCAACGGCTAGAAATATAGCCGTTGGGATCATTAATTGCTCGGATATTCGACCGTTGGAATTTCAACGTTACTAAACCGGTATAGTGTCGGTATGAACCGGTATGTCGTCGGTATGCCAATTTTTTTAGACAGAAACTTTCTGTGAACAAAATCGGTATACCGTCGGTGTGGACCGGTATACCGTTGGTATGCCGGTTTTTATCGAAAAATGATCCTGGGCTAATATCTACCCTACCTTTCGATTTTACCATCTATTTCTTGTGTTTACAATTATTCCTAAGACTCATTACAGACTCCAGAAATATTATAGCAGGTGCAGGCTTCTTCAGAGTCTTAAAATGATGATGGCATGGCATGGCTTCTTTCCTTGATAGATGTTGGCTTTTTCCTTGGCGGCAGCTGTCCAAAGATATCCAGTTTGTGAAAACTGAATACCTTTCGGGGACTTCACCCCCGAACACCCGAGGAGGGGTGCTGCCCCCTCGACCCCCGTCTGCTGACCGGGCAGCAGAACCCCCGAGTGCGTGGCTTCGGAGATGTCGTCGGGTGGTTCAGAGAAATCTTGTGGGATCCGTCGTCTTTGGCCCACCATGATTTCTTCATTTCATATGTCCACATTGATCTTGCTTATTGCTTTTCTGCATGTACATGTTAGACGAACAAATCAATATACATAATAGCAAGTATAATAAGTTTAATGCACATTAGGACAATGCTGAGTTTAAGTATAAGTGCTAAGGAGATAGCATAAATGTTAGTGATATCATAATGATAAAACTTAATTGAATGACCATAATCAAAAATATGGTTTTGATTTTGGCAACCCGATTAAATTTAAGATAGATAAGCTCATATCACTAATATGTAAACCAATAGACACATATCACCAAAGGTATAAGTATAAGTAGGAATGTTGTAGCGATAGTATGAAGATTAGTGAAAAAGAAATGCTAAACTTAACATATTAACTATATTGAAAAACATGATACAATCATTGGGCAAACAGTTCTTACATTTCTTACCATGTTCTTTTTTACCTCCGAGTAAGTAACCTGTCGAGATCCTACGTTTGTCATGTCCAAATTACCTCTGAACAAGCATTAATCACCCTGTAGTGCCCATTATTTCCATTCAACATCCGCAGTTTATATGCATTTAAGATGACAAGTCCACAAAATCCCTCTACAACAAAAATCCACAATCACAAAGGAACTCATATAGAACAGCAAAAGGAGATTAGATTTTTTTTATTGATATTCATGATTACATATGATGGAAATCTACTACATGTTTAGATTTTTTTTTACTGATATTCATTATTACATATGATGGAAATCTATTACAAGAAAAATCTCTATGGAAGACTCTGGCTTAATTTTCTCTCCTTGTAGATGGCAGTGATGTAAAAAATGCCCCACGTTATAGAAGGCAATGATGTGACAAATGTTCCTAAGAGGGCAGTGATATCACAAATCTTCAGCACTGGGTCTGCATTAATTTTTTTAGACAAGCAGGAAGGTCGTCTCGAATATGCAGGACGGTCGCCTCGTCCATGCGGAGAAGCTGTTGGAAGACAGGGTTTCAAATTGGACAATCAATCATAACCCTATAGGTCCAACATTATATGTGGACAATGTGCCTCGTTTCGGGAGTAAATACAGCTAGTATGTCGTGTGAATGGGGATCGCTTCACTTGATCTCATAAAAATGTCCCGCATCAAAGCGGTCGTCTCTTCAAATTAATTAACTTATGATGTCCTTCCATACTCCATCTGAGTCGGCATGAGTTGGTATGCAATCTGCACAAAGATAAACAAAAGCATCAGTCTTAGAAAAGACTTGGAAAGAAAAAAAAAGGTCGCATGCTGAAAGTCGCCCTAGGCGCACGACAGGAGATGAACCCGTTAAGTGCATCCTTTCGAAAACAACACACATATGCAACAGTGCACGACAAAAGTCTTGGCGTGCAACGCATTGTTGAATGCATCATCGCGTCTATATGACCGCGCGTGTGCATTACGGCGCACATCAGAAGCTCACGCATGTCGTAGGTCGATGAAAGCATGTTTGACATGTACACATGCATTATGACGGTGTACATACTCTATGGCATGTGACAGAAGTTGGAGCGCATATTACAGTGATGAGCACCCCAACATGCCATCGTTCATGTTCTCCAGGAAACTAAGTTTTTCGTATCCACGTATTGTGGCATCGGTGTTTTTTCCCTTCCTATAACAGATTGCTTACCATCAACTGCAAAGTGCATCACGTTGATGTTAAGCGACGTCTCGATGAGGGCTTCGGGCGGCACTTCGACGAAGGCTTCGGACAGCTTCACCTTGAGATCGCTCTCTTCCCCCATGAAGGAAGGAATTGGGGGATCCTTGACATCGGTCATGGAATGAGAGGGGAAGAAAAGAATAAGCAAAAACTCTCCCCAAAAGCCACCATTTATAGGCTCAAACCCACACTTAGTACAACGAACCTGGCATTAATGGCGATGAATCTGACGCTTCGACTCTCGTGCCGATCAGTTTTTTAGGGATTCATCTCAATGCCTATTTATAGGCCTCAAACGACGTGTACTTTGATGAGAAAGAAAAACGAACAGTTTCCTACTAAGGATAAAATCGAACTAATCGTTCTCATCCAAAAGGAAATCGTGCTGACATTCTAAAAATGTGCGCCCTACTTCTCTTCAAAGTATTTCTAACTTTATTCAAAAAATTAGAAAACTTTGAAGGGGGTATTATAGAAGCATGGATCACGCCCTTCAGAAAGAAGAGTAATCCCGTGCCTCACCTAGGCACTAAGACACCCGCGCCTCATCAAAGACTCACGCTGATCGCGCCTAACCCAGGTGTTGAGCTGCCCATACCTTATCAAAGCAGTATATGGTCACGTCTCACCTACGAGTCATGACACCTATGCCCTCGAACCTTCGGCAGAATGCCTCGATCTTTGTGCAAAAGACAACTAAAGGACCAAGATCATGATTACTTGGGCTACTCACGCCTCGTTAAAGGTGTGCCCCTCCTCCTACCCGTGCCTCACTAGTACAAGCACGCCTAATCTCTTGCAACCCACCTACGCCTCTCAGTTGCTCTCCCTGATGTTGCATTTAGTGAGCTTAACTCCTCTCGATACTTCGACTCGATGCTTCGATTCTCGTGCAAAGAATGAACACATGATTCGAACTTCATTCTCCTTGGAAATAGTATAGACTGGCACATATCGCCTGATTAAATTTAGGCGTGTGCTGCCTGATCAAACTTAGGCATATGCCGACCTAAATCTCTTCCAAGTGCATATGCATTTACCGCCATGCCTATAATTCTCTCCCAATATGTACAACCCGCCACCTATGACAGTAATTCCTAGGCATGGGTGTCGTGTTAGTTGCAGTAGAAGTAGGCACGTGCCACGTGTCGAACACCAAGTCATGCCAGAGAACAAATTTGAAGTAATTCGAGATTTTCTCCAACAGCAAAATCCTAACTATTTGTAACATGGCAATCAGCTATACCCTACACCAGTGAAGTGCACACGTAGTTACAGTTGACTCCTGTTTAGGAGTGCCATGTGGCAAACGAAGACCCACGCGCGTACTGGCATCTAGGATCGTCTGCCACTCTTCCCCTCAGCTATAAATGTGAGGACTCTCTTCCATTCAAGCCCCCCAATTTTTTCCTATTTCCTCAAGAGTTTTTGAGTATTCCAGATAGAGTTCTTGTTGTTCCCTTTAGCCAGTGTAGCTAGACCTTGGCAGTTCTCCTTCATCATCAGATCGTCAACAGAGTAAAGAATCAATCCACTATCATCACAACCCAGAACAAAACAAAATGTAATAAGGAGATTCCTATTCAGGAGTTTTCTCTTGCATTCTTGTTTGCAACCTTCAAAGTTCTCCTCCAAAGCACCACGAAATGATGGCAAACAGGCCATAATTTGCTGTCAACTTGGAGGAGACGTGTACAGTCGCCAAGCCCCCAATTTTCTACATGATGACTCTAGTTGCTACCAACGTGGAAAGACGTGTACAGTCATCAAACCTACAATTTTTTATTTAATCAATTAGTGGGTCGTGTAGATGCAACCGCCCTGCCACGTGCATTTTCCACATTGTTTCAAAGAGAACGAGCTTTGCTTCGCACATGAAAAGTACTATTTATCAATATAGTAATTATTGTAGTTTATCACTAATAGAAAAAAGATAAAAACTTACCTCATATCCGATCTAGTTAATAAGAATAAGAATAAATGTTTTCTCCTTTTTTTCCTTCTGGTTTGATGAGAAATAGCGTCGTGCTGATAAAAGTGGAAGAGAACAAAAGAATTGTAGCCGAAAATCTCTATGTGACTTATTCTTATTAATGATATGTATAAGAGAGAATAAGATAAGGATGGTTGTGGATATGGATAAGGCATCCATATTTGAATTTATCCAAATCCCAATAATATATATATATATATATATATATATATATATATATATATATATATATATATATATATATATATATATATATATGAGGAGGGATCCGCATCCCCTTACTTTTTGTATCCCCATATTATCAACCATTGGATCTCGTTTAAGTCATCTAATCTTAATATATCGTTGATTTGAACAATTGAAATCAATGGTTAAGATTAGATGACTTAAACAAGATCCAACGGTTGATAACATGAGGATACTTGGTGATGCAAAATATTGGAGATGTAGATCCTCTCTCTCTCTCTCTCTCTCTATCTCTCTCTATATATATATATATATATATATATATATATATATATATATATATATATACACACACACACGAGGGATCCACATTTTCTCATTTTGTATCCCCTCCATCCCCGAAATAACAACCACTGGATCATGTTTAAGTCATTTAATCTTAAACATTGATTTGAATGGTTCAAACTAACAGTTAAGATAACATGACTTAAACACAATCCAACGGCTGTGATCATGGAGATGTAGGGGGATGCTTAAGTGAGAGAATGTGGATCCCTCACACACACACACACACACACACATACACACACAGATATATATATATATATATATATATACATATATATATATATATATACATATATATATATATATATATATATATATATATATGAGGGACTTATATGCAAGAAACCCCTTCTTTTATGGCTGGGCACGTGTCGGGTCGGGCCGGACCAAGGCCAAATTTTGTGGACTCAGATCGGAGCCGTTAGTTGGCGGAGTGGGACGGGATAGGACCTGGAAAAAAATGTTGGAACCGGATCTGACTTGACCAGTTCGATAATGAAACCAAACCGGACTTGACTCGACCTGTTCTTTTACGGCTGGGCACGTGCCGAGCCATGGCCAAATTGGATGGACTCAGACCGGATCCGTTAGTTGGCGGAACGAAACTGTTGGAGTGGGTGGGGTTCCCAACCTATGTGGAGAAGACCCCGGAGTGCGACGAGCGCCGTTCGTGTGTCAAAGAAGCTCGGGGAGGAAGCGGGACTGCTGATAGAGCTACAGGGAGCTGCTGGAAGCAGGGGGGCCGAGTTCGGGCCGAACTCTGCCTCCCCATTCCAGAATTGGGTCGGCCAGTGCTGGTTGCCCGACACAGAGTTCTGGCCGAACTCTGTGTCGTCGGGGCTGAAGCGGGTTTTCAAGTGATTTTTCACCATCGGATCTAATCAAACGGTCCAGGTTTGTTGCGAGATTAGGGAGTTAAGTTGGGATTTCCAAACCCTAACTTAGTAGGCAACACAATTGTGGAGAACACAACTTGGAGAGAGGAAGGAGGCAAGAGTGCCATTGCAACTTCGGAGAAGAAGACGGAGGATTGAAGGTCGCTATTCGAAAGAGATCGTGTTCGGGTAATCTCTACTCGTCGTTCTCGCTCTTTGTAGCCTTATAATCATTGTTCTTATTTCTGAGTGTTGTGGGGATCCAATTTGGATCGGGAGGAGTTTGTAAAGGGTGTAATTCTTCTATTCCATTAGTGGAGGCTTCTCAGTGTTGGACTCCGATCGTCCCGTAGTTTTTCCCGCAAGGGTTTTCTACGTCAAAAATTCTCTGTGTCTGCGTGGATTGTTTTGTGTGTTTGTTTTTGGGTTCGTGCATTGTATTGCTCGGTCCTCTCGTAGGTACTCTCCGGTTTGGAAAAAGGTTTTCGCGTTTCTTTCCCAACAGAGTGGTATCAGAGCCAGGTTCTAGAATTTAGAAGGAGTGTCAGTAGTTGACAGAGAAACCAGAGAGGAGAGATGGACGCGAAGCTGGTGCGCATGGTGAATCTTAATGGCACAAACTATCATTATTGGCAGAGCAAGATGAAGGATTTGCTGTTTGTCAAGAAGCTGTATCTACCCGTGTTTGCATCCGAGAAGCCCAGTGATAAATCCGAAGAGGACTGGACATTCGAGCATATACAAGTGTGTGGGTACATACGACAGTTTGTGGACAAGAACGTGTACAACCACGTTGCCAATATTGAGCACGCGAATACGTTGTGGGATAAGCTGGAATCCTTGTATGCGAAGAAGACCGGGATAAACAAGTTGTTCCTGATCCGAACGATGATGGGTTTGCGATACAAGGATGGGACATCTATTTCGGACCACTTGAGTGAGTTCCAGGGCGTGGTTGACCAGCTATCTTCTATGGGAGTCAAGTTCGATGACGAAGTTCAGGGACTGTGGCTGCTGTATACTTTGCCAGACTCGTGGGAGACCGTACGAGTATCTATGATCGCTTCTGCTCCAGAAGGCGTGGTCAGTCTGGAGTTTGCCAAGAGCGGGGTGTTGAATGAAGAGATGCGGAGACGTTCTCAGGGCACTTCATCCACATCCCACCACTCAGAGGCACTTGTTTCAGAGAGCCGCGGAAGGGGCAAAAGCAGGGGTCCAGGTGGTGGCAGAGACAAGAGCAGGGGGAAGTCCAAGGGTCGTTACGAGGACTCAGAGTGTTACCATTGTGGTAAGAAGGGCCATATCAAGAGGAATTGTTTCGCTTGAAAGAGAGAGAAGAAGGGCGACAAGGGGAAGCAAGAAGAGAACACTACATCGACTGCCTCGATGCATGGAGGCGATGTGATCATCGTAGGTGATGAGGTCATTACAAACCTCGCCTGCGATGACAATTCTTGGCTGGTGGACTCAGGGGCTTCAGCACATGTATCTCACAACAGGGTACTGTTTGCCACTTACACGACAGGCGACTGTGGCGTGTTGAAGATGGGCAACGGAGATGTGTCGAAGGCGGTTGCCGTTGGAGATGTGTATTTGAGAACGAAGACGGGAGCAGTTCTTGTTCTCAAAGATGTTCGTCATGTCCCTGATATCCGTTTCAACCTGGTATCGGTTGGAAGGTTGGATGATGAGGGATTCTTCAGTCTCTTCGGGAACAGTCAGTGGAAGCTTTCCAGGGGTTCGATGGTGATCGCCAGAGGAAGCAAGAAGTCCGGTCTCTACTATATGGAGGGGAGCGCACAGGGGGCACAGGAGGTGAACGCAGTCAGTGATGCGTCTACCGAGTTATGGCACAGGCGGCTCGGCCATATCAGCGAGAAGGGGATGAGCTACTTGGTGAACAAAAAGGTGATTCCGGGGCTCAAGTCTACAAAGTTGGAGAAGTGCACGCACTGTTTAGCTGGAAAGCAAAATAGGGTATCTTTCCAAAGTCATCCAAGTTCGAGGAAGCCGGCGTTGCTCAAGTTGATTCACTCGGATGTCTGCAGTACTATGAAGATAAAATCTCTTGGTGGTGCTTCTTACTTTGTAACCTTATTGATGACTGTTCCAGGAAGGTTTGGGTCTATGCCTTAAAGACCAAGGATCAGGTGCTGCCTGCTTTCATGGAGTTTCAGGCCTCTGTTGAAAGGGAGACGGGCAAGAAGTTGTTGTGTGTTCGGTCCAACAATGGCGGCGAATACATCGGTCCCTTTGATGCGTATTGCAGAGAGCAGGGGATACGACACCAGAAGACTCCGCCCAAGACACCTCAGCTCAATGCTGTAGCGGAGCGCATGAACAGGACACTGATGGAGAGGGTGCGGTGTTTGCTGTCAGAAGCAAACTTGCCGGGCAGTTACTGGGGTGAGGCTCTTCTCACAGCTGCTTATGTTATTAATTTGTCTCCTAGTGCTCCTTTGTAGGGTGATGTGCCTGATAAAGTATGGTACGGCAAAGAGCCGTCATACAATCACCTGCGGGCGTTTGGTTGTAAGGCCTTTGTGCATGTACCGAAGGACGAGAGGACCAAACTTGAGCCGAAGATGAGGCGATGCGTGTTTGTCGGCTACGGTCGGGATGAGTTCGGCTATAGACTCTACGACCCGGTGGGAAGAAAGCTCTAGAGAAGCAGGGACGTGGTGTTCGTCGAGGATCAGACCATGACCAACACTCAGGATTCCGAGATGCCTTCTGAGGCTGAGGAATTGCCTGAGTTAGAGTCATTTTACTTCGAGCATTTTCCAGAGAACATCGCAGAGGATCCAGTTATGGGGGAGCCAGTACATGGAGTAGCTCCCAACCTTGATCATCAGCCTGCTGATGGTGGTCAGGGCGTTCTTCAGGAGGATGAGCATGCCGGAGAGGTAGTTCCTGAGGAAGAGGAGGCTGTTGGTATACAGCCAGCACCAGTGGCTCCACTGAGAAGGAGCGACAGAGATCGTCGACCATCTACGAGATACTCACCGAATGAGTATGTGCTATTGACTGACGGGGGAGAGCCCGAAAGCTTTGCAGAGGCTATGGAAGACGAACACAGGCAGGAGTGGATGGAGGCTATGCAGGAGGAGATGAGTTCCTTGCACACCAATTTCACTTATGATCTGGTGCGGTTGCCAAAGGGCAAGAAGGCTTTGAAGAATCGATGGGTGTTTAGAGTGAAGCAGACGGATGATGCTACTCGCCCTCGATACAAAGCGAGGCTGGTAGTTAAAGGCTACGGTCAGCGGAAAGGCGTGGATTATGATGAGATCTTTTCGCCTGTCGTCAAGCATTCGTCTATTCGGGTGGTGCTAGCATTAGCAGCCAGTCTCGACTTGGAGGTCGAGCAGATGGACGTGAAGACGGCATTCCTCCACGGTAATCTTGAGGAAGAGTTATACATGGAGCAGCCAGAGGGATTCTGTGAGAAGGACAAGTCACATTTGGTCTGCCGGTTGAGGAAGAGCTTGTATGGTCTGAAGCAGGCTCCGAGGCAGTGGTACAGGAAGTTCGAGTCGTTTATGGGGGAGCATGGTAATGCACGGACGACGTCGGACCATTGTGCATTTGTGAGGTATTTTGCCGAGGATGATTTCATCATTTTGTTGCTCTATGTTGATGATATGCTATTAGTGGGTCGGAATGCCACTAGGATAGCGGAGTTGAAGCGCCAACTGGGCGCGGCCTTCTCTATGAAGGATTTGGGCGCAGCGAAGACTATTCTTGGGATGGAGATCAGCCGAGAGAGAGAGTCCAAGCTGCTACACTTGTCCCAAACGAAGTACATTCACCGGGTACTTCAGCGTTTCGGGATGGACGGGTCGAAGAAAGTGAGTTCCCCTCTTGCGGTTCACTTTAAGCTCACTGAGGAGCAGTGTCCATCTACCGAGGACGAAAAGGAAGATATGGAGCGGGTTCCATATGCCTCAGCTGTGGGAAGCCTGATGTATGCCATGGTGTGTACGAGGCCAGATATTGCTCATGCAGTTAGTACGGTTAGCAGGTATCTTTTAAATCCTGGAAGGGTACATTGGAGTGCGGTCAAGTGGATTCTACGATATCTTCAGGGCACTGCTGGTTGGAGACTTTCCTTTGGGGGTGACGAGCCGAAGCTGGTTGGGTATACCGACGCTGATATGGCTGGAGATGTAGACACGAGGCGATCGACTTCAGGCTACGTGATGATGTTTGCGGGAGGAGCGGTGTCGTGGCAGTCGCGGTTGCAGAAGTGTGTTGCCTTATCGACGACAGAGACAGAGTACATTGCAGCGACGGAGGCTTGCAAGGAGTTGCTGTGGATGAAGAAGCTGCTGCAGGAAATGGGACTGAAGCAAGAGCAGTATACTTTGCTTTGCGACAGTCAGAGTGCTATTCACCTTGTGAAGAATCAGACGTTTCATAGCCGGTCCAAACACATCGAGACTCGGTATCATTGGATACGGGATGTGGTTGAGAAGAAGGACGCGGAGCTTGAGAAGGTTCATATAGATGACAACGGAGCTGATATGTTCACGAAGATTCTACCAAGGGGAAAGTTTGAGTACTGCAGGCAGATCGTCGGGATGACGATATCCTCCCCATAGTTGTGAAGGGGGAGATTTGTTGGAGTGGGTGGGGTTCCCAACCTATGTGGAGAAGACTCCGGAGTGCGACGAGCGCCGTTCGTGTGTCGAAGAAGCTCGGGGAGGAAGCGGGGCTGCTGATAGAGCTACAGGGAGCTGCTGGAAGCAGGGGGGCCGAGTTCGGGCCGAACTCTGCCCCAGGCAGAGTTCTGGCCGAACTCTGCCTCCCCATTCCAGAATTGGGTCGGCCAGTGCTGGTTGCCCGACACAGAGTTCTGGCCGAACTCTGTGTCGTCGGGGCTGAAGCGGGTTTTCGGGTGATTTTTCACCATCGGATCTAATCAAACGGTCCAGGTTTGTTGCGGGATTAGGGAGTTAAGTTGGAATTTCCAAACCCTAACTCAGTAGGCAACACAATTGTGGAGAACACAACTTGGAGAGAGGAAGGAGGCAAGAGTGCCATTGCAACTTCGGAGAAGAAGACGGAGGATTGAAGGTCGCTATTCGAAGGAGATCGTGTTCGGGTAATCTCTACTCGTCGTTCTCGCTCTTCGTAGCCTTGTAATCATTGTTCTTATTTCTGAGTGTTGTGGGGATTCGATTTGGATCGGGAGGAGTTTGTAGAGGGTGTAATTCTTCTATTCCATTAGTGGAGGCTTCTCAGGGTTGGACTCCGATCGTCCCGTGGTTTTTTCCGCAAGGGTTTTCCACGTCAAAAATTCTCTGTGTCTGCGTGGATTGTTTTGTATGTTTGATTTTGGGTTCGTGCGTTGTATTGTTCGGTCCTCTCGCAGGTACTCTCCGATTTGGAAAAGGTTTTCGCGTTTCTTTCCCAACAGAAACGGGACCAAAAAAATGTTGAAACCGAACCTAACTCGACCCGTTCAATACGGGAACAAAGCAGACCGATCCACTGGAAAATAATACTTCCAGAAAAGTTTTAGTACTGTTGTTTTGAACGATTGGAAGTCAGATGTCATCCTCTAACCCTGCTTATTAAAGCTGCTATTGTTTAATTAATGTATTATTTTCACTTGCTAGTGCTGTGTTGCTTGTTTGCATGTTTCATACAATTGCTGCTTCGGAAGAATCAATATAATGAGAGTTTCTATTTTAAAATGAATAAAGTTTGCTCCATTCTTATGGATGGGATAGTTTTCCCTACCCTGTTTTATGTTCTTTTTGTTAATGTGTCTCCTGCGCTGCCCTTTGTTATTGCTGCAGAAGTAAATGTAAGAAAATATATTTATTCATAGTTGTTTACACCTCCTAGCAGCGGATAAACAGTTCGAATGTGCTTCTAATGTGAAAGGATACTTGTATTCTGATGTACGAACCTCAATATTTATATTTATATATATTAGTTCCTTATATTTTGAAAGAGCTGCATGATTGCTTTTTGAATTTTTCTGTACATTTTACAGTGTTATCATGGATTTGTTGAGATACAAGAATTCATTAATTTTAAAATAAACGGGCCAGGACGGAGTGTTGTTTATTTTGGAAACACAATCCGTCCCATTCCGTCCAGTTCCTTACAAGATCTGTTCCTATTCGGCCCGTTTAAATGTAAGAAAAAATTTAAAAATCTACTTGTTTGAATAATATACAGTTCATACCGGATCAGGATCAGAACCGTGGGTATGCCCAGCTCTACCTTATTTTTTATCCTATCATTGGCGTTTGTTACTGCTGAACTTTTTTCTGCCAGCTCAGCAGCCTAGGAATCAAAAACCAACAGATGCCTGTCCTGGAGATTATGGACAGCATCAGGTACTAGTGCTCAGTAATATTATAATAAATTGCATCCTCCTAATATCGATCATTCGTTCATTCTATGCACGAATGTCTTTTGATCTTTTTTTCATGCCATTGCCATCACCACTGACAATCGCTCTATTTCTTCTACCTATAAAAATAGCTCAAAAGTACTCATTTCTGAGCAGCAGAGAGTGCAAGCCAAGATGCATGCTTATTTTGTACTTTCCATTGTCTAATAGGGAATAGAAGAGCAAAAGGTTATTGAAAGAAGAAAAAAAGAAAAAAGGATATCCACCGAAGGAAAAGTTGGGTGAGTTTTGTGGGTTGTTCACTAAGAACACTTATGATAACATCGATCGACAATCCAAAATGGGTGTGTTCGTGTCGTTGTCTGCTGCAGTGTGACTTAGAAAATGATGTACGCATAGGATGCACGAAAATATATGCCGTCTCAGTGCCTTGTTATTTTGTATTGTGCGACACCATATGCCAGACTTGTGGTGAGAGTTTACTGTTCTATTATTCTAACATAAAATTGAAAAAAAAAAAAAAAAATTCTAACATGTTCCAGAGATGGAAGGTTTATTTTCTGGTATATATAGATTCATGTGCTGATGTAATTTGTTTATTTTGTTTAAACTGCATGTCAATTTTTTTTTTAAATGTCCGCCGCAACATACGAGACTTTATGTACACTATGTTTTTTTTTTTTTTTTTGAAATCACACACACACACACAATTGGGGGGCTCGAACCTTGCCGGCCCCTCCGAATGTCCGGTCTAATACCACTAGGCTAGAGAGCTCGGACTTATGTACACTATGTTGAATGTCTTTTGAGCTCATGCCCTCAATTTTGCTATGTCGAAAATTCAAACACATTATTTTGACATCATATTAAAATTCTTATCACTACATCAAACAATAATGTAGAGTAGCCAGTGTCTAGCGAAATATTTAACATTCTATGAAAGATAGAGAAGAGAACTTTATGTTGTCGTCTGGGAAGATTTTTTTTTTAGCAAATTTTGTTTTTTGGACGAAATAATCTCAACCGTCAGCATAGTAATCTGTACCACTCTTAGCAATCTCAACAGTTGTGTAAGCCCCCTGGATTTTAGAGTTTCTTAAAAAATTTAAAATAAATTACTTTCAATAAATATTTTATTATAATTATTTTTGATCATTAATATATTTTTTCGTGGCTTTAATTTTTCGAGCGTCAAGGATATCAATCTCTCGAAACATCCGTCATGAGTTTTGACCTAGACAAGTTTATCTTCATTTTGATATATCATATTCCACTCAAACTTGTTCTCTTATATTCTATTTATATCGCACAATTATCCGGTTAATTTAGACCAATTGACTATATCGTAAAACTTGACCTAATTTTCAATTTAATTTTAGGACTTAACATTGATCCAACCTAATCGACTCAATATATAATTTTGACATATTTTGAGCCTACTACATGTATGCCACTTGTGTCATCCAATTAAGCCTCCACATGCTACTTATACACCCATGACTATAATTGATCTAAATTGTAATCATTATCGCACCAAGCCCAAACACCCAACTCAATTCATGTGGCCACTCACATGGCACAAACAAAACACACAACATCATATTTTTTTCTACGAAACACCGAACATCTAGCCTAGGCACTCCCAAACCCAATGGACAACCCCAATGACTACGAACCTTAAAAATGGTATAACCCTTGACTCACACTACCAACCTCAAATTGAATGCATCCCATATTTGGTCAAGCCAAAGTGTGGATGCCTTCCTCTTCAATCTATCTATCACTCACATCCCAACTTGTCATTTTCAAGTCATAGCTAAACCCTAGGGTCTAACCACACATTCACACTCAACCTTCCCTTCCCCTTACTCTATATACACATGTACTCCACCCCTCCTCTCAATCTACAAACACACACAGCCCCGCTAACCTATGATGGCCGATAGTTCTCCCATCCTTCTTCTTCTGCTACACTTTTTCTTCCTCTTCTTCTTCACTCCACTAAGAACTCTAACCCTAATTCTTCATTTCCTTCTCTACCTTTTCTCACCTTCCATCTTCATCTTCTTCCTCCCCTTCCCTCCTCGCCGACACACCTGTGCCGCTACTGCTGTCCTGACCGGGCCGCACCGTACCCCACCGTCGGCAGCCGCCCCGATCGGCCCGCAGCCTACAGGACATCAGCATTGGATGCTGTCAATGCGGTTACAGCAGCTATATGTCGCTGCTACTGCTACATGTATCTCCCTTGACGATTCCCTCCTCCGGCAATACCATGTTGCCCCACAATCGTGCGTAGTCGTGCGCCGCCTGGCGAGCCCGACACTACAGCCCCGTACGGCTCCTTCGCGTGTGGTTGCAGCTGGTGTAGCTAATGTTGCTCCTGTTGTTACAAGCATTCCCCCTCCCATACGACCCCTCTTCAGGAGGCCGGAGCATTCCCGGCCAACCCTGGGCCGACCAACAGGGGCTATGCACCACCATGCCCTACCAGTAACAGCCCTAGGCCACCCAACATCCACCACGTGTGACCACGAAGTCAATTTTGATTTTGAAAATAAGTTTCCGTCGATGTGCGCGAGGAAAGCCAAGTTAGATAGGGCGTTTCATGATAGCGACTTTGTGCATGTTTTCTAGGAAATTCGACCGTTGGATCGTCGAGCTATTTCTTTCATCACAATCTCGTTATATAGCTCTACTTTTACCTAAATTTCCAGCCGTTAATTTGATCATTTTATAGGTCAGAATTGGCCACCAATTTGCTCGATTAAATTATATTGATTTTTGACAGTTTTTTGGAGCCAATTTCATGGATTTGTTCCTCCCCTATTGAAGTTCCATTTGTCAAGCCACCAGTTCATGTGCATAGATGGTATAACCATCTTCTTGTGATAAAATTTTTATTCCATCATGAGATCGTTTGATTGGTTTAATTCGATGTCAAAGTTGGTCGTCCAAATTCATAATTTCCAATTTGTAAATTTCTAATTTTGGATCTGGGACTCCGTATTCTATTTCTAACACCACCAGTGAACTCGTGGAATCGTTCTGCCCAAAAATGATATATAATTTGCTAAATTTGGAGCCATGTGGCTCCGACACGTATTCCAGTGCAAATTGGGTTCCACAATCCGGGTCAACGGATCATTTTGAGATCGGCTCATCAGAATTCAATTTTAGAAATAGCATTTGATTCATATCATCATTTTGGACTCGTGGACATATAGTTTTTCAGATTTAGAGGACTTTCATCCTGACACGACTTTCAGAGCAAAAGGCGTCCAAGGATAGACTACACTTTTGCCCAAAATTATCGTTTTACTCATGTGTCCAGAATTGGACTTATAGGTAATCTATTTTAGCTATTTTTCTTATTCCAAAAACATTGGTAATGTTTGTTTCAGTATCCGGGGATGTTTGTGGAAGTCCTATTGTTGTTCTTTTTTGGCTTAACGATTTAACCTGCAGGACATCAGCATATCATCGCATTACCTCCAGGCAAGATACCTTGTCATACTTGTTCTGTTTATATTATTTATATCTATTCTTGTGTTGATAATTGGTGGCACTGGCTATTTGCCATCACTTTTTTATGTTGTAGAGAGAGCGTTAAAGGTTATAAACGAGAATGCAAGAGGGAATCCTTGAACAAGAATCTCCTAATTATACTTTATTTTTTATCTTGGTCATGATGATAGCTGGACTTAGCTTCACTGGCCAAGGGGGCAGCAGAAAACTCTCTCTAGATTGCTCAGAAACTCTTGAGAAAATGAAGGAACTAGGGGAATCGAGAGCTTCAAATGGAAGAGAACTCCTCCTATTTATAACTGTCGAAAAGCATCACTGCACGTGCCTATGGAAGATACGCACGTGTGCCTCCGATTGCCACATGGCTTTCGGTTACAACAACATGCACATTTTACTGATGTGGGACTCGTAGCCGAGTCATGTATGATTTTGTTGAGATTTTAGAGGATAGGATCTTTGAGCTGTTGAGAACTCGCTCTATAGGAGCGACCAGGCCTTTGACATGTAGCACACGCCTAGTTTTCCACACACCTAGGAATCACTATCCTAGGTGACGTGTTCGCTATTTGGGAAAACTGTAGGCGCGGGGTAGAAACACACACGCTTGGGAGAAGGGTGACATATGCTTGAGCATGATCAGACAACATGCACTCGGAAGAAACTCAGGAAAATATATGCTTGAGTTTGATGTGCCTATATGTACTATTTCCGAGGAGAATGAATCTCGACTTCTATGTTCTCCCTCTACACGAGAATCGAGATGTCAATTTGAAGTCTCAAGAGAGCCATGATCATTGAATACAGCCTTGGGGACAATGCTCCGGGAGGCGTGGGTGATAGCGTGATAAAACAAGCATGCTCGTACGAGTGAGGCACAAGTAGGGAGGGAGCACGCCCTTAATAGGGTGTGAGTAACCCAAGTAATCATGACTTTGAATTTTAAACCTTTTAGCTGTCTTTTGTATAGAGATCGGGGTGAGAACATAGGCAACTTGACGCCTAAGTGAGGCGTGACTGTCACGCTAATTTAAGGAGGCGTCGGTAGCGTGGCGTCTAGGTGAGACGCGGTCTTTGAGGTACGTGACCCATGCTTCTACATGACCCCTTCAAAGTTTTCTAACTATTTTTAATAAAGTTAGAAACACTTTGACAGAAGTGGAGCATGCGTTGATTATAAGATCAGCACGATCTTCTTCTGGATGGGAACGGTTAGTTCGGTTCTATCCTGAGTAGATAACTGTTCATTTTCCCTTCTCATCAGATCACACGTCGTTCGAAGCCTATAAATAGGTGTTGAGATGATTCCCTGGAAAACTGTACATTACAAGAATCGAAGCGTCAGTTTCATCACAATAAATGCTAAGTTCATTACACCGAGCCTATAAATAGAGGCTCTTGGAGAAGGCTTTCGTTCATTTTTCTTCTCTTTTCATTCCATGATCGACGTTAATCCTTCTTCGACTTCACTTTTCATCGCAAAAGAGAGTGAACTAAAGATGGAGCCGCCCGAAGCACTCGGAGAAGAGAGCGAACTTAAGGTGGAGCCGCCTAGAGCCCTAGCCAATGTGTCGCCCAAAGCTTTTGTCGAAACCCCGCTCAACGCTCTCGTCGAGACATCGCTTAATGTCGACGTGATGCACTTTACAGTTGATGGTAAGTAATCAGCTACAAGCAGGGGAAAAAACTTCATTTCTCGGAGGCTACAGTACGTGGATGCAAAACACTTTAGTTTCCTGGAGAACATGAACGATGGCGTGTTGGGGCGCTCTTCACTGTGACCCGCACTTCAACTTCTGTCACACACGCCTAACGAGTGTACATTGTCACAGAACGTGTGGACGTATAAAACATATTTTCCATCGATGTATGGCATGCACAAGCTTCCGATGTGCGTCGCATCACACGCCACCATATAGACGTGCTGATGCACGCTAAGACTTCTATCATGTGCCATAACGCACACGTACTGTTTTACTGAAGTGCTGATACATTTAATCAATGTGCTGCACACCAAGGTTTCTGTTGTGCGCTGTTGCACAGGTGTATTGCTTCATGCTTGACACGTTTATCCCTTGTCGTGCGCCTAGGGCGACTTTCAAAGTGTGACTTTCTTTTTAAATCTTTTTATGAGACTGACACTCTTGTTTGTCTTTGTGCAAATTGCATACCAACTCACGCTGACTCAGATGGAGCTTGGAAGGACATCATAAGTAAGTTGATTCAAAGAGATGACAGTTCCAATACGGGATTTTGTTTCAAGATCAAGCGAAGTGATCCCCATTCTTATAGCATATTAGCTGTCTTTACTCCCAAGACAAGACTTATTGTCCATCGATATAGTGCTGGATCTATAGGTTTAGGATTGATTGTCCAGGTTGGCACCCTGTCTTCCAGCAGCTTCTCTACATGGGCGAGGCGACCATCCTGCACACTCAAGACAGTATTTCTTCTTGTTATGAAAAATTAATACAGGCCCAGTGCTAGAGATCTTGTGAAATTATTGGCCTCTGCGGTAGGGCATTTGTCACATCACTGCTGTTTTTAATGAGAGAGAAGTGGGCCATAGTCTTCCTAGAGATCCTCCATGTAATAGATTTCTATTATGTGTAATCATGAATATCAATAAACAATCTAGTCATGCATGTAGTAGATTCCTATCATATGTAATCATGAATATCAATGAAATTCTAATCTCCTTTTGATGGCTTTATATGAATTTCTTGTGATTGTGAACTTTTGTGGACACACCTTCTTCAATGTGTTTAAACTGCAGATATCAAGTGAAAATAGGCACCGCGGCATAATTTCTTAAAGGATAAAAAGATGTTCGTTCGTGTCACGATCCGCACCCACTGGGAGGGTACGAGAACGTAACAACGCCCAGTCTACGCCGCAGTATCGGCGGTAGAACGCTGTTAGGTCAATCATCTAATAATATAAAGGTACCTGTACAGTATATACACTTCGAATGGAGGTGACATAGCAATATACAGTCTCAATCACATCTAAGGCAGAATGATAAGATATAAAGATAGATAGAATAAATACTACAATGTCATACAAATAAGAGAGAGAATCTAAGTGTCTAAGATAACAACTCAAGAACATCAAGCTCAATACAAGTCTCTAAATATATATACAACACCTCAGAACAACAACTGAAAGTCAAATAACAATGCTGAAAGAAAAGATAAAGCCTAGCTATCTAGCCTATACTATGGGAGTAGCATCCTGTACTGCAGCTGGGTCCTCCAGAGGAACCAGGTCGCAGGTGTCGTCTAAGCCTGCTCCGTAATAGGTGGTACATAGGGCCTCATCCTCATCCTCTGTAATATTTTCAACAGGTCCAGTCAGGACATGAACGAGCACAAAACATCTCACACAGTTCATATCAAGTTAGAAAATATAAAGCATGCAATAGAGTAAGATACAGGAAACGCTGAAGAAGAATGTATATGAAAAATAGCAGAGATTTGATAATAGAAAATATCTATATATGATAAGTAAGAACTGTAAGCAACATGTGATTTCGAGTACAATATGGTTATGTAAACGGTTTAGGATAATGCAATGGTAACTCCATTGTACATGAGTGCACAATAGACATATACAATAGTTATACAATGTTGTACAATAGGATTTGATTACATAACCAATTCTACTCTCCCTCCCCAATCAATACACAAGGATCCACTCCAGTTACGTTATCTTATACAATAGTGTACAATATTATACAATAGATGTACAATGTTATACAATAGTTTATCCATGGGACTCATGTGATAATGAGAGTACAATAGGCACAATGAGTATACAAGGATAAGGGTATTCAATAAATACAATATGTAAGTGAAACGCACATCACAATATGTATTTAGTGAATACAAGGGGATAACATCTCAAAAGAAGATCCATATAGTACCAATCCGTGATAACAATCGTGTCAGCATCAAGTATAGTAATCTAGAGCAAGAATGTAAATCCAGACAAGTATAAAACGGTCAAAGAATGTACTCGCCTGATCTCCTGAATGTCCGGAAGAAAACTACTACCTGAGGAGTGGTGTCTGCCTCCTATCAGAACAGTACAAGTCACTACATGTCTAAAATAATGAAATAGACTGCTACAATGCATCTACATGATATTTGGGGTCAATCTAGGCTGAAGTCAACCATTGGTCAATTGTCTAGGTCAAACTAGGTCAACAAGGTCAAAATCAACCCAAACAAGTCTAATAAGTCTTACTAGGCCTAACCAAGCCTAGGCTAGCACTCACATACCATACACAAGTCACACTAGTCCAACAATACAGTAAACTCAAGTGTGCACACTCCACATGCCACAGGCTATATGCCATATAGCCTACATCACACATATTTTATACATTATATTTATATACTACTACACATTGATATACCACGTAGTTATTATTTCACACATATTATATATACTAAATTAATATAAATAACATACACATATATATACCATATCATTATTTTCAAGAATATAGTTAATATTTATATATGCATATAGAGTGAGAGGGAAGACATAAAATTATGTGTGTGTGTGGACATGAATGCCATAGAGTGTAGGCATGTGTCTAGCATGTGTGTGTGGTATAGTGTAATAGAGTGTGTTTAAGGAATGCGTGACAGGAATTTAGTATAGGGTATGTGTTTAAAGTGTCATGTGTGGCTGTGTGTGTGTGTTTAGCTCAGGAATCAAGTGGCAGTGTGTTAGTGTGTCCATAGTGTAGTGTCAAAGAGTGGCAGGAATCACATTAAAGTAAAACTCAGTTTTCATTATCCCTATTCCATTTCAGCTTCCCCATTTCAAATCAAGTTCATATATATTTAGGGAGATAGAGGGTGAGTGTGGAGTGTATAGTGTAACAATGTAAATCAAGTCCAATTCCTAATCTATTCTCAGGTTTACACAATTGCCTATATCTCAGGTTTCTACATTTAACCAAGTCTCAGTTCAGTGTTTATAACATTCAAAATTTGGACTTAAACTCAAAATCAGGTTTCTAACATTCTCAGTTTTTTGTAAACAAATAGGGAAGTCTCAGAAAATCAAATATCAATGCATAGAGTCTCATTATGGTGTGTTGCATTCACAAAACCTGTGTGTGTATTAGTGTCTCAGGGTTTGAAGAACAGTGAAATGGCAAGGTGGTTCTCAGGTTATAACTCAAGTTAACATCTTCTTAACTTAACCTCAATTGCAGGTTAACATATAAAGGAGAACTCAGTTCATTCATTATTTTTTTTAGTTTTCAAAAACAACCAAAAACTCAGTTTTGTATATCAAAATATTTAAACTCAGAGCCTATAATCAATACACAATTCAGTTTCACTAAACATTTCAATATTTCGAAAATATCAGGAACAACACATGAAATTTCGGGTTTCATTTGATTTATATCTCAAGAAATTCAGGTTCAGTACACAGGTTTTGAAATTAGGGAAATTCTCGGTTTATGACAGTCTCAGTTCATTCCACTCCATAATCAAGTGTCATAACACACTCAAAACACCATAATCCAAGCAATCTTCCCCCTTAGTTAACCCCAACATACACATATTCCAACATGTCAAAACGTATAAATCGATATTGAACTCGAATCAATTCATTATAATGATAGGGAAAAACACACTGATATAGTGCGTATCAGTGAATGAGGGAAATACTCGAAACCATATCGAAAGCACAGTTAAAACCCAAAATAAATAGTTGGTAAAGATCGTGTACATGTGTACGTGTCTAGGTGTGTGTCCACACAAGTGGACACGAGGTGTCCAAGTCACCAAAACAGGAATAACAGTGAATCAGTCAAGGTATTCCTCGTGCACGCGTGTAAACCCCCATCCTAGAAATTTTAATTTTTTTAGACCATTGATAGAATTTGGTCATATATTTATTTTATTTTAGTTCTAACTTATTATATCTATTAGTGGATTAAATATTGAAGAGTAATGTTCCTGTTTGTCATTTTACCTAGTAGTTAGAAAATTTATGTTTACTTCTAAACAACCATTTATTTAAATCCTTTCTCCAACAGATTTCTTTCCCATACTAAATTTGAATTCGAAACAGAGTAGGATGATAACTCTGGACATTCAAATGAGAGGAAATTGATTTCCTTCTTATCTCCTCTAAGAGCTCAAACCACCAGTATATATATGGATGATGTTAGCAGCCGACCCTTGCTCTTTCAAACCCTAGAAAGTACTCCCTCCCATCGCAAGACCTGTGAATTCCTCTTTCGAGACTGCATACGCGCCATCATCAACTCCAGAGTTCCATCGTCGAGGTAAGATCCTAAACTCTCCTTTCCATTAAGTATAGCACACCACATGGTCGATGTAATACCTGGGATTGATAGGTATGTGAAATAACTCCTAGAAGAGACTATGAGAAGGGGCAGTACTCGTATCATACTTTCCTTAACCCATTAGTTCTTTTATAGCCATGGTGTCCTCATGGACATGTCAGATGTGTCCCTAGGGATTTCTTGGTCCCTTGCACAGGCCTATATAGAAGAGGACTTAGATGTGTAGGTTGAGATAGCCTGTACAGAGCAAGAACATGGTGGTGAGTAATTGATAGGTAAGGTGGTATACATAACCAAGGGGTAGCACGTTTGTGAATGGAACAATGTCCCTAGAGTCCAGGGACAACAGTTGTTTCATAGACTTATATGCAGGAAACCTGCACTCCTTATACCTGTGCACGTATGCTACACTTTTAAGTACTAGAGCCTCACATTGGGTTGCCTTTGGGTGTCATGGTTGATGTAATAATAGAGTTCATAGCCTATAGAGTATCAGATATTTACAGAGGGCAGGTTGTAGTAGATTCCCCTTTACTAGTACCATGTACACGTTTGTCTCAAGTATAGGATTACACTTGATATCTGTGTACAGATATCACAGAGGTCAGATACAAGTGCCCTATGTCTGATACTTAGTGTAAAGACCCCAGGAAGTAAGGATGACAGGGTGTATATTGGCCTTTCACTATGAAATGCAAATGTTAGCCCTCTCTACTAATCCTTTTCACATATGGATATGTATATGTAGCACTCTTTGATTCACCCTTTGGTTTAGCCTTGCCTGTACTTTAAATTCGTGGCATGTGTCAGAGTACATACGGAGGTTGTATGTATATTTCTTCACTGCAAAAAGGCAGTAGCCCCAATACTTGATGACAGTTCATACTACTTCATGCCCTGTCCACCCTTGTGTTGTTCTGAATCCACACTATGTAAGTCCAGCCCATATTCTCAAGTTCAATTGAAGGCCTGACCCTTGAGTGATCTGTCCTTTAAATGGCCAGGTAACTCATATAACAGGTCCTCTAAGTTTATATTGCACCTGTTAGGAGAAGGTTTATGTCATGGTCAATAATCCTTATAGATAGAAATTGATGTGCCAGTTGGCCAATTGTGAGTATTAGCAATCAGTGATGTGTGATACCTGTGTTTGTAGCAGTATGTAGGCAATCACATATGAATGTATATAATAAGGACACACACCTATAGCTAGCACCAAGTATTGACATTAACAACATGGAGTTTGCTCTCTTTTCCATAGTTTTCATTGCTATGTTGTACAAATTGGGTAAGTGCAGATAATTGCAGATGTACAGACCCTAGCCTATTCAACCTTAAAACATATTAATTCCTTTAACAGAGGTGAATTTGCAACAGGTAACAGTAAGTGAGGTTACCTTTATCCAGCCCAGTTTGGTTCCTATAGAACAAATGATTGTTACCCTGTAGATTTAACTCTCTCAAAGTGTTGGTAGTAACCTTAGCATGAGAGGGCAACCAGAGAGGCTCAAGGGTGTAGGCTAGAGTATGGAAGAGGTGACAGGAAACTCTGCAGTACAGACTTTGACCTGCCTGTACCAATTGCAAACAGGAGTCAAGGCAGTACAGTACCTTGCCTTACCTACAGGATAACTAAATGGCTTTATAACCAACCCTACTATACTAGTTCAAAACCTTGAGTGATTTGCCAGTCCTTGTATGGGCCATTGGCAATTCATTCATCTGCACACCTACAGACCAAATAATGGGGAGCATGAGAAATCGTAGCAACATGTAGGTATTGTACAGATATATGTATCTATAACCAATTACTATTTTATAAGTTTTGGATGTTAGTACATATACATAGGTACCTGTACAACAGACTAGCATCAAGCCTTAACTGGTCTTGTATCAGTTTACAACTGATATCAAGTTGAACCAGTTCACCACTGTATAGTGGGAAGTATCCTGGTGATTCCATTTGTTAAAAGGGAAATTCATAGAGGGGAATGTCAAGTGTACATCAAGTACTAGTGAGGTAGATACTGTAATGATGGCAAACCACAATTGTACCATGTCATTATTCAAAGGAGTTTGGGTGTGAAGAGCCTAACCTCAACTATACATCTATAGAGAGCACTGGCTGTAATCATGGGCAATACCTATGTAGGTGTTAGGTACCAAGTTTTAGGGTCATAAAGTGAGTTCAGGTAGGGTAATCATTTTAGAGGACCTTAGTCCTATAGTGTTATTTTCATACTTGACTCAGTTAGAAGTAGGTGTGGTTTTCAGGTGCAGATACTTGGTAATAGGAAATTACCCATTAAACTAAATAAATCCTATGGGTTCTTTATGACAACAGGATTTGAAGCAGCCTAAGCTTGCCTTATAACAGCAGACCCAAGCACCTATACATGAGGTTTGGAATTGGCACTAGGATAGTGGACCCCAGATCACTAAAGCTTAGTTTGAAGGGTAATTTATAATAGTTAAAGTATATTCATCAATTGAATTCATGTGTTGATTAGAAATTCATAAATACAGGTTACTTGAACTATAGCTCAGCTCTTGACCCGTGTCCGCAGCTCAGGACGACAGGCAAGTACACTTTCTGTTCTACTTCCAATTTTGATGTTTTGTGCAGTACGTGGTCATATGTTCTTTTACTTGATGACACGATGGACACACGAGTGAGAGTCATGAACCCTGTTTATTATACTCTTGTTTAGCTCCTTTTTCGTGACTTATTTAGGTTCATGAGTACTGGTTGGGAGGGAAAATATCCTAGTAGACGTGTGAACTTCCCATTCTATCCCCGTGTCTCTCGTGAATGCTAGCAACTGCACATGACACGTGCAGTATGCCTTATTTTACCCCTTAGCCGTTCACATGTCGAAATAGATATTTCAATTCACTTAGATAGTTTTGTCTTTTATTATTTTTACCACTTGACATGTCACTATGCTCTCATATTCGTTCCAGTTGACATATTACTCTACGATTTACACATTATTCTAGATATACCATGTCATCATATTGCTGTTCAGTTCCTTTTACATATGTCATATTCATGTACTGTCGATTCCATTATATTACGGATAGTTTTTCAGCTTGTGTGCTTGTTCCAATCCTGACTGGATAACCAACATTTTAGGTGATGAGTTAGAGGACTTTTGCACTACATATTATGAGCACACTACAGATCCCGACTTTGGTGCACAGGACGAGTTGGAGGCTGCATATGCAAACTTGCCTACTACGGATGGCTTTCAGTAGTTTTATTCTATTATCTTCATAGCTTGTTCAGTTGAGACTTTCGATGTATTTCCTATTTGAGACTCATGAGTTGATACTACTAGTACTTTACTCTTCGTTGGAGATTGTGGCACTTGGTACATTTTGATATTGGAGTTCTCAGTTTACTCATTATTTATCCCTCCAAGTTATTTATAGAATTCATTAGTTTTGGCCCTTTGTGAATTGTTTATCTTGTGAACATAATTATAAACTGCGTGGTTGTGTTTGTAAACTGTGGAGATGACTAGACAGCGTTCTACCGCCGATACTGCGGCGTAGGCTGGACGTACCCACGGCTCATGCCCAGATACTGGGTGCGGGTCGTGACAACGCGTGTCGGGACCTCGTGCACGCGACACAAGACACACGAGACTCCGTGCTCGTGTCCCAGTATTCGCCCAGGGTAGGTTCACGTGTCCACCACCCTGAATCGTGTCCTCGTGGTGGCAGGACACGACATGAAGTGCGTGTCAGTGCAGTTTTCCCGTGCGTACACAGTGTGTGCGTGATCCGTACGAGATCGAGAACTCCCTCGATACTCGATCATTTCACGTGAAACTTTGTGGATGGCATGTTAGACATTGCCCCTAGGTGCTGACCAAAAATGGTCGTGTCTTATGTCGTGTCCAGTGAGAACTGGACACGAGGTAGCAGGACAGTGAACCGTGGCCTCGTGCACGTGTTCGTGTCCAGAAGAAATCCATAAGCCACACATAGATCTACATTCTTATGTAAAAACATTTCAAAAATAGCAACATTAAATCCTTTGAGACATTTAATCAAACACCTACACTAGTCTACTGATACGTGTCTATTTAGGACACGAAATAGAGACAATATGCCACGAAATTCTAGGGTTAGCTAGAGGACTCCTAGGGCTTTCCAAATATGCAAAGAAATCGGGGAGACTATAGGTTTAGGGATTATTTACCTATTGATGAGCTTTTCAAGAAAAACCCATTTCTAGAACTTTTTCCTTTGATAGCCAACTCCACCAAATTGCTCTTCTACTGAAATTTCCTTCCATGGACAGAAAGTATAGATGAATTAGAACCTAATACAACTTGTTTGGATTAAAATGGAATTAAAATAGATTTTTTAGGAATTATTGAAGTTAGGGATTTACCACTTTCTAAACTTGAGATCTATTTCCAAGGGAGGCTAACCCTAAATGAAGGAGGCATTAAATAGGGTAGGATTCCCTAGGTGGCTGGCCGTAGTGGTTTAGGGTTATTGTTTAGTGATGGGCTATGGGCCTTGGGCCAAGTTTCACAAGCTATGGCTAAGTGATTATCTATTGGTCTCAAAACCATAAGTCATGGCTTATGACTTAACCCTCTCTATTCTAACTCGAGTCTAAAAGACTAAATCATGGGTTAACTCTAGTTAGACTAGGGTTACTTAACCTAACCAAGGCAGTCACAACTAGGGTTAGCTTCTAGACTAGTCTACCAAAATCAATGCTAGTCAAAGTCAACCTAGTCAACCATCATCCAAAATAATTCCTAAAAATTCCATAAATTTAAATAAATAATATTAAAATCAAATAAACCCAAAAATGATAAAAATACCCTCAAGCTAAAAATGATAAATAAAATACCCTAATCACATGGCTAGGCTCTAGATCACTATCTCTAGGGTTACACTAGCAAAACACCAAAATCATAAGTCATGACTTAAAATAGTTTAAAAATGATTAAAAACTTACTAAAAATCATATTATTATTTAAATATCATAATTAAATAAATTAAACACAAAATTTAAAAAATTACCCTCATTTAGAAAACTGGGTGTTACAGTTCAGAGATAATTTGGACATGACAAACATAGGATTCTAGATAGGTGGCTTACTCAGAGGTTTAGAAAGAACATGGTTGTTTGCCATGACAAAGAGTTGAACGAACTTTTGTATTCAAACGTATAAAAAGAGTACAATCGATTCCCAAACAGGAGATCTAAGTACAAGAATTTCTGGAAAAGTGTGACAATAGAGATCGAGCACTGCAATGGCTCCTTTACTCCGTTGACGATCTGACGACGAGTTGAACTTGCTCTGGCTTTCTGGGGCTTGTGAATGAAACTCTGGGTTGCCAATCAGGAAATTGTCGACCGTGTTGAAGATTTTTTTTATCGAAGAAAAACTCCTTCTATTTATAGGCGAGCACATTTGCAATGTGCTTGAGATTTATTGGATACACATGAGCATTGTACATTAAGATATAAGAGAATCTGCTATCATTGCACGGTAAGGCTGCTGCTGAGTTGACACGTAACGGACGTTGAGATTTTTTATCAAGATCTCGGGTGGTTATCAGCATAACCGAATAAACGACACATGGCGTGCCTCTATTGCTCAAAGCTTTTTGTTTGGATGAAGCCGAGCGGGTTTGACTCCTATCAAAGAGTTAAATTTTATCTCTATCTTTTGGGCAGCATTTTAAACAAACCGATTGGATGTTGCCCTTATCAATAGAACCAAATTCCGTTCTTATCTTTGGAGCAATGGTTTAAACAAACCGATTGGCTATTGCTCTTATCAACAAGAACTAAACTTTGTTCTTATCTTAAAAGAGGTGGTTTAAAAAAACTGGTTGGGTAATATCTAAAAAGATATAGGTACCAGACTGGCCATGTGGGACAATGCTACCTCATTGGACTGCGCATCTATGCGAGATGCACTTCTAGTGAGGATTTGAGGTTACTACACTTTCAGGCGATGAGTAGGCTGTGTATTGAAGATGACCAATCCACAGCACTTATGGGAGATGAGAAGACTATATTTCAAAGATGACGGAGTTTCCTAAAGAAGCCTATTGAATGGGCTGCGCTTCTGGGTTGGCGAGGAGACTTCATTTTGAAAAGGATGGAGACACTGGACTTTTGGGTGACAATGAGACTGTGTTTTGAAGATGACGAAGTCTTCTAAAGGAGCCTATGGAATAGGCTGTGCTTCTGGGTTGACGCGAGGGAGTTGCGCTTCTGGTCTGAACCGAAGTAGCTTTGCTTCTGAGTTTGAAGGAAATGGATGTGCTTCTGATTCGAAGAAGCTAGTTTTTGATGAAGTCATCGTCTGTAGGAGCAATAAATGGATGAATCGACATTCTATCCTTTAATAACCACCGTCTTTTGGAGAATTTATGAAGTTCATGGCCTAGGATTCAGTCAAATGACCTATTAAATGAGATTCATTGTGCTGAGTCCTAGGTTTATCCCATTAATTCGGAGTTCTTTGATCGAGTGACACGTGTCCTTTGGGGTTGGACCACATTCAGCCTATAAAGAGAAGCTTTTTTTAAGGAGCCATGTCCACTATCTCTTAACATTCCCATTGTCATGCTCGATTCTGACTTAGCTTCGAACGGCCGTTGGCCTTGCACAAGTCGACTGTTTGTTGTGGATATCTTTGTTCAAAGAAGTTATGTTCCTGTAGCAGACCATCTACTGGGCTTCGAGATGTACTAGAGCGTTTGGCATAAGAAGTTCGAACCTGAACAACATCTTGGAGGTCTTCGAGATCCAAGCTACTGGGTTTGGATTGATTACCAACTCGAAGAGCCACAGGTTATGCTCTGCCCTGCTCAAGAGCCGCAGTAGTATGGCGAGCAGAAGCTGCGTTCTTGTTTGGGCCAATATCTGCTTCATTAGCCATATTAAAGTTCCTCCATGCCTGGCTAGGAAGTGGCTTGCTCTGACGAAGAAGTGATTTTCTCTGACACTGCTGCGCGATTGGGGGGTTACACACTTTCTGAAGACTTCATACTTGTAGACATTTATGTATTTTAGTCTTTATATATAATCATAAAGAATCTGTAATAGATCTTTGTAAACATGATTTTAATAAAGAACTTCTTTTTATACACCATCTTTGTACGCCTTCGTTATTGTCTGCAATTTTGAGCAACTGCGCTTTCGTAAAGTCAAATACAACTACTGTTGTCACCCACGCTTCTGTGCTTGCTACGTTTTCATGCTTCTACAAGACCCCCTTCAAAGTATTTTAAACTTGACTCAAGCTTGGAATATTTTGAATAGAAGCATGACACGTGTTATTTGCAAATAAATTTTCAGCACGTTTGCTAACAGGCTGTCGGCAAGCTTGGTCTTCAGCATTAAATGTCTTAAGCCATCGTTTCATTAAAAGTTGATGATAACTCCTCGTTTTTAGGAAACATCATCTTGATCTCAACTTTAATTCTCACGTCGTTCAAAGAGTCTCTTCGAATACGAAGAGTTTTGTCTTCATCTGCTTACGTGGCCGCACCCTTATAAGTAGGGGGTTGCTCGGAGAGGGAAAAACTTTCTCACTTTTTTCCTTCCAACAGAAGCTTTTTGTCAGAGCTTTCTTCTGTAGGACTGATTGTAGGAACAGGTTGTAAAGCGTAATACTCTAGAGGGGGTGAATAGAGTAGACAGCGGAAATTAACTATTTAAAAATGTTAGTAACAAGATCACAGATAATATATCACAGATATGCAAATGAAAAGTAGAGAGTAGAGAGCAAACGCAAACACAAGGATGTATACTGGTTTCCCTCTGTTGAGGACTAGTCCAGTCGGTAGAACTCTTGCTACCAGTTGAATCCACTATAGAAAATCACCACAAGTTTTCATCCGAAGATCTTGTAACTTCTACAACGTGAGCTTTGATCCGAAGTACTCGACCAACTTCAATTATGAAGTGTGTAACTTCAATCAAGCCTCTGATTACAACCACTCTGAAACTTCTAGACCGTACCGCACTGGCAAATCGACTAGAGGATTGTAACTGGCTTAGGATTTGAAAATGAATAGCTCAGAATACTTTGGAAGAAGTAATAGGCTTATAGAGAAGAGATATGAAAGTGAATGAGTGAATGAGTGTGTTGAAATGATCGAAATCCTTCTCTATTTATAGTTTTTCCAAAGGCAAAATTCTGACAGAATTCGGGCAGAATTCGGACAGAACTCGATGAAAAAATCTCGGTGGGATCCGTAACTGCAGGAAGACCAAGTTCAAAAAGCAACGTTCACTAACCGAACTCTGGCCGAACTCTGGCCGAATTCTCCTGGAGTTCTGTTGGAGTTCTGTCAGGGTTTTTGCAAATTGGTTTTGGGCTTTTTGAAAAGTCAAACAGTTAGGAAGTACTTTTGGGCTTTTGTAAGTGGGCTTGTTTTCAAAATGAAAGGGTATTTTGAAAACGTTTCTTGGGTAGCCTATTTGCCAGTACGATGCAGTTTACATCGTATTCCTAGACTCAATAAATATACAAAATACATTGATGAAATAGGAAAACCAAGATCCCTTTGATGACGCCTTTCTTCAAATATTTGAGCAGACTTGAAGACGCCTTTTTCACTGACGGCAATCGTCCAAAGATAAACAGATCTAGAAATCTGAATACCTTTCGGGGGCTTCGCCCCCGAACCCCTGACGGGGGGCGCTGCCCCCTCGATCTCTGTCCGCTGACTGGGCAACGGAACCCCCGATGCGAGGCCCCGGATAGGTCGTTAGGCGGTTCAGAGAAATCTTCTTGTATAACGCCGTCTTTGGCCCATCAATAATTCTCCATTGCATATGTCCTGGGTTGATCATGTTTGATCATGCTTACAGCATGTCTATAAATACATGTTAGACAAGCAAACCAATATGATACAAGCATAGCAATATGATATATAACATTTAGGACAATGCTAAGATTAGGACAATGCTAAGTTTAAGTAGCAACATGATAGTGATTACATGAATATTAGTGATGGTATTATGTTAAACTTAATTGATTAGCCATATTCAAAAACATGATATAATCATTGGGCTAACATCTTCTCCCTTCAAACTCTAGATTTCCCGCCATGGCTCCCAAGAAATCAAGAATTTTGAAAGTTCCCAGTAGGGGTGCATTGACTACGAGAAGGGCAGCGGCAAGCCCTAGACCGATGGGGGAGCTGCTATGAGCCCGAGACAGACTAGGGCATCTATGGCGAACACGAGACAAGCTGAGGGGAAACAACTGATCTCAGAGGCTGCTAACGACGAAGCCTCTCCGGTCGTCAACGTCGTAGTGCATGCCGACGAGCGACCGCCTGTCACGAGTAGGTGTTCTACGCTTCGTTGATGCACATGAGTATTTTTACTCTTTGGAGTAGCGTCTCGTAGATGTGCTGAAGCTTTTCTTGCTGATGTGCATGGGCTTTGCTCCTCGGAGTAGTGCTTGCAGATGTACTGAAGCTTTATCAACCAATGCGTATGGTCGTCTACTTTGTATAAAGTAATGACTGTATGAAATTTTCCGCTAACGCGCAGGGCCGCTAAGTAGCGCATGCGCTTTTACATGTTCATGCAGCGCCGCTAAATAGGTATGTACTTTCTCTTGCTCATACAGCGTCACTAAGTAGCGTCTGCTTGGCTACTCGCTCGCGAAGTGTCACAAAGAAGTGTCTGTGTCGATATTGTAGAAAATACTTACTATGTATTTTTTTGACATTTGTCTTTCCTATCTTTGTGTAGTTTCTGTGGCTACGCCCCTCTTCAGTAACATTTTTTTTGATTCCTCAGTCTGCTCGTTAGGACTTGACATTGATGAGGCACTTGTTGAGCCTGCTCGAAGGTTGATTGCTAATGATCAACCAGGGGACGAGTGGATCAGATACGGGAACAACTACATGGCTACTTCCTCCGCATGTTGGACCGAGGCAAATTGGCTCCTTCCCGCCTTGGTGGCATGGAGATGCTAAAGCCTCAGTCTTTTTTTGGCGACCAACTGTATTTGATAGAGACGAACCTTTTGGAACTCACGGAGGCTTGGTACTTTGAGAATAATGGCCTTCCTTTGCATGTCCCATCGACCAATCGACACCTATCACTTTCAATTTTTTCTTATTTTGTTGAGAGACGACACATGGAATGGGACCTGACTCCGACCCAGGGGTTTAATTACAGGTCATTTCATAGTAGACCAAGGTTCTAAAAGAAAAAGACACTTTTACAATCATACAGGGCGGAGCATCGTATACCTTGCTAGTGCTGCTTCCTGGCCACAGGCTCAGTGACCTTCCCATAGACGTCCATCCATTTGGGGCCTCTATCTTTGCCAACCGGTTTCTGGCAGCTGGGTGTACATACTCGACTGGACTCTATCGGGTTAAGGGTTGGGTTCATTATGAAAATAAGTGGAGCAACTTGACCCGATGGATATTGGGTACTTATAAACAAGATCAGAAGGATGATGGGTTACGTCGAGCTGTTAAGGCTACTGAATATGGTATTTCCATCAACCATCCTTTGTTCTTGGCCATGTTGGAGTTGTACAACCATCATATTGGGACTTTCTTCATGCCATATGGAGAGATGGAATTGGCCCTCCACGAGATATTCGCTATTTTGAAGCTGCCATGGGGTGAACACCCGTATGAGGAGTATACCCCAAGCCAAGACGATCTCATGGGGCTAGAAAACAAGTACCCGATATGATGGTATTATACCAAGAACTACTTTGTCATCATCAGGTGTGTATGCGTCAGGACTCTGCGAAGAGTCATCCTCACCTGAATGCCTGGAAAAAATATTTCTTTAGCAGGAACCGTCGGAGCCTGGGACGGTTTGATTTTCAACTTGCAGGACAAATACTACATATGAGGTGGAAGACATGATGTCGGAAGCAAAGGTGTCAGCTCCTTCGGTGGATGCGGAGGGAAAGCCTACCTCCCTAGTCCATAATTACTTTTGCCAAAATCTGACCGCCTTGAGTCGAAAAGTGGCGATGGCTTCCTTTTTGGTGTTGTGGCTAAGGAAGGTCGTGGTTCTTGGAGGTTCGGGCTCTGTAGGGTGAGTCAACAGGGAACTTATCCTGCCGACTGTGAGATTAGCCTTTGGGAATGTCATGCCCAGAACCGGAATACCGGAGAGCGGGGGCAGACATAGCCAGCTACGCAATTCCAAAGTACGTTAATACTCTGAAATCACGTATAAGCTGTCAAGACATGGGGGTTACTCTACATGCCATCAGTCAATCCTATGGTTTAACAATCCTAGGTATCTCAATCACAGGCAATTATACAAGAGCAAGAGTACGATCATCATACATACAATAGTAAGGCGTCCCGAACCATATATATATGACTGATCATGAAGCCAGTACCACAGAACTGATGACTAGCTTGAATATTAGTCGTACATGATAAGGACTAGCTATAGTCTAGAATACACATATCATATTTATGCTCGTAGGCTACAATATCAAGGAAAATACCAAAACACGAGCTAAACACGTGCTCGGGGCTAAACGTTACAAGAAGAGAATTTACATATCAGTAGGAGAATGAAGAAGAGCCCACTGAGGCACTCTGGTGCTCCGGCTGGTCACCATCGAGTGAATGGTACGGTAGATCCTTCGGGCTCTTCTATCAGAACCTGGCCATGCAAAACCAGTGGGGTCAGACCCCAAATAGCAAGTACCACAAAGGAGGCCGAACAATGAACTTAAAACCAGCAATCATAGGCAATCAACAGAGAGAGAAAGCAATAAATAAGGGAGGATCGAGATTCGTGCAGTACCAATGCACTTAACCCGAACATAAGAAGGCAGTAAGTAAAGCATTTAGTAAACACAATTAAAAGTAGACTTGTTAAGCAAACGATCTTTTAAGAGTTATGCAAAGCAAGTAGTCATATGAACAGGTGAGATAAAGTAACTAGAGAACATATTAATAACTAGAGCTAGGCAATATACGAAGAGAGGACGAAAGTACTATTCCGGAAGCCAGGTTACAACCCTTAAACCAAACAAGGACCGAGGTTGTAACCCTTCGCCTGAACAGAACTTGGTCTCTGATCATTTATTGCTAAAGGTGACAATCATTAAGTGACACTCAGAGAGTGACAAACAGGAAGTGACAATACAGAGTATAATACATTAGAGTGACAATCATTGCAATCATTATCCTGGAATAAATTAGAAACTGGATCTAAACAAGACTTAGACTGGGAAGGTGATATACGATGAGATAACCATGGGACTATTCAGATAACCAGGTTACAACCCGTAAACCAAACAAGGACCGGGGTTGTAACCCTTCATCTGAACAGAACTTGGTTTCTCCCACCATTTATCGGCAAGATAAAGTAAGAAATCAGGACATGTAACAACCAAGTACAAGATCAAGACAAGACTAGACTGATCGAACTTCATCCAACATTCACGGCCAAGCAATAAGTACGGCTTGATACTTTAACTAACTAGGGTTATCACAGGCCTAATTACTAGCAAGATGCAGTGAGATTATTCCACAGCCACAAGCCCTGCAGACCATCCAGGTTATCCAGGCGAATATTAGTACAATAAGGGTGCAACACATAACAGTGTGCTGGAAGTGTGCCCTACTCGTCGGCAGGCTACAAATCTACAAGCGCGCCCAGGTAACGGGATTGCCTGTAGCTGGGAAATCTCTTCATGACTACTGGATTATTCTAGTTGTTAACCTTAGTCGATTTCAGTGGGTACCCCTGACCGTGGTACTCAGAGGTCCCCGTCCTAGATGTGATGCAAGACAAGACGGGTTCATTTGTACAAGCACAATCGTCCACGGTGTCCAAGTTATTCAATCTTGTCAAGTCGTGTTAGCCGTCGCAACAGCATTCGAGATATATCTTGTCAGGTTTATCACGTCAAGAGTGCGCCACGGCGGGCCACTATCAAGAATTATCATTATCACTTATCAAGAGTGCGCCACGACGGGCCACTATCAAGAATTATCATGTCAAGTTATCATGTCAAATTTGTCAGGTCAAGTTATCATGTCGGGAGCGCACCACGGCGGGTCACTATCAGGTCATATCATTTATCAAGGAGGGGAGAAACTTACACAATTAAATAATAATAATATATATATATAATATATATTCTTGAAGCTAAGGAGAAACTCTACAACTTTCATGTTTTGAGTTTTTTAAGATTCTAGCTACAAAATAACTTAAACATGCAAAACAACGAAATAGAGCAATTCCGGCGCATGGGATTCCTGCACAATCGGCGCATGAGATTCCTGCACGAATCGGCGCATAGGATTCTTGCACAAATCGGCGCATGGGATTCCTGCACGAATCGGCGCATGGGATTCCTGCACAAATCGGCGCATGAGATTCCTGCACGAATTGGCGCATGAGATTCCTGCACGAATCGGCGCATGAGATTCCTGCACGAATCGGCGCATGAGATTCCTGTACGAATTGGCGCATGAGATTCCTGCACGAATCGGCGCATGAGATTACTCACGTTGCGTCTTCAGTACATGTGCGTAGGAAACCTATGCGCATGACACGCTCGGAGTTAAGGGATGCGTTGCCGGGACTTCACGGCATATGGCCTCCCGGCGCATGGCCTTCCGGGCGCATGAGGTTCATCGTCCCCAAACAGCAAGTTCAGCCATGAAAGTTCTGAAAACTTGTAATGGCCATAACTTCCTCATCCGGAGTCGAAATCAAGCGAAACAAAAGCCAAAACTGCATGAAATTAAATTCTCTGCAACATGGAACTATTAGTTTTTGTAAACAAGTAAGTTTGGTAGATTAAAACCCAAGAAAACCAAAAATAATATAAACTTAGATCTACAAGAATCTACCCGGTAAAATCAAAAACTCCAAGTTCTAAACATGCTTAGAATCATGCAAGGAAGAAGATGGAACAATCAAAAGCAATTTGTTCAAGGTTCGGCAAGGTGTACTTGCCTCTCCTCCTTGGTGAAGAAGGAAAGAAGAAGAAGATGAAGATGGAAAATGAAAATGAATAATGGAGGAGAGAGAGTGGTAGGTGGCTTATATAACAAGCCCAAGCAATCTCCACCATTCATTCCTCTCCACTCAATCTAAACCATACACCTCTCTCATAAGAAACCAACTAAACCAAGTCCAAGCCAAACCAAACCATGTTAAACCAAACCAATAAAACCAAGTCAAATCAAATTAAAACCAAGTCATGATTCATACCAAAATAAATGAAACATGCCAGTATACGGGTCACCCGACAATTGTCAGAAATCCGTACAATGACAATTCAGCAACTTTAAATATTCTCAAAATTCATAAAATACGAAATACAGCTCAAATAAATATGTATCCGTATAAAATACTGATACAGTGAGGCGGGCCTCACAACTCTCCACCCCTTAGAAAAATTCTGTCCTCAGAATTTCCTGAGGCTAGTCGAGCAAGATAACAAAACAAAAGCTCCAGGAACTCAACAATCTCAATAAATCAAGCACGGCATATAAGTAAAGTAAAACAATCAGTAATGTAATTAAATGCGTAAGCGGTAAACAAATGCACAAGAACAAATACAATCATGATCAAGAAGGGCTGGAGGCATATGGATCAATATGTCTCCTGAGACAGTTGTGTAGAACCAACGTCCTTGCTGGCCTAAGCTGACTCCTAAAAATGGATAAAAGTCAAGCCTCAAGGTAAGTCGGTACCAATGACTTAGTTCAAGACATGACTCTACCCAGGACGTATCATCGTAGTTAAAACAGATGCATGAACTTATCACCTGTCTCAAGATACGAAGACAGAAGAGACTGGCTGATCGAGATGGAGTGATATCTCTGCCTGCATGCTAAGACTGATCCTCCATAACTGGCCTGGCTAAAGAATGCTGAGCTGCCCTCGGCAAAACACGAACAAGATAATCAGAGGGATCAAGAACAGTGCCCTTGAAAGTTGAAGGACACAACATCAAATTATGGGAACAGGAATGACCAACGATCAAAACAGATATCAAGTCAAGTATCAGAGATAGAGAACAATCCGAAGATGATCAATAAGATAATCGTGATTGAGATATCTAAACATGGTAACTCCCACAAATCTGAAAATCGAGACCTGCATGGGCCACCACTAAAACCATGTCACGCCCCAGAACCGGAATACCGGAGAGCGGGGGCAGACATAGCCAGCTACGCAATTCCAAAGTACGTTAATACTCTGAAATCACGTATAAGCTGTCAAGACATGGGGGTTACTCTATATGCCATCAGTCAATCCTACGATTTAACAATCCTAGGTATCTCAATCACAGGCAATTATACAAGAGCAAGAGTACGATCATCATACATACAATAGTAAGGCGTCCCGAACCATATATACATGACTGATCATGAAGCCAGTACCACAGAACTGTTGACTAGCTAGAATATTAGTCGTACATGATAAGGACTAGCTGTAGTCTAGAATACACATATCATGTTTATGCCCGTAGGCTACAATATCAAGGAAAATACCAAAACACGAGCTAAACACGTGCTCGGGGCTAAACGTTACAAGAAGAGAATTTACATATCAGTGGAAGAATAAAGAAGAGCCCACTGAGGCACTCTGGTGCTCCGGCTGGTCACCATCGAGTGAATGGTACGGTAGATCTTTCGGGCTCTTCTATCAGAACCTGGCCATGCAAAACTAGTGGGGTCAGACCCCAAATAGCAAGTACCACAAAGGAGGCCGAACAATGAACTTAAAACCAGCAATTATAGGCAATCAACAGAGAGAGAAAGCAATAAATAAGGGAGGATCGAGATTCGTGCAGTACCAATGCACTTAACCCGAACATAAGAAGGCAGTAAGTAAAGCATTTAGTAAACACAATTAAAAGTAGACTTGTTAAGCAAACGATCTTTTAAGAGTTATGCAAAGCAAGTAGTCATATGAAAAGGTGAGATAAAGTAACTAGAGAACATATTAATAACTAGAGCTAGGCAATATACGAAGAGAGGACGAAAGTACTATTCCGGAAGCCAGGTTACAACCCTTAAACCAAACAAGGACCGAGGTTGTAACCCTTCGCCTGAACAGAACTTGGTCTCTGATCATTTATTGCTAAAGGTGACAATCATTAAGTGACACTCAGAGAGTGACAAACAGGAAGTGACAATACAGAGTATAATACATTAGAGTGACAATCATTGCAATCATTATCCTGGAAACAATTAGAAACTGGATCTAACCAAGACTTAGATTGGGAAGGTGATATACGATAAGATAACCATGGGACAATTCAGATAACCAGGTTACAACCCGTAAACCAAACAAGGACCGGGGTTGTAACCCTTCGTCTGAACAGATCTTGGTTTCTTCCACCATTTATCGGTAAGATAAAGTAAGAAATCAGGACATGTAACAACCAAGTACAAGATCAAGACAAGACTAGACTGATCGAACTTCATCCAACATTTACGGCCAAGCAATAAGTACGGCTTGATACTTTAACTAACTAGGGTTATCACAGGCCTAATTACTAGCAAGATGCAGTGAGATTATTCCACAACCACAAGCCCTGCAGACCATCCAGGTTATCCAGGCGAATATTAGTACAATAAGGGTACAACACATAACAGTATGCTGGAAGTGTGCCCTACTCGTCGGCAGGCTACAAATCTACAAGCGTGCCCAGGTAACGGGATTGCCTGTAGCTGGGAAATCTCTTCATGACTACTGGATTATTCTAGTTGTTAACCTTAGTCGATTTCAGTGGGTACCCCTGACCGTGGTACTCAGAGGTCCCCGTCCTAGACGTGATGCAAGACAAGACGGGTTCATTTGTACAAGCACAATCGTCCACGGTGTCCAAGTTATTCAATCTTGTCAAGTCGTGTTAGCCGTCGCAACAGCATTCGAGATATATCATGTCAGGTTTATCACGTCAAGAGTGCGCCACGGCGGGCCACTATCAAGAATTATCATTATCACTTATCAAGAGTGCGCCACGATGGGCCACTATCAAGAATTATCATGTCAAGTTATCATGTCAAATTTGTCAGGTCAAGTTATCATGTCTGGAGCGCACCACGGCGGGTCACTATCAGGTCATGTCATTTATCAAGGAGGGGAGAAACTTACACAATTAAATAATAATAATATATATATATACAATATATATTCTTGAAGCTAAGGAGAAACTCTACAACTTTCATGTTTTGAGTTTTTTAAGATTCTAGCTACAAAATAACTTAAACATGCAAAACAGCGAAATAGAGCAATTCCGGCGCATGGGATTCCTGCACAATCGGCGCATGAGATTCCTGCACGAATCGGCGCATGGGATTCCTGCACGAATCGACGCATGGGATTCCTGCACAAATCGGCACATGAGATTCCTGCACGAATCGGTGCATGAGATTCCTGCACGAATCGGCGCATGAGATTCCTGCACGAATCGGCGCATGAGATTACTCACGTTGCGTCCTCAGTACATGCGCGTAGGAAACCTATGCGCATGACACGCTCGGAGTTAAGGGATGCGTTGCCGGGACTTCACGGCGCATGGCCTCCCGGCCATGGCCTCCCGGGCGCATGAGGTTCATCGTCCCCAAACAGCAAGTTCAGCCATGAAAGTTCTGAAAACTTGTAATGGCCATAACTTCCTCATCCGGAGTCGAAATCAAGCGAAACAAAAGCCAAAACTGCATGAAATTAAATTCTCTGCAACATGGAACTATTAGTTTTTGTAAACAAGTAAGTTTGGTAGATCAAAATCCAAAAAAACCGAAAATAATATAAACTTAGATCTACAAGAATCCACCCGGTAAAATTAAAAACTCCAAGTTCTAAACATGCTTAGAATCATGCAAGGAAGAAGATGGAACAATCAAAAGCAATTTCTTCAAGGTTCGGCAAGGTGTACTTGCCTCTCCTCCTTGGTGAAGAAGGAAAGAAGAAGAAGATGAAGATGGAAAATGAAAATGAATAATGGAGGAGAGAGAGTGGTAGGTGGCTTATATAACAAGCCCAAGCAATCTCTACCATTCATTCCTCTCCACTCAATCTAAACCATACACCTCTCTCATAAGAAACCAACTAAACCAAGTCCAAGCCAAACCAAACCATGTTAAACCAAACCAATAAAACCAAGTCAAATTAAATTAAAACCAAGTCATGATTCATACCAAAATAAATGAAACAAGCCAGTATACGGGTCACCCGACAATTGTCAAAAATCCGTACAATGACAATTCAGCAACTTTAAATATTCTCAAAATTCAGGAAATACAAAATACAGCTCAAATAAATATGTATCCGTATAAAATACTGATACAGTGAGGCGGGCCTCACAGGGAAATCCCTAGCTTCGTTCCCTACTGTAACGCTCCAGTCCCTAAATACGTAGGACTAGAACGTAATCATGCCAGCTGTATACATACGAAGTATATGGACCCTCATATATATACATAAGCTGTAAAATGCAGTAACTAAGGTACTAAATCTCATCCACAAAGATAAATAACGATATAAAAGCAACTTTGAATTTGTCGTGTATATAATCGTTGGGCGGCGACAAATCCACTACCAACAAGTAAGGAAAAGTACATGGAAAATAAAACGAGTTTGGCGGGCGAAGCGAAGACGATCGAAGTGCAATCAACCTCGAGAAAATAGTGACGATCATGGCCAAGGCTAGAACACCTATGAAACATAAGAACACACACCTGACGAGATAACCAGGTCCTTAGAGGGACGTAACAAGATACATCAACATGCCATATAAAACTAAATTTAAAATATGCCACAATCAAAAAAGGTGACAAGACCCTATAAGGTAATCTAACCAAACTAAAGTGAACATGCAGTGAGAACAAACCTTTCGTCGTATGAGCCCTGGCTGTAATGGGATCTGGTATAGTCCCCACTTGGGTACTAGTGATCGAGAGCATGACGTTCAAAAACGACAGTGGCCAACCTGAGAGGCTCATACCCGTATCTCCAGCGGAGCTTCCGGGTTACAAGGGAAGTGCAATAGAAGCCCATACGACAAGAAAATGTTCTCTCCACTCAATGTACCTATCATGTCGCATCCACGACCATGTAACACTACTAACCGTCAAGTCTTCTAACAAACAACTATTGACAGTTAGACCTAACGCACGTCCTGCACGCATCAGTGATCAGCCAACACGCAAGTCCGTAGACTATATGCTACTCGTAACTCACACATCTCGTGGCAAAACAGTGTCAAAGTTTATGCAATGCACTAAGCTAGTGGTAGTCCCTTAACTCTAAGTCCATATGCAATCAAAGGATAAATAACAAGGTACAACTAATATCACTTAGCATGCAGTAATCAAGAACTAGAAATAAATGAACAGTGATATGTAATAAAAATGCAGACTAAATATAAACATTATAATGGCAAGGTATCTTGCCTGATGGGTCGCCTGGTGTGGTGCGGTATTTTCTGACATGTCTCAGTAGTCCAATAGCCATGGTCGATGTAGTGGTCCAAATCGCGAGAAAATAGGAACATGGGATTAGTCATGATCAACGACGATAATAATCAACAAGGGAATTTGCAAAATAAATATAACTTATTTTTAGAAAATATTTATAATAAATTTAAGACTAGATTTGTTTTTGAAAAATACTAAAATCTTAAATCGTTTTAGGCATAATTACTATAAGTTGGAAAAATAGAATTTTATGGAGAATACTAGAATATATTTTAGATAATATTTGAAGAATATTACCAAATCATTTTTAGACCAAAAACCCATATCTTTTTCAAAATATATATATGTTTATAGGTAGCAGATATAATCTAGAAGAATATTTTATTATTGTAAAATAACCTTAAATTTTGCTAGAAACTAATAAAATAATAACAGTAACTAATAATAATAATAAAAAAAGTAATAATAATAATGATATTCATATGAGTTATAATAATACAAATAATAATAAAAAATAATAATTATGACAGTAATAATAAATATTAATAAAACCTATGGTTCTTTCCCCAATTTTCAGTGAGAGAGAGATGAGTTCGAGAGGGGAAGTTCAGAAAAGAGAGAGAGAAATGGGAAAGGGGTTTCTTACCATCGGCGGAGGGTTGGCCGGCGCGGCCGAGCGCTAGGATTGTGGAGGAGGCGGAAGTCGCCGGACCATAAGCGTGCGGACGGTCGGCGACTTCGGTGGAGGACGCGGTGGTCGTCGTTCTACCGGCGCGGAGGTGGTGCTCTACTGGAGTGGAAGTCGGAGGTCGGGCGCGTCTCGGCGGATGGGCACCGGTGGGAGGCGCTCGAGGCACGGACACGATGCACAATGGGGTAGAAATTTTTTTGTTGAGAATTATGGAGGAGTACCTCTCCTTTTATAGGAGGTGGGAATACCCAGTTAGATAAACATTAGGATTAATTTAAAACCCAATTTTAAACAATAATCAAATCCAGACTCAAATTAAATTCCAATTTAAAACTAGACAATCTAACTCAATTTAAGTATAAATTCTATCTTTTAACTATTTAAAATAAATCCATGAAATTAACTCGAGATTTAAAATGGCTACAATAATTTCAAATATATTTTCCAAAAATACCAATAATAATAATTTCAAAAATAATAATATTTTTAAATATCTTTTTGAATTATAAAATATTAATATAAAAATTTTGAAAATGAAATTATATTTATCAATAAAAATTCATGTACCTCATGTTTAAGAATATTTGCATAAAATAATAATTCTAAATTGCCACTATTAAATAAGTTAGCCTTTTACAATTAAATAATAACAATAATAAGACTTGGCCATCCCGATACGATACTTTTCAAAATTTTAAAAATATATAGATACAAATAATTATTATATATTGAAAATAAAATTAATGTTTTCTAAAAATATGTACACTCGCACATATTCGTACTCGTCGAGCATTCACGCATAAACGTAATTTGCGCGCCATGTACAATACGATTACGCGGCGTACAAAAATTAAAATAGCACCAAAAATATATAGTAGAAATTTAGGGGTTTTACATCCTACCCAACTTAAAAGAATTTTGTCCTCAAAATTTAGGAAAAATTAGGGTAGGTAAGGCGAAGGGGATGGAAAGTGTTTATTTGAATAGATGTATGTGATCACGAGAATGCAAACGAAATATTCGTCGAGGATGCGAGCGACATTTCAATGGCAATGAGTCATTCGATTGACTAGAACAAAATTCCGATGATTTTAGATTACGATCATGCACATGACAAATGACTAAACTCAGTCAACCTTAACATTATCCTTAAAAGGGACAACCTCATAAGTAGGTAATAAACTCCTTAATCCTTGATATCGTCAATATTCATGAAATCTCTCTTATCATAAATTGTTCTTTCCAAAAAAAAAATTTCGTTCCACGTTCCCTTAAAATTTAACAAAATAATTTCGATTATAAATGCACTCTAACTTCCTCTATCTCGTCATAGAATTTCAAATAGTCTAAAAATTTGAATTCCAAAATCATCATTATACTAGCTCAATTATATATATCTTCCCAAGTTAAAATTTTTCCTCTAAAATTTAAATTCCAAAACCTTCAACCAATTGGCCCAAGTAAAAGTTAAAATCTCCTTACTACGATTTGGATTTGTTTGTCAATATACAATGCATCCTTAGATTCCAAAATAAAAATCCATCTGCAATGTTCGATAAATCTCGAAAACTAACGATATATCTTCATAACTCAACCTTCTATCATCATAATTGAAAAAAATTTCTAAAATTTTTATTAGTCTCTCTCAAAAATTTGAATTCAACAATCTCCTCTTTTGATAAAAACTCATCTTAATTTCATATTCCTAATCATCTTAGAACTTAATCAAAAATATAAAGGTTTCTTTCTCCAACAATTGGTTACCCTTGAAAAATAATATCATCATAACATCAACATTGTCTTTATCAAAAATTTGCATCCCTAATTTTATATATAAATTTGGTTCTTAAACCAACAACACTTTAGACGATTCTTCGCTCGATATTTAGTTACCTCAAAACAGATTTGAAATTCGCGAAGTCTATATACCCTCGAGTGTTTTATCAAAACATAATAAATCATTACTTACTTTATTGATTTGGATTTATTGTATATTTATTCACGTCCCATCTATACCTCATAATCTCGTAATTATCTTAACCACTACAGTATTTATCCATGTTGTGGGGTTCTCTAATCTAACCTCTTCTAACCCAAGATTGTCATGATCAAATTTTATTTCGCATAATAGAACCATACAAGGAACAAGGTTGCATAAACTATGGAGGAATCATAGTGAAATAATAGTAAAGCAATTTAAAGGGGAAAGAAGAAGGATAAGGGTTGCAATGAGCGAAGGAAAAAAAATGTTAAGTGTCTAAGTGAATTGAGAGAAACATGAAAATAATGACAAGGGTTAAGCAGTCAAGATAAAACGTAAAGTTAAGCATTTAACGGATTTAGCAGTTCGCAATTGGGCCGAAGATTGCTGTCGAGATTGAGTCCAAATATCTAGTCAAAAGTATATCGGTACCATGGTATAGGTTATAGTTGAGTCTTTATGACCCGAAAGTCGTACCATAAAAATAGAGTACAAAGGGATTTGTTTTAGTAGGACATGATATACCTACATGAAGGTGAGCTCGTCTAAGTCTTGCATGTGAAATTTGTTGGAAGGAAAAGTCTAGTGTTGTACTCAAAATATTGAATTCACGATAGGGAACGCCAAATGATCAAAATAGAAAGTGGGTTTTTCATAAGGCACTAATTAATGCACCAAAAATAATAAAAGGTTAAAGCACGAAATAAAGATAATTATGAATCTCGTAGGTCAAGGTAAAATAAGTTAGAGACACAGTTTCTAGAGGGAAGATAGTCTCATAGATAAGGGTATGGTCAAGGGAATGATTCCAATCATTTCTAAGTTTCAAACAATTAGATGGTCACAAATAATGTTCTAGATTTGAGGGAAGGTCGAGTAAGTCAAAGATATGTTTATCGGTTTGGTCGATGACTAACTATACTTGTGTATATACAATATCATAGTCATAGGTGGCATGTCAATCTAATGTGGAATAATCCTATCTTACTAGGGTGACCTCACTTGTTTCTTGGTCCTTCACCAATATATGATATAATCTAAAATTTCAAGTTCCTCGAAATTTTCTTAATAAATTTCCAAGATACTCCGGCCAAATTTCAATTATCTTAGACTGTCAACTTTTAAAAAAAATTTAAATCTCTAGTCAATCTCGAAACAACCCTTGTATATCGCAAATAACTATTACCATTTTATTTTTATTTTTTTAAACCTTAAACTCATCATTTAATAAGTTTATCAACCGAATTTCATACTACAAAATGGAACTTTTAGATAACTCCCGAATTTAATTCTATATCCTTCAAATGTGCATATCTAGATTCCAATAAGTCACAACTACTCTTCAAAAGTAATTCTCTTTTTTTTCACCAAAAATTTAAATATCCATAATCAAGACTCGAATCTAAATAACTTTATATTTCCTAGATCATATGAGCAAATTTTAAATATTTAAACTTTCCTTCAAAGTCGATTTTATATCTTCCAAAATATTTCAAACAAATTTTTTTTTACCATTATCTCTTCAAGCTCAAAATTTAATACTTATAATTTGTAAATCGTAGAATCAATTTAAAACCTCAAGCTTTCTAATAAACAGTAAATCATAAACCCTTCATATTCTTTACAAAATCATATCTTATAATTTAAAGCACTTTAATAAATTCGAGATAAACTTTAACATATTCAATCCAACTTGAACTTAATCGTAAATCATGTGTCACAATTTAATGATGTTTCTCAAATCGGTTTCATATCCCAATAAATCATAAACTATTTTGCAATTTCAAAAAAAAATCATCAGCCATAAAATTGTTTTCTGTCCTCTTGTGTATACCACCTTGTAATGGCAAAATAAAATTCCAACTATCCATTGAAGGCGGTAATATGCTACTGCCCAACTTGAAATTAACTAGTCCTTAAAATCATACTTTCTAGAAAAATAAATTTCTTTATAACTCAAATAAAATTCCAGTGCAATTAATTGCCAAATGCAATCTATCTAGCCATGTGTTTAACCTATGGGCATATACTAGTTTAGTCATCTTACTAAACATGAACTAAGAATTTACGGTAGAAGGAGTCATGCAAGATGCAAATCAAGGAGGTCGAACAAGAGTTCGGAATTTGGAGTCAAGAAAGGACGTCAAGTAGGTGGATGAGATTCTAAACTCTAATCCTATATTGCAGGTCCGTTTGGTTCAATCATGTAACCGAAACGGCAAACTGGACCTGCATGGGCCACCACAAAAACATGTAACGCCCCAGTCCCTAAATACGTAGGACTAGAATGTAATCATGCCAGCTGTATACATACGAAGTATATGGACCCTCGTATATATACCTAAGCTGTAAAATACAGTAATTAAGGTACTAAATCTCATCCACAAAGATAAATAACGATATAAAAGCAACTTTGAATTTGTCATGTATACAATCGTTGGGCGGAGACAAATCCACTACCAACAAGTAAGGAAAAGTACATGAAAAATAAAACGAGTTTGGCGGGCGAAGCGAAGACGATCGAAGTGCAATCATCCTCGAGAAAATAGTGACGATCATGGCCACGGCTAGAATACCTGCGAAACAAAAGAACACACACCTGACGAGATAACCAGGTCCTCAGAGGGACATAACAAGATACATCAACATGCCATATAATACTAAATTTAAAATATGCCACAATCAAAGAAAGTGACAAGACCCTATAAGGTAATCTAACCAAACTAAAGTGAACATGCAGTGAGAACAAACCTTTCGTCGCATGAGCCCTGGCTGTAATGGGATCTGGTATAGTTCCCACTTGGGCACCAGTGACCGAGAGCATGACGTTCAAAAACGACGATGGCCAACCTGAGAGGCTCATACCCGTATCTCCAGCGGAGCTTCCGGGTTACAAGAGAAGTACAATAGAAGCCCATACGACAAGGAAATGTTCTCCCCACCCAATGTACCTATCATGTCGCATCCACGACCATGTAACACTACTAACCGTCAAGTCTTATAACATACAACTATTGACAGTTTGACCTAACGCACGTCCTGTACGCATCAGTGATCAGCCAACACGCAAGTCCGCATACTATATGCTACTCCTAACTCACACATCTCGTGGCACAACAGTATCAAAGTTTATGCAATACACTAAGCTAGTGGTAGTCCCTTAACTCTAAGTCCATATGCAATCAAAGGATAAATAACAAGGTACAACTAATATCACTGAGCAGGCAGTAATCAAGAACTAGAAATAAATGAACAGTGATATGTAATAAAAATGTAGACTAAATATAAACAGTATAATGGCACGGTATCTTGCCTGATGGGTTGCCTGGTGTGGTGCGGTATTTTCTGACATGTCTCAGTAGTCCAATAGCCATGGTCGATGTAGTGGTCCAAATCGCGAGAAAATAGGAACATGGGATTAGTCATGATCAACGACGATAATAATCAACAAGGGAATTTGCAAAATAAATATAACTTATTTTTAGAAAATATTTATAATAAATTTAAGACTAGATTTGTTTTTGAAAAATACTAAAATCTCAAATCGTTTTTAGGCATAATTACTATAAGTTGGAAAAATAGAATTTTATGGAGAATACTAGAATATATTTTAGATAATATTTGAAGAATATTGCCAAATCATTTTTAGACCCAAAACCCATATCTTTTTCAAAATATATATATGTTTATAGGTAGCAGATATAATCTAGAAGAATATTTTATTGTTGTAAACTAACCTTAAATTTTGCTAGAAAATAATAAAATAATAACAGTAACTAATAATAATAATAATAATAAAAGTAATAATAATAATGATATTCATATGAGTTATAATAATACAAATAATAAAGTGGTGGCGACGATGGCGACGGGGCGACGGGGCGAGGGTGGTGGTCGTAGGAGTTGTATGGGAGTTGCTGGGTTGAAGGACACCGGGGACGGAATTAGGTTTAGGGGATTTTATCGTGTCGGGGTGTGTTCGACACAACATGGATGGACGTCCGGGATTGTCGGACGGGAAAAAGAATGTATTTGTATTGGTGGGGATTATAGTGGATGGGAGGCACGGACACGATGCACAATGGGGTAGAAATTTTTTTGTTGAGAATTATGGAGGAGTACCTCTACTTTTATAGGAGGTGGGAATACCCAGTTAGATAAACATTAGGATTAATTTAAAACCCAATTTAAAACAATAATCAAATCCAAACTCAAATTAAATTCCAATTTAAAACTAGACAATCTAACTCAATTTAAGTATAAATTCTATCTTTTAACTATTTAAAATAAATCCATGAAATTAAATCGAGATTTAAAATGGCTACAATAATTTCAAATATATTTTCCAAAAATACCAATAATAATAATTTCAAAAATAATTATATTTTTAAATATCTTTTTGAATTATAAAATATTAATATAAAAATTTCGAAAATGAAATTATATTTATGAATTAAAATTCATGTACCTCATGTTTAAGAATATTTGCATAAAATAATAATTCTAAATTGCCACTATTAAATAAGTTAGCCTTTTACAATTAAATAAAAATAATAATAAGACTTGGCCATCCCGATACGATACTTTTCAAAATTTTAAAAATATATAGATACAAATAATTATTATATATTAAAAATAAAATTAATGTTTTCCAAAAATATGTACGCTCGCACATATTCGTACTCGTCGAGCATTCACGCATAAACGTAATTTGCGCGCAATGTACAATACGACTACGCGGCGTACAAAAATTAAAATAGCAACAAAAATATATAGTAGAAATTTAGGGGTTTTACACCTACTATGGTGTACAATACAGTTCGAGGCTTGCGAGAGAGCTCGAAGAAAATAATCAAATATCGTGGGTGCAACAGCGAATTCCCTCGAGCGGAGCTTTCCTATCATTATCTGATGGCTTGGTTGGCGTTGCATTATACCGGTTTAATCGTTTCTGCCACCATCGAGGGCTATGAGGTGGGAGAACAATCCCAACACCTATCTTGGTTACAAGGGGAGTTTGTTGGATGATGCTCGTGCATGGCATTACTATAAAGCCTGGTATACTGAGGCAAAATTTAGGATCCCTGGAATGCACGGGGAAACCCGTATCTTATATTCTGCTGCAAAGATTTTCTACCTGGTGAACAACTTTTCGTCAGGTTATGACCGAGAGAGGAGTTTTCTTGCAGGCACGAAGTTCGAGAAGTTTCAGTCGGCACCCGCAGTTATGAGTAGCAGGTCCTCGGATGGTTCTAGCATTTCTCGGGAGAGAAGGGAGGATGCAGCGCCTCTAAATTCCCTGCCGAAATGTCGAGCTCCTTTGGCAACGAGTCCTCCTCCTTCAAAGAAAGTCAAACGGGTTGTATTTAAGCAACGCGTCTCACCGCAGCAGAGTGCATGCCTGTTGCATCGTCTTCACAGGTATATTACAGTTCCCTTTTCATTCAAATTTTTACCTACGACTCTCTAATTATCATGGTTTTACAATTTCAGGTGAAGGAAAAATAGGGGTGAGTGGAGACACTCAGGGAGCTTCCTGAGGAGGATCCATCAGCTGCAGCAGGTGTGGCTATTCGGCCAGAAGAGGTTCCTTTGTCTGCCTTGTTTGATTATGAGACTTAGGACTTTTCGAAGCTTATGGCGTTGCACCAAAAAGTGGCTTCCCTTGTGATACTGGGAGTTAGTCTTGTGTTTCCCAGAGGTGTAGTTCGGGAACCTCGATTTGAGATGGGTCGTTCAGTCGAGGTTGTTGAAGGAATTACCGTCGGTTCCCCTTGGGATCAGCCTCCTCTTTACGGAGATGAAGAGGAAACAGTGATTGAAGAATTAGCCGTGGTGTACAACAAACCTTGGCCCTATGAGGTGGTTGAAGAGAATGCTGGAGGTTCAAAAGCAGAAATCATTCCAGTCATGGCACCACCTGCTTCGGTTGCCATACCTAGAAGCATATTGGCTGTCGTTGCTGCTCTGGGACCTTCTATTACTGCATCTTCGATGACCCCGATGGGTTTGGCTTATAATGCATACTATACCAACCTCATTCTGGGCACCGTTCGTCATACCTTAAAGCACGGTATAGAGGATGACTTGTGGGACAATCAATCGCTTCGACGGGTTCGGTCTATCGTAATGGCACAACTGGTGGCCTTGCACGACTAAACAGAGTACGAGGCAAAGGAAGATGCGATAGAGGTTCTTCTAGCAGAATTGGAAGCCACCGTCATAGTGCTTTAAAATCATGAGCGCGGTCTTTCAACCCTGGCTGCTGCAGAGCTAGAGAAGATGGCCTTCGAACTTTTTCAATACGAACAGAAGCGTCAGGCCCTGACTGACAGACTTGTGACGGTCGAGGCCAAAATTGAAGAAGTGACTGACGCCGAAGAGGTTCAGCTCTGCTGTCGCACAGCTTTGGAGGAACAGTATAAAACCGTCCGGAAGCAGATTCGGCAGTTAGAAGATACGTTGGCCCTTGTCGAGAGTGAGTTAGACAAGTCAAGGGACCAGCAGGAGGTCCTTCACCAACGATTCAAGACCCTAGCTTAGGAGAAGGAAAGTGTTGGCGTTCGTCAAGCAGAGTTGGACCTTGCATGCCAGAACTTATCCCAGCTCAAGGATGAGGCTGCCCGACGTCATAAAGTAGAGCGTCGAGCCAAAGACTTGGTTGGGCCAGAAGTTACTCTTTTGAGGAGCCGACTAGAAGAACTCCTGCATCGGTCGTCCCAATGCTAATGTCTTTGTTGTCTCTTTGTCTCTCGCTTTTTGAGAGACCCTTTTGTAACCAAGAAAAAAAACCTTTTCATTTTATGAATGAAAAACTTTAGCTTTGCTTTCTTGCTTGTCCATTTGTTTTAAATATTCTTGTACAATAATAAGAATTACCTCAGAGGTATTATGACGTGAGGGGATGTAGATAACTCCACTAGGAATAGGGTGTTTTACTCAGAGGTTATATTGATGTGGTAAACATGATATTTTGAGGTAGAATCTTCCTTACTCAGAGGTTATATGGACATGGTAAGGATAGGCTCTATGGGCATATAGAATGACTCAGAGGTGATATAGACGTAAAAAGCTCTATAGATAATTATGACAATCATGGGGTTTTTCATAAAAGAAATGTCTACTCAGAGGTAATATGGACATGGTAGATACGATCCTTACTGGGGTGTAGAATAACAACTCAAGTAATATGGACGTAAAATATTTTTCTACTGGAGGAATATGAAAGGGATGAATTCGTTAATAGAATTTATGAACATCTACGGGGGATGTGGAAATATATGTCCATTTAGACCTCAGATATAGTATTTCTTCAGGAACTTGCCATTGATTGGCATCATTAGTAAGTAGTCGTTAGGCTTGGCCAATCGGTAAGCACCATTGGATTAGACCGTCTCTATGACGAGGTCCTTCCCACTTGGGCTTAAACTTCATGGTCGTCTTGTGAGTCATCACCATCGGTCATCGAACTGATAAGACGAGGTCGCCCAGTTAAAATGTTCTTTCCTGGACCATTTTGTCGAAGGCTCCAAAAATCCAAGCTTGATAGAGCTTGATCCGTTGTTGAGCTAGCCGACGCTTTTTGTCCAATGCTTCCAACTTTTGTAGCCGCCGGCGTTGATTGTCTTTGTTAGTCAGCTGATTGGTGATAGATATCCGTAAAGACGGGATCTAGATCTCCAAAGGAAGTACCTCATCGCTTCCATAAAAAAAAGAATAGTGTGTTGCCCGTGGGTGTTCGAACGGTTGTACGGTAAGCCTACAAACTTTCGCCAAGCTTCTCATTCCAATCGTGCTTATTAGAAGAAACAACTTTCTTGAGCAGCTTGACAATAGTCTTATATTGAATGTTTTGGCTAGTCCATTTGTTGCAGGATTGTAAGTCGTTGATGCTATATTTTATATTCAATTTTTATCACAGAACCGAAGGAATGTGTGGCTCATGAACTGAGGGCCCTTGTTGTAGATAATCCTTCTCGAAACTCCGAAGCGGTATATAACATAATGCTTAATAAAAATAATCACGTTCATGGTTTTTACCTCAGCTAGCGGTACTATTTCTGCCCACTTAGAAAAGTAGTCGATGATGGCGATGATGAACCGATGTCCTTTGGAGGTTGGTAGGCTAATCGACCCAGTGATGTCCTTTTCTATGCTTCAAATGGCCAGCGGTCGATGTGGGATGTAGGAACTATGAAGGTTGGTGGATGAAGTCAGCATGCAACTGACATACCCGACACTTCTTTGCATAGTCAACTACATCAGCCATCATGGTAGGCCAGTAGTAACCTATGCGACGCAGTCGATCTTATAACTTAGGACCAGGCTGGTGAATCTCGCAGGTGCCATCATGTGCCTCTCGGAGTGCTTCTTGTGCTTCTGTCTTGGATAGACAATGTCAGAGGAATCTGTCGTATGAACGAAGATACAGCATTTTGGTAGCTGTGTCATAAAAGAATCAGAACGAGCGCCTTTTGATAAAAGTCGCTTCCTTCGGGTCTTCGAGCATGACTCCGTATATTGTGTAGTCTATGAACGGGAATTTCCAGTCCCGAATGTCATCATTAGTGTCTATTCGTACTGAGTAACTCAGACACGTATGTAGATTGTTCTTCGGGCAAACCAGCTCTCGTCCTATTATCGTGACAGTATATTGGGTTCCGGCAGGAGCTGCTAGAGAAGCGGTAAGGCCAGCGAGTGCATTGGCCTTTAAATTTTGTAATCGAGGTACATGTTCTATAAAAAACCTTGTGAAGATAAAAATGATATCGATTGCTAATTGGTGGTAAGGAACCAGATCTTCATGTCGAACCTCGTATTATCCTCGAGCCAAGTTGATAATCAGTTTCCAATCGCAATAGGCCTCAATATAGTCGACCCCCAATTGTTTAGCGAGATGGAGCCTAATGATGAGAACGTTGTACTCAGCAACATTATTGGTGCATGACTCCAAGAGGGAATATGCATGATAGAGGACTAAGCCATCGGGATTGATGAGGATGACTGTGACCCTTGCGATGATCTCATCTTTGGGCCCTGTTCTTGAATCACCATCAACGAACATATGCCAAACAGGATTGTCTAAGACTACATTAGACTCAAAGAATTCGTCAGGAATGTCGTCATAGAGCTTTGATGTTTCTGGCATAGGATGTGCCGCCAAGAAGTCGGCTAATACTTGGCCTTTGACTACCTTTTCTGGGACAACACTATGTCATAAGGAGTCAAAAGTATTCCCCATATGGCTAACCATGAGTTTAGGGCCCTGGCTTAGTTATGAGGACTCTAAGGGAATTGACTCGGAAGATGACGTGGATTGTCCGTCCAGCCACATAATGGCATGTCTTTTGAATGGCGAAGAGTAGAGTGAGACACTCCTTCTCCACAGCATTATACCAATGTTCGGCATCAATCATGGTTCTACTAAGATAGTAGATTGCCTGTTCATGGCCTTCATTGCTTCTCTGGGCTAGCAAAGCACCGAGAGAATGGTTTATAGCTCGAACGTATAACAGAAAGGGCCTCCCCATGACGGGTGCCACCAGTACTGGAGGACTATTGAAGTACTTCTTGATGTCGTCGAACGCACGTTGACATTCTTCGGTCCAGACATAAGAAATCTCTTTCTTCATCAGTTTGGTGAAGGGTTGACATTGTCCATTGAGATTTGCTATGAATCTTTTGATGTATGCCAAGCTTCCTTGTAAGCCTTGAAGTTCATGAATATTCTTCGGAAGAGCCATGTCCAAGATCGCCTTAGTCTTTTTAGGGTCAAATGCCTTTCGCCGTGACGATAAAGCCTAAGAACTTGCTACTGGAAACCCCTAGGAAAGACTTAATCGGGTTCATCTTTAGTCGATGTGTCCGCATCAAATCGAAAATTGTCCTCAAGTCATCCAAATAATTGGTTTTCCTCTTACTTTTGACGGTAATGTCATCAACATAATATTCTACCATTTTTCCGAGGTGCTTACAGAATATGGTGCACATTGTCCGCTGGTACATTACTTCCATATTCTTCAACCCGAAGGGTATTACTGTGTAACAGTATATCCCTTTTGGAGTCCAAAATGAAGTATGCTTTTCTTCTTTAGGGAACATCTTGATCTGGTGGTAGCCTGAGAAACCATCTTGATCGGGAGGGAAAACTCGTCTTTTTGATAGGCCGAGTTGAGATCCATGAAGTCTATGCATACCTGAATCTTTTCATTCTTCTTAGTGAATGGGACAATATTGGCCACCCAATCCGGGTGTTGCTCCTCGCGAATGAAGCTACTCTCTATGAGTTTGTCGACTTCTTTCTCGATAGTATCCATGATGTTGGGGCAAAAATGACGTTGTTGTTGCTTGACATGCTTAGCATCGGATAAGATGTTGAGACGGTGCATGATGACTTATGGGGATAAATCCAGCATGTCCTCATAGCTCTAAGCAAAACATCGATATACTCTCGGATAAGCTGTATCAGGGACTCTCTGTATTCTTCGGTCATGCTTTTGTTGATGAAGATGGGTTTAGGTGAAGCCTCATATCCTAGTTCGACTTGGACGACCTCACCTTTCATGGAAGGTTCTCGCTATTTGAAGTGCTATTCCCATTAGGATCCTAGGCAATGAGCCCACGGTTCGTCTTTGAAGAATTGAGCATCTAGTCTTCATCTTCGTGTAAAGGATATACAGAGACCATATTGACGGATAGTATCAGTCTAAAGGCTTGGCCGATACTGTTATTAGAGTCCTAGGTTGAAGAATCATAGGAGTGTGAATGGATCATGGCCTCCGGCTCTGAGCTCTCCGAAGTTGTTGTAGGTGTAACAAAACCCAACCCTTAGCGAGTGCGCTAATAGTAATTTTAAGACCTTCCCTTTGGAGCATGAAGTCGTAAGGGAAGACATCGACCTTTGCCATAGTTAAGTCCTCTGTCGCTATTCAAGTCGTAACCCATCTTCTAAATAAGGTATTTGGCTTGAGCAATATAACGGTAGAGTTGCATCTTGCCGTTATCGGATTCTGGTTCTGTCGGAGCCAACTGCTGAGGGTGCTCCAATCGATCTAAGATGATGGGTTCCTCTTTCTCCCTTCTTTCTGGAACCATGAAGTAGGCGCCTCGGGAAGAGACAACTTGTCTAGCAAGATTAGCAGTTGTCACTTGCGTTTATAACATATACAGAGCATTGTCTAAGAAATACTTAGTTTTTCAGTGTGCACAGGAGTAATTCAAAGACAACTTTCTATTAATAAAATGTAAAATTTTATCCCGAAGGATTACATCATCTAAAGAATGTGCCTCGGTATTAGCGCATATGTTGTCTCATAATTTTCCATCCATGAGAACTAGGGCTGCAGGAGACGAAGGTGGATGAGGCTTCCGCTTCAACTTGAGTACCAAGGGGAATGAAATCGGAGGTTTCTGCAACCTCGATGCTGCCTTTGAAGGCCTTCGGAAGAGCCTTATTTGCATAGGCTCCTGGCTAGCGGCTGATACCGTCGGGGACGAATGGGCAGGCGCCTTTCTTTGAAGTTTGATGACAAGAGGAGCTGGTGTTTGGGGAGGCTTCCCCTTCAATCAAACCTTTAGTGGATCCCTTTTGAAGTGATGATAAAACCCATGAACTTCCCGCTGTATAGTCCCAGAAAAGACTTGGTCGGGTTCATCTTCAATTTGTGCACCCACATCAAGTCGAAGACGATCCCTAAATTATGAATATGATCACCACAGAAACAAGTTTTGACCGCAATATCATCAATATGACACTCGATTGTCTTTCGTAACTGCCTGTAGAAGATGGTACTCATAGCTCCCTAGTATGTAGCACCTGCATTCTTCAAACCGTAAGGCATCATGGTATCGCAAAATACACCAATCGGAGTCCGAAATAATGTATGCCTCTCGTCTTTAGGAAACATTTTAATTTGGCTATATCCTGAGTAACCATCAATGAAGGACATATGCTCGAACCCACGGGTGTTATCTACCATTACGTCAGTGATAGGTAATGGGAATTCATCCTTTGGGCAAGCGGCATTCAGACTGCGAAAGTCTATATGGACTCGAATTTGCCATTCTTCTTGACGACTGGAACAGTATTGGCTACCCAGTCAAGATGTTGTTCCACATGAATGAAGCCCTCACTATGAGTTTATTCACCTCTGCTTTGATAGCATTCATGACATCTGGGTGGAACCGTCGTTGCTATTGCTTCACTGGCTTAGCATTGGATAGGATATTTAGTTTGCGTACGGCGATGTTTTGATCCAGGCCCAACATATCTTTGGATCCAGGACCAACATATCATTGTAGCTCCAGGCGAAAACATTTATATATTCTTTTACAAGCTCAATGAGACTTGTTTATCTTTGTAGGATATTTAGACATAGCTTTCTTTTCATGTTCTTTCTAGCACTTTTCTTATTGTTTCTCCATTCGAGACTTGTTTCTGCAGTCTCTATCTTACTGTTGTTTCATCGTACCTAGTGGCTACTTGTTGACTGTTGATCGTCTCTTGGTATCCAAAAAAAATTTGTTTCTAAAAGAACAGATACTATCACTCTCTATTCTGATTTAGAATTTTCATAAACTCTCTTGGAAAATTTTCTGGATAAAGTTGAGAAAATATTCGACAATCTATTATGACCTGGATTATGGAGACCGTGAGTCCACTGCAGCTATCTGCGCACTGGCGAGGCAGGGTTCTAAGTCAAAGTAATTGCAGGTATTTATTGGTTCTTGGATATGATTGAAGCTACATCCAAAAGCCTTCTCTTGTGTCATTTCGACAAATATCGGATAAAGTTGATAGAATATTACGGCAATCCATTATTGTCGAGATCATGGAACTGAAGGTTCACTGCAGCCAGATGCATATTGGCGAGGTAGGAACTGTAGGAAAAGTGACTCCAGATGTGTAGGATTGTCAGGTACTATTGAGACTATTATCCTGTGATCATGATTTCTGTGACTATCATTTCATTCCACTTTAAATCATGTCAATTTCAAATTTTGTATCTAATTACTTTATCGTGCCAAATCGTACCATTTTGAAATTTCGAGGACAAAATTTTCTAGGGGGAGATTTGTAACCCCACTTCCCCTGATTTTATGAATCTTTGGATATTTACGGTATTTTGAAATTTTTGCGATTCTATTTTAATTTATTTTTGAGGAATAGTGATTTTTTAAATATTTTCTAAACGATTTTGGTTAGAACATAGTTAAGTATTTTCTTAGTATTTATTTTAACAAGGCTAATTATTTTCTAAAATATTGTTAGTTAAGTATATTTTTATTAGCTAGTTATGGGTATAGTTAGCAATATTTAAGTGAGATGATTGTCATGATTCAACCCTAACAAACATTGTACCAAAATAACAGGTGAACATTCATGCTATACTATTTTCGAACTTCAAAAGCAAGACAAGTACACCGACTCGAACCCTTTACTCTGTATTTCTGTCTTGCTTTTTGACACGTTGTACACACGATTGTTCATTGTTCATTGTTTATCGTTCATTGTTCATCGTTCAATGTTCATCGTTCATTGTTCAGTATTCTTTACTTGTATATTGGGGTGGGAAAATACTACAGATATGTGACCAATCCTATTTTATATAGGCATTGATTAATAGCTTCGGTCTCACATCGTGCACGTGGGACTCTAAGCCGTACCCTTATTCATGTGCTCTTGTGCTCTTGTACCCTAAACTACCCCGGCCGGTCACATACTCTGATAGTTATTTCAAATGCATATTACACTGATAGTCTAGTTCATTGTTCAGGATCTGGTACTATAGTTTCATCATTATTCATATACTACAGTTTCATGTTAGTGCTTGTATCATAATTCATTTTATAGCATTTCAGTTTGCTTTGTTTAGAGCTTCTAGTCGAGGTTGTACTTTGCTCTCTTTCTGACAGGATACGTTGCAGTTATATTTGAGGATATTGTACCTCTTATGGGCCAGAGCTTGAGGCCATAATGAACAGGATGGACATAGACTTTGCAAAAATTTAGACCAGTTCATTTCCTAGTTTTGTTATAGAGATTTTACTTGTATATTAGCATTGAAATTCTAGAGTTGTATATTTTATTCAAGTTACCGGATTTGTCTCCGGATGATATTGTACAAATAACTTGATGGATTGTGGTGATTTCTGGGACGTTATAGATGTTGTGGTGATTATTTACATTATGACTTGGAGTTCTCCTCAGTATTGTAAAGCTTACTGCGTTGTGTCTTCCAACGTAGGCTGGGCGTGTCCGACTCGTGTCCGATTATTCGAGAGCAGGTCGTGACACTTTACAAGCTCAATGAGAGATTTACGGTCTTCCTCTTTTAGACTTTTACTAATAAAGATTGGCTTGGAAGACGCATCATTTTCCCAATTGACCTGTACAACCTCATCTTCGGTGGGAGGCTCGTGCTGTTCGAAGCATTTCTTCCATTGTGAATCAAGTTATTGAGCCCATAGTTCGACTTCGAAAGGCTTGAAGAATTGGTCGTTATCTTCCTCGATCTGATCTACAGACGTCATATTTACTGATAATATTTTTCGGAATACCTATCTGATGCTGACGTCGGAGTCATAGGAAGAGTTTGAAGAATACGAGTATATTTTCTCATTAGATTGTAAAATTTTATGAGGCTTGGATAAGGCATACCCCATACCACAACGGGTCTTATGGTAATACTGATCAAATTTGGCCTTGGGAACGTTGATCTTGATCGGCAAGTATCGACCCTTGCCATAATTAAGGCTCATATTGTTGTTCAAGTCAAACCCCATCTTCTGGATGATGCGTCGGGCTTAAGGAGTATAGTGGTGAGTCTGCCCCATACCGGTTTCATTTTCTGACTCACGAGAGATATGGGTCCAAGAACCCTCTACTTGGCCGAAGGTAATAGGCTTCTCTCCCTTCTTCCTGGCTGGTAATATAAAATATGCATTACGTATCGGGAGAACTAGGCTCACAGAGTAGGCGGACGCATTTTTTTCTTTACAGCGACAACCTTATGCCTTGCTCAAATAAATATGCACTGAGAGAAGTAATTCGAAGGCATCCTTTTATTGATGAAATAGGATAAATCGTCCTCCGGGATTACATTATCAGAGACCAAAAAATGAGGTACAACCATGTCTTTCAAATTTTTAACCCCAACATTTATGGCTGGTGGAATTGACGAGGGAAAAGGCAGACTACGTAGCTTTACTATAAGGGATTTGACCGAGGAATGTTCTCTTGTTGGCGCCTTCCCTTTCAACGGAACCACTAACGGAGCTGGGAGCTTGGCGTCAATGTTGTGATCTTCTTTTAGCTTTACTTTAATAGGCCCTTCGGAAAGATTCTGAGCTCCCACCTCATTATCAGCGTCCTCACCTGAGTCCTTTTGATGGTTCTTTCGGAATAGACGAGATTACGTATAGTAGACCTCAACCCTTTCGAAGGGATCGATGTCTGCGAACTCAGTCTTTACTACACCGTCACTATTGACATACTTGAAGCATGGGTGTAGAGTGGATGGCACGATGATGTGTTCATGTATCCATGGCCTCCCTAATAGAATGTTATAGCAAGAGTCTGCGTTAATTACATAGCAGGTTGCCTCCGTCTTCAAATCACCAATTTAGATTTATAGGCAAATTTACCCCTCTGGACAGCTTTTTCCATTACTGAAACCACTGATCATAGTTTGGTTCGAGATAGCCAATGTAGCAGAATCCCTAGAGTATGCAATAAGTGGTAGGAAATGACGCTCACGGACGACCCAAGGTCAATGTGAATACGATCGACCTTGACATCACTGACGTATCATATACAATACAAGGATCGGCCATGCCTATTATTCTTCAGCAACATATCCTGCTATGAAAATGTGATGCTCGACATGGTCTCCATCATATTATGACACCAAAGACACGTTGCGAGAACTTCTTCCAGCTGCTGTATTTGTCCTAAGTAGGACACGACATATTATAATGCCTCGCTGAGAACCTTTCGTCTTCTTGGAGAGGTGGAGGAGCTCGAACAATGATATCATGGCCGGAGTGTTGGCTAGTTGAGCCAGGATGTTAAAGTTATAGGGCCTATCGAACCCCACTCTGATTTCTTTTCTAAGAGGTTTGTTAGAATGCCCCCTCTTTCTGTTTTTGCTTATCCGTTACTAGCTGTTGGGATAAGCCAGGTTCGCATAAGCTGGGATTTGCGGACGTCGAAGCTGACGATGCCTCTTTTCCAAGGGCCTGTCATAGTTACGTGAGTAATCTAGACCAATCCGGGTTGCTTCCACCATCTCTTCATCGGATGCGAAAGAGATCGTATTGCAGGATTTAACCTTCTTTCCTTTGATCTTCCCGGTAGGACGTGTGACAGGCTAGATTTGGTCGTTAGTAAGGTCCGAGTGTACCCATATGACTTCTTCTCAAGGTGTTTTGACGAATACTTGTCCCCATGTTCGAGCATCTGGGAGGTTAACAACCTCTATAGTTGTCTTTGGGATCGGAACGACCTCATCTTATGCCTCTGTTGGCAGAAAATTGCCGATTTGAAGGGTCACCATGTTGGCAGAGACCACCTTCTCTTAAAATTCTAATAAAAGGATGTTAGCGTCAACCAGCCTCTATATGTGGTTCTTCAGGATATAGCAATCCCGAGTTGCGTAGTGGATGTACCGATGATAATGACAATACTTGGGATCATCCACCATGTCTACCTCGTTAGGACGCCTGAAAGGTAGGAGTTGAAGGTTTTTGCCCTTGAGAAGTACATTGAGTAGCTGTAGTGTGTCCTCGTCTTAAAAAATAGTTCCCTTTTGTATCGGGGGTCTCTCGGGCTTCTGAGCAGGAGCTGTACCACAACTGCAGCTTACAGTCATGACCTACTTTGCTTTGGACTCCCGATTGTTATTGTTGGAAGCCACGGCCGACCTTCTGCCATTCTTAGTGGGAAAATTCATTCCCAACAAATGAGCCTCCTTAGCTTTTCTTTCGGTGTCCTCGGCATTGATAATGAATGCAGCCCAGTCTGTGTGATTGGAGGAAACAGTCCAATGTTTCATCATAGTTAACAAGCCTTTCCGACAGGTATCCTTTAGGACTTATTCAGGAATATCGGGTAGTAGTCTCAGTGCAGCTTGCCGAAACTGGTCGATGTAGTCCCGAGCAGACTCCTTATCCTTCTGTATGGTGTCCAACAAAGTAGTCATTTGTAGGACCGTTGAGCACTTCTAGAGGGGGTGAGTAGAGTGTGTGTGTGTGTGCAGCAAAAAATATCACTAATTAAAAATTAAGTAGCTATATATTGTGGCAAATAAAAGACGATAAATAAAATTCGGCAAAGTAAGAGTCAAGAATTCAAACTCAGTGACACAACGATGTATACTAGTTTTTCTCTGAGGGGACTAGTCTAATCATGGGTACTCTTGCTCGAGTTAATCCACTATGACACAAGCTAAATGAGGGCTTGCAGTCTCTTATAACTGTAGAAACATGAAAAATATGGAGTTCATACGGATTACAAATTGCCGCATAGGTATATTGGACCAAACAGGTCCGCATAAAGGAAAGCCGCATGACTGTTCAAAGACATATGCGGCCCATCGACGAACAGCTGTAGAAGAAAAATATGCGACCAAGGAGGAGCAGTTTGACTGATAAAGCTGACAAGTACTGGCAAAAACATGACAGTTCTGACACTTTGACAAGAAAGATAAGACATGAGACGTCGCCCAAAAGTAGGGTTCGTACGCCTCCATGCGGCCAAAAGAGCGTCATCCAAGCAACATAAACCTCATGCGGCCCAGCTTATGCGGCCCCAAAGTTTCCAGACTCCATATGACTGTGATCCGAGCCACATGAGTCTCATACGACCCCACAAGATCAAAGACTAAGAACACCATACGCAATGGGACACGTGGCAATCTAATCGATTCCTTAACCACCTAGATTTGCTGCAACAAAATCCAAACAAACCGACAGATGGCAGCCCGAGAGCGGGTCTTTACGCGCCAATCAGCCACGTGGCCGTAAGACGACTATGCGGCTCAAAATCTATCCTATTATAAATAGCAGGGTGCCACTCCCCTGCAAAGGCGGCCAACCTTCAAGAGAAAAGCAATATCTTCACGAGCTAGAGACTGCATCAGATAGTCCACGGAGTAAGGCAGAGTTGATAGCACTTTTCTGAGCCTCCACCGTCAACCTCCAGAATCAAAACTAAACAATTGTACTTAGATTGTTTTATAGGCTTTCTTTCTAGGTTCTTCTTTGTACAAACGAGTTTGCAATCAATTCCAGTGCTCTGTAATACCTGTTGTTGATTTTTATGGCAAAAACGATGGTGACTCTGCTGGGGACATCCTTCTCTTCCGATGAGAAGTTGGTGACACAATCTGACGCGTCCGAGGTTGGCTCTACACAGCAGATGCTTTTGGTCCGCTTCAACCAATAAGCCTTCGAAGAATTGCTCTCTGAAGGGAACGCCAGCCCGTCTCAGAAGCGAGCCAACCCGAAGAGGACTCGTAAGGCGTCGGTACGCAAAACTGTTGCCCCTGACCAACTTCTTGAAGAAGCTCCTTCTGCAACCTAAGACGGTGATCAGAACTCTCCTATAGCTCAATTTTCGACTGCAGAGGACCCCACTGTCCCCAAATACAGCAGAGAAAAATACTACGATGTTGAATTTTTGGAGGCACAAGGGAACTCCATGCGGACAATGAGGAGACCGCAGAGAGGAGATGGGAAGTCTGCCCATGCAACAGCCAACTCAGGCCGCAGGCAGACAACTCATGCGGCAGCCAACTCTCGCCGCAGGAAGATGATCCATGCGGCAGCCAGCTCTAGCCGCAATAAGATGGGCCATGTGATGACCAATCCTGCCAACAGACAGGACGTCTCATACGGCCTTGTCAGAAGCTCTGCGTTCGACCACCTCTCATGCGGGCCTGACACCATGAGGACCATTAATGCGGTGGGATGTATCAGTCTGGACTCTTTTTACTACGCGTCTTTGGGCACTAAGTCAAAAAGGTCGAGGGCAGTACGGGCTTAATCAGCCCAGTCAACTGTCCAAGTTGCTGATTGTCAGTGGGCCCCGTTAACTATTACACGGGCTCTTGACGAAAAGTTGTACAGAACCACCCGTGTCCAGTCCCCAGGATTAACCGACAGGGTGGGTCTTTAAAGTCTCCCTCTAAAGATCCAGAGCAAGTGCTTTTACTAGCCACAGATCAGGGAGCAAACATGATGCCTAAGCACGCGTGCGCTCGAGATCCCCGAGTTCGCAATTTTGGTGCAAAGGCAGAGCAGCTTCCTGTCGACTTACGTGACCTGATACTCACAAGAACGAGAAGGCAGTATCAGCACGCAGCGAGACCCTCTCGGGGCGTCGTTGCACTCAAGACATCATCAACTGCTGCTGTAACAAACCTGCAGCGCCTGAAGATCGGCAGTCAGTTTTCTAGCGACTGCATCAGCCAGCACCTGTCCGACAGGTACAAATTCCAGGGGATGAAGAATTTCCTTTCGCCTCCTGTAACTCAACTCGAAAAGTTCCTCCTGGTAAGGGAGGAAAGAAGACAAGTTCTTCCAGCCCGGCCATCTCGGCCAGTACTACAAGGAGACCCTCATCTGGGGGGTTTCCATCAACCACAGGGGGTGTCTATTTAGGCACTCGATCCAAGAAGAAGCTTCCGGCACCTGGGGGTGCATCTTCACCCTCCTTGAGAGTAGATGAAGCTGGGGGTAGCAATCCCCTCAATGTATGCGACAACTCGGTGTACCAAGAGCACACACAGGGATAGAGATCCCCCATAACTTTGTAACAGAATCAGGTTTCCCTGAGGGCCACCAACCTCTCCAAGACGATGCGACTTCCTGCACAGGGGGTAGCACCTCTTTCGAGTCTGACGAAGATGATATTCTGATATTTCTTGACGATTTCTCTATACAAGGGTACGGTACCGAGAGTACCTCTGCCATAATCCCTTCTACCGCTACCCACGTGAGGACAGACTTTATGAATGACGACGATCATGAAGCACCTTCCGACTGACAACGGCTAGAAGTGCTCGAAGCCATGCTCCTGTCCTTAGTCAAGACGATGGATGAGATCAAAGCCGCCTTGCCAGCTCAACCAACGAGGACGCCCGGACAAACAAGCTTAGGATCCGCAGTCAATGCGGACTCCAACACGACCGCTTGATGATCCCGTAGCACCATCCATTCCTTCAGCTGCTGATGAAGCCAAGGAGGCTAGGAGAGAAGCCCAAGAGCTCCGAGCGATGTTCAATGCCCGAGACTCCTCTCGAGATCTCAGAATACGGCAGCCATATCCTTTCGCATGGAGAGACGTACCTTTTCCACCACGGTACAAGCTGTTCCATATCGATTCTTATGATGGGAAGACCTCTGCTAGTCGGTACATGACTTACTTTGAAGTCACCACCGACCACTTGCCGTATAGTAATGCCATCCTCACGCGATTATTCATCGGGGCATTGGAAGGGATCGCATTCGACTGGTACCGTAATCTCCCCGACAACTGTATCCATTATTCATCGGGGCATTGGAAGGGCATTGAAAGGGATCATGTTCCTGGAGAGATTCTACGAAGTGGGGCATGACGTGACAATGTCATCTCTCATGGACGTTGTTCAGGGAGAAAGGGAGCTGACAAGGAACTATATCGAACGGTTCCGCCAAACCGCGATGAGATTGCCTCAGGGCAATCCTAAGAGTCCCTAATTGTAATCTGCCAGATGAAGTTGCTCCCTGCAATTAGCCTCTGGATGGGAGACAATAAGTTCAGAGACTGGACGACTTTTATCATATGTGCTACCAACACGGAGACAAAATTGAAGATGGCCCGCCAGCTGGGGTTACACATCCCTGACGGAGAAGATAAGGGCAGACGTTCTGGTTCCAGCTCTAGTAACAACAACAGTGGCACCACCACCAACCGGGACAACAAGGGCAAGAAGATCATGGTCACTGATGCTACGCAGAAGCCTGAACAAAAACAGACAAAAAGTCAATGGCCCAAGATAAATTACCCGTTCGAAGATAGTCATGTCAAACCTATCTTCGATATGTTCTTGCAAGGGGGTAGGATCCAGCTCCCTCCACCGCTAAGTCCATCATGCCACCCAGGATTGCTTCTAATTGAAGCGGTACATTCAGAGTCTTATCGACTCCAAAGCTCTGTCAATGGACTTTGAAGAGGTTACCGTGGCGGCGAATATAGCATCTATTCAGTTCGGCAACTTCCCTCCAACAAACACTCCAGATGGGGTAATACCTGTCCTCCGGACAACGATGGAGGTTACTAATCTTCCATCCGTCTGGAGCCAGACATCTGGACTGGTACCCCTCACCACAACGCGAGAAGAGATCATGTGGGTGCATCCAGACTTGGTGCCCGAAGTTACCCATGGGGTGTCATCTCCTACCAACAAGAAGAATGGCAGGAAGTCTAAAGCCAGCCATACAATTTTAGTTGAAGCTGAAGAAGCTGCAGATGTTGTTACCCGGTCTGGAGCACAAGTCCAGCCCGTACGGGATAGTCCAGCTGAAGATCCTCAGCCAGCAACGTTGCCTCCCTCTGATGTTCCAAGGCCATCTCAGCCTCTGTTGGCAGATAAGTCCAAGACAAAGGAGACCCGCTTCGACAGGCCACTCCGTAGTGATATACCTCAGGGACTGGAGAGACCTTACAACTTTGACATATTAGAACCATTGGCTAATACGCCTGCAAAGTTGTCGCTATACGAGCTCCTAAGGCTCTCCAAGGATCTTCGTGTCGCATTAAGCGAATCACTCCAGAATGCTAATGCCTACTTAGCTCAAGTCAAGCCTCCAGGGGAAGACTCGCCAGCAGATTTACAAGACGACAGTAGCACAGATGTAATGCCCAACATCGTATTTACTACGCAGGACATGTTGATTAAGACCAACTTGCATGATTGCCCCTTGTACTACACTGGATACATAGGCGACATCAAGGTGGATAGGATGCATATCGACCCAGGATCGTCGATAAGCATCATCTCGAAAAGTCTGCTCCAACTTCTTGGCATCCCTATGCACCGGCTAGCAGCAACCAACACTGCCATTAGCAGGTTTAACTCAAGAAGAAGCTATCCCCTAGGGAAGATCCGGTTGAAGTGCCAGATTGGTGACCTGAGGACAGAAGTTACCTGCTACATCATAGATACGGACATCTCCTACAACATCCTCCTGGGACGTTCGTGGATACATGATTATATGATCTTGCCATCCATCCTTCACCAGTGTTTTAAATATATCAGTAAATATGGTTCCGTGAAGACAAAATTTGCCAACATCGACACCTTTAAGAGGATTGAGTCCTATTCTTCGGAGGCTTGTTTATAGGAGGAATCTAAGAAGTACATCACCAACAAACTGGAGATCATCGCAGGGCCAGAGAAACCCTCGATAATTCACCTCCAGACTCGTAAACATAGAGAAGCAGCACCCCTTGCCGCAACCTTGCATGAGGAGGTGCCTAGTTCCCTCATTCAAGCTGCACAGTCAGAACCAACGGTCATCCGATTCCCAAGTTCAAAAGCCAGAGCTCATCACCGGGCCGATGATGATCTAATTTCCAAAATCCGTCCGAAGACAATAAGAAGACACAGAATCCCTTGCTGAGCTAATTGTCATCCGTCTTCCCAACATGAGCTGGCAACTAAATGCCAATCCGACATACTCCGATAAGCCAATATCTCAAGTTCAACCCTCAGTGGTCAAGTTGCCCAAGATGGCACCCCAACCTCTGGGATCGTAGGGGGTAGACGAAGAGGACGTAGAACTCGCCGAATACCTGATGGCACTGGTGGATGGTACCTCTCCTGATAGGCGGAGTTCCATACCTCATCAATAAAAGGCTGGAATATATATATATATATATATATATATATATATATATATATATATATATATATATATATAGTGTCGAGTTATGTACATTAGGTACCCCTGAACTTACACTCTATTCTCTCTCCTCCGGGAGGACTCGCATTACGTCTCTACGAGTGACAAGTCATGTGTATTGATACCTCTGAACTTTCGCTCTGATGTTTCGAACACAATATATCATGACCATATCGCCCCTGTGGGGCTCCGCTTCAAAATCTATTACCCGCACCTCCAGTGCGCAGATGGGTAATAGGTCCATAAAAATCATCCTAATCTATTACTCGCACCATCGGTGTGTCAAAGAGTAATAAGTCCACAAAATTCATCCAACAAGAAAAACAACCACGTCCATATTACATCTGAGTTGTTTTTCCACCCATCACTGACAAATCACCAGATACATAGAACTTCCACGTTGATAACACCTCTGAGTTGTTCTGTGTATCCCCATTTGGCCTACTCCTACCATGTCCTCATTACCTCTGAGTAGGAAGGCCACACTTCAGACCCATATTTGCCACGTCCTCATTACCTCTGAGTAAATATGTCGGTCTTCTCTCCACTTGTTATCAATACTCGCATCGCTAGTACACAAAAATGGTAATGAGTGCCCAAAGATTATCCTAATCTATTACTCGTACCATCGGTGTATCAAAGAGTAGTAGGTCCACAAAATATCTTTCGAATCTATTTGCTCGTATTTTCAAAAATGTATAAAAGGGCAATAGGTCCACAAAAAGTTCCCTCCCAGGGGACATTCTTCAATCAAAAGGTCATTACAAGCTCATCAGAGCAGAGCGAATCTATTCTGCTCTGTTAAAAAAAAGACGGAGAGCAAAGTCCACTACTCATTGTTTGCAAAAACAAAAGTTGAAGAACTTTATTGATACAAACTTTGTAAAAGATTACAATTTGAATTCTGGGAATGGTACAACTTTAGGAATCCAATCTAGATGACGATTGCTTTATCCCTTGGACGATGTGAACTCTGAAGACGAAGCCTCTGAAGTTGAAGACAACTCTGGAATTGAAAGCAAAAAGTCTCGAAAGTTGAAGGCAAAAGCCTCGGAAGAATGTAGCAGCACTTGGGTAAGAACTCCTGAACTCTCTGATCTCTGATTATTGATTCGTGATCCCCATGAATGGAGACTTGAAACTCTATTTATAGAGTTCTGAGAAATAACTAACTTTTAGTTATTCTGGACTGCGTATGATGGATTGCGCAGCAATAGACTGCGCAGGCAGTTGCTGGATCATGGGTTAACTGTCTTGGACACATGGCATCATTTGATTGAAATGCGCATGATCATGCATAGGCAGTTGCCACGAAATGAGCAATTGATGGTATGAATGCCACGTGTACTTTATCATTTGTACTGGTAGAACGCGCACATTGAAGTGCGCAGACTTTGGATTGAGCCAACTTGATTTGTGCAGGAAATGAACTGTGCCAACTCGGATTGCGCCAACCTGGATTGCGCTGCAAGCTGTCCTCGAGCGCCGTGCTGCACGATTAAACGAACGGCCACCTCGATCTCCATGCTGTCAGTTGTCAGAAGATTTGATTGTATGAGATAATGATGACTTTTGCCACGTCAGCTTGCGCAGTTGAGAGTGTGCGCAATCGATCCTGTGCAATCTAAACGGTGCACAATCTGTTGTCTGCGCAAATCATCTGAAAGTTGTATTTCTTGATTTTCTGACTTTATTGATGTGTGCCACTTAATTTTTTTAGGACCTACAAGACCCCCTTCAAAGTTTTTGAAAGTTGAACTTATTCAAAATTTTGAAATACTTTGAATTTTGAAATTTAAACCAATTTGCGCATGATGTAAGCTGGCTGCAAAATCTGAGGGATTGTCCCCAATTTTCGGCGCAAACTGAGGCAGCCGTTTCGTTTTGGAAAACTATAAATAGCTCTCTTCTTCATTTCATTTCTTTACTTTGCCTCCTTTGTGTTTGAGAGAAAGAAATTTCCGAACGAATTTCGACTTTCTTCTCCGACGATCTTCATGGCTCCCCGACGATCCTCCGCCGCCGCTAAGGGCAAGGCCCCGGCCGAATCATCAAACAGAGCTGCGCGACGAGCTTCTCGTCATGAATTCGCGCACCCTACAATTTCAGGTAGAGAACTTTTAATCAAAAACCCTTTTTAGGGTTTTGATCTCACTGTTCTTCAAAATCTATCTCTTTTTAGAGATGTGATCATACTGCACCACCCTTTTTAGGGTTCTGGTTGCACAAATCAGTTAACTCTTTATTTTTATGAAGAGCGACTTTCTGCGCAATCGGTTGAATTGCGCTGGCAGATGTCAGCACAATCTGCTGATTTGCGCGAGATGGTTAGCGCAAACTGATGGCTGTTTGTTCGCGCAGTCTGACGTTTGCGCAAACTGATGCTGCGCAATCTGATGTTGCGCATTCTGATTTTGCATAAACTGATGACAGAATCTTTGACTTGGCTTGTACTGATTTTTATTTTCTCTGTTTGATGCAGTTAATGTGAGAGAAGATCCAGAATATGAAACTTTTATGGGAACTCTTTCAGAGTCGGAGTATAAAGAGGATCTCTTCCATGTACATTATCCCCAGTATGATCTACCGACCTCCCGTCAGGCAATTCTGATATCTCAAGACAATGAGACTCTATTATGTTTAATGAATGGACAACCCTTGGAATCAGCAGATGCCGTTATTCATAAGAAACCTTTATTCTTGTTTGGTGAGGCTTTTGAGAAAAGCTCGCAACCAAGGCCGAGGATAGAGGAAAGAATAGTCCATCAGGAAGATAGGTCATTCTTTATACCAGATATTGCTCGCTGTCTCCCTTTATCCCGGTATGCTCATGCGAGCTATCCGAGGAAGATGGAGTGGAACATCACTCTTTTTCAAGATGCCCGTGCAGGGAAAATTTTCGTAAAGAAGGGGTCAAATAAGAGGGATATGTTCTACAGCTCCTCTGATCGATACAGTGTCTTGTTGAGAGGCTTGAGACCTGGTTGCATTCTGCCAGAGAACTCCTCTTTGTTGATGCCTGTCAGAACATCGATATTTGCAAACAAATTTGCGAAAGCTGAAGGGAAGTACCCCGAACAGGATATCAGATTAACTGGATTGGTGAATCCAGATTACAGGAGATGGAACTGTATTGCAAATTGGATTCTGACAACATTTGAAGACAGACTTCAACAAATCAATTTATACCAAGCAGTACACGCCACTGTTTATGGTTTTGCACCCAATTCACACCTGTTCTTGGCCTTGGCTGAAAGATATAATTATAGAACAGGAACTTTCATGACCCCTGGTGGAGAAATCGAATTTGCACTCCACGAGATAAAATATATCTCGTACTTGCCAATGGCAGATGCTCCATATGAAGAGTTTTTTCCAACCAATGATGTGCTGGACAAACATAAAAGGGAAAATGCAGCGATGGTAACAGTATTCGAGGAACTGCTATGCCATTACAAGATCTGCTCCCTGTTTTATAAGAGTGCTACAGCAAACACCTGTTATTCTTCGAAATGGTTACCCTATCTGTTCCTTAACCATATAGAAGAGAAGAAAACTAAAGAAAATGACAAATGCTATCCTGATTTTTTCAAACCTTTGAGCAATACAGAAGTTATGAAGCTGATGGAAGAGAGTGGTAATTTTGATAAACAAATGAAAGATGATTATTAATATCCTTCTTTAAAGAAAGGGGACACTCTAGAGAGTTATTTGAGAATGGGTTATAGACCCATGTCAAAAGAAGCCCAATTGGCAGGATTTCTGACATACTGGCTCTGATGGTTTGTGGTCCCCGGATCCAGTGCTGTGGACCGCTTTCATCGCGGCATTCTTTTTGCCGCTGTCAAGTTAGTCTTTGGCTACAAGGTGGACCTGTTATCAGCAATGACTTGCAAATTAAATGCCAGTCTTCGTCTGTATGTCGATTTGATGCTGAAAGCAAAAGGAGAGTAAGAATTCCCTCGCCTAGAACTGCCATACACATATATATTTGGATGGTTGCTTCTCCACTATCCCACTTTAATGGACCCCGGCATGGGACCGGTTGATGGCAGCTTTCTGCGAAGGTACTCTTATGGTAAATGGAAGTACACTTCTTTGAACGAGTGTAGATATGTTCTAAATCTGAATAGAGGATAGAACTTTTGTTGTGCTCCTCTCCCTGCTGGACATGATCAGATGCCAACAAACATGGTGGACTCAAAGATGCAGCCTCTAAACCGTACAGCCTTTGAATGGTTGAAGACAATTCGACCGTCTCATCTGGTATACCGGTTCGAAGAGGAATGTTACTTAGAACCATATCTCCCCAGCCGATTTGCTCGGCAGTTTGGATATGATCAATTCCATGTGGGGAATGCAATCACCTGCCTCCAAGGTAAGGGTTTTTTGATAGACGGGGCCCGAGCTTGGGCTTATTATAATGTCCGTGATACGAAGGCCATATTCTCGATGCCAGCAAATAGCACTCATGGTCCTCGGATGCTATTTACTTATTCAGTATTTTATACATTCGCGAACACTTTTGCTGAGAATTTTAACCTCGCAGATAGTTTCGCTTCTTCGACGAGATTGAAGAAAGGAAGAGTTGCTTTGTCGATCCCTATAAATGATGAGGTGCACGAGCCAGCAGATGCACCTTTGGAAGTTTCGAGGGATATTATATTCCCTCAAGAAGTAAATACAGCAATGCGTATCTCTCTGAAAGTGGATAGATCTCCTGTAAAAAGGAAAAGAATAGAAGATCCTCCTGCTCTAGCAGCAAAGAAGAAGTTGATCCTAGATCATTCTTCTGAAAGGATCACCACTCGATCTCAGTCTCGGCAACTGGCCAGGTCAACTCAACAAGAAGAGGCTATGACACCAACTTCCATCCAGAAACAAGTTGAAACTATCAATATAGAGAGCCCTGAGAGGCCATTGAAAAGAAAGAAGCTGGTCCTCAGAAGGAATCGGGCCTTGTCTTCAATGGTGATGGATGCTGCAGCTGGATTAATTTTGCCCTCTCCTACTCCTATTTCAGAGCCTAGGAATAAAACTCCTAGTCCTGAACATAGAGAGGAGGTTGAGCAAAGGACAAATCTTGCTCCAAAAACTGAGGCCGAAGAGCCTAAAGGAAGTACTGTGGAGGAAGTGAGGGAAGAGCAATTACAGATTGTTGAACTTCCGCCTACTCCGAGAACCCTTCACGAAGAGGAAGATCGCGAAGTAATTGCAGCTTTAGAAGATTGTATCTACAGTCCTCTGGATGACTATGGTGACCAAGCCGCGACTACCAGCGAGAAGGCACCAGAAGAAGACGAGGATGAGGAGAGCTCCTCATCTGAGAATATTGATGACTACATGCAAGATCTTGAAGAAGATGATGAAGTGCACATATCTTCTACTGCTGTCAATGATATAAATGAGGAGGATGTTGAAATCCCAGAGCATGCTGCTGAGACCTTAAATCCTGAAAAGGATGTTGAGGCTCCTGAGAATGCTACCGATACCTTAAATCCTGAAAAGGATGTTGAGGTTCCAGAAAAAGCAATAGATGAAGAGACCCTGGAAGAAACTCCTGCTAATGATCCCCAAGGTATAAAATGAAATTAGCAATCTCTTCTTGAACGAATTGATAGTTAACGCCTTTATTTGTATTTCCTGTAGATCATGAGACTCCTCTAGCACTTCCGACATGCACGGACATAGTGCCCATAACGACGGTGGTTGTTAGCAGCAGTCATCATTTGTCTTGTGGTTCTGAAGCGGGTAGTAGCCAAGCTGTTATAGTTGAAGCTACGTCTACTCTGCCAGAGTCTACTCCTGCAGGGGACAAGCTCATTGCTGGATCGAACCAAGGTAAGACTGTCTTCATTTGATCTTTTTGGTTATTTAGCAAACGACTAGCAAAATAACAATTTTACTTTTGCAGAAGAACAACCAGGAGGGGCGACTAGCTCCACATTGGCTCCTTTATTTAAAGAACCTGCTATTCAGATACGGGATCTTGCTACCTCGTCTTCAGCAGGAGTAGCTGCAACTCCAGGCACTCTGGCAATTAATCAGCAAGTCGTCCAATCGTTCACTAGATGCTTCTTTGAATCCTTAAGACCCCTAGTCAACAAAATGATGGACAAAGAGGGTGCTGATTTTTTCATGGTCAGAAATCCGACTTCTCTCTTGGTGAGGGCTGTAAGGGAGCAAGGTGACGAAGCTCAGGCTACTCTTCTGGAGCATATACTGGATGAGTTAGAGATTTCTATAAAGAATTATAAAGCACTCAACAAAGAGGAAGTGGAATCCCTAGTGCAGGCCGAATTTGAACAAATGGCCCTAGCAGCTGATATTGAAAGGGTGAACCTTCAGAATCTCTTGGAAGCTTATTCTATAAAATTCACTAAATATAACTCTAAACTAGAATCAGTAACTTTGATGGCTGAGAGGAAAGAGAAGAGAGCAAATGAGCTGAGGACAAAAATTGCTCGTCTCCAGAAGGAGTTGGAAGATGAAATTGCTGATCATCAAGTTGTCATCGAACAATTCGAGGCTTTGACTCATGAGAAGGCAGAGTATGAGGCGACTCGTGGTGCTGAGATTACACGTCGGACAGTATCCATGCCTGTTTTCAATAAAGAGACTGGAATGGAAGAAGCGAGAAGGAGGGTGCTGTCTACTTGCGACGAACGACTGCAGATTCTGAAGCAGCATATTGACAATTTGATGATACCTCCATCTTAAATAGAACATTTTGTACTTTATGTCTTTTTGAAGTATGTGTTTTTGTAATGTCTTATATTTCAATCAATAAAAGACATTTTTGCTGTGGCACCATTATTTGTTGCATATCTTGTTCAGATATAAATAATAGAGATAGAAAATATATTCAGAGGTACAAGATATGATATATTTCTTGATGATTTTGTAGAAAATAATTATATTCATTATATCTGCTCAGAGGTAATATGGACGTGGCAGAATATACTGAACATTTATTATTTCAATTGACAACTTAATCGAAATGACAAGTTGTTGATATAGATGTGAGATGAACGGGAAAACCGTCAAATGATGAAATAAACGGATAAATCGTCAAGTGGTGGTGAACAAATGAATGGGCGAACCGTCGGATGAATGTGATGAACGGACGAACCGTCAAGGGAATTAAATGAACAGATGAACCGTCGGATGAATGTAATGAACGGACGAACCGTCAAGGGAATTAAATGAACGGATGAATCGTCGGATGAATGTAATGAACGGACGGACCGTCAAGTAAAAATAAATGAACGGATGAACCGTCGGATGACTGTGATAAACAGACGAACCGTCAAGGGAATTAAATGAACGGATGAACCGTCGGATGAATATAATGAACGGACGAACCGTCAAGGGAATTAAATGAACGGATGAACCGTCGGATGAATGTAATGAACGGACGGACCGTCAAGTGAAAATAAATGAATGGATGAACCGTCGGATGAATGTGAATGAATGGGCGAACCATCGGATGAATGTGTCGCTTCGTTGTTTGAGAAATCTCTGTCTATAAATAGGACAGAAATCTGATAGGAATGAGCACTTTCACTTTTCAACATAAAAATGTCGTCTGAAGATGCACTCAAGAAGACTGAGCTCGCCCCGAAGGTTGAAGAAGACGTTAAAGAACATCCTGTCGATCCAATTCAGCCAAAGGAAGCAGAAGCAGGCGAAGGTTCGTCTGCACCCAAACCAACGAGAGACATCCTGGATTTTTTGCTCGAACCAGGAAGGACTGAAGAAGAAGAAGCCATGAGGATGGCTGCTGCAAGTTCCTCGTGGGTTCCAGCAAAGAGGTTCTCGGTTCTTTTGCTGACCGTATTTTTGAAAAGGACGGTAGTGGTCCGTGCCCAAATGTAGAGAAGGATGATAGTGACCTTCTTTAATATCATGTAATATCATTCATGATAAAATAAAATTTTATTTATAAACATGAACTTGTCTGATGATTTATAAGCATTTACATTTATACATAGTACTTCTTAAGGAATTTGCCATTGATAGGCATCATTGCAATTCGTCCATCCAGTTCTGAGAGTTAATAAGCTCCATTTGAGAAGACTTTGCTCACTACGTATGGACCTTCCCACTTTGCGTCGAACTTGCCTTTGCTCATATGAGTCATAGTCATAGGACGTCTGACTGTTAAAACAAGTTCTCCTTGCTGAAAGGCTCTGACCTTAACTTTACGGTTGAAAGTCTTAGAAATGCAAGCTTGATATAACTCAATATGTTGCTGAGCCATTAACCGCTTCTCGTCAAGTGCTTCTAATTCTTGAAGTCGAAGAAGGTCATTATTCTCTGAAGTGAGCTCGTTAGCAATGGCAATCCTTAAAGAAGGAATTTGAAGTTCCAGAGGAAGAACATCTTCACAGCCATATACCAAAGAGAAAGGTGTAAAACCTGTAGGATTGCGAACCGTAGTTCGGTAGGCCCATAGACATTCGCCAAGCTTTTCACTCCAATTCCGTTTGTTAGTGGATACAAACTTTTTGAGAAGCTTGATAATAGTTTTATTGAAGGCTTCAGCTAATCCATTAGCAGCAGGATTGTAGGCAGTCGAGGCGACATTGTCAATCCGATGATCATCACAGAATCTGGTGAATTTCTGGCTGATGAATTGCGGCCCATTGTCATGAATGATTTGCCGAGGGACACCAAATCGATAAATGACATGGTGTTTGATGAAGTTGATAACACTACTGGTCTTGACCTCAGCCAAGGGTATAGCTTCAGCCCACTTAGAGAAATAGTCTGTTATTGCTAGAATGAACCGATGTCCTCTAGAAGAAGGAGGATTAATAGGACCTATGACATCCATGCCCCAAGCTTCGAAAGGCCAGGAAGCGGCTGTCGGATGTAGAAATTCTGAAGGTTGATGAATGAAGTCTACATGGATTTGACAGGCTCGACATTTCCTTGCTTATTCGATGGCATCTGATACCATAGAGGGCCAGTAGTAACCCATTCTTCGGATGCGATCCTGTAGCTTAGGACCGGACTGATGTGCTCCACAGACACCATCATGAGCTTCACGTAATACCTGTTTTGCTTTATCACCAGCTAGACAGCGTAGAAGAAGACCGTCGTAAGTCCGCCGATAGAGAGTCTTAGTGGTTTGGTTATAATAGAATCGTAAAGATCGTCGTCGAATACTTGTAGCCTCCTTAGGATCTTCGGGGAGTATGTCGTGAACCACGAAGTCGATGAAAGGAGTTCTCCAATCTTCATTGATAACATTAATTTCAGCAAAATTACTGAATTCGATGTTACGATTGTTTTCGACATAAAACAATTCTCGATTGGAGATAACCACCACTTGTTGTCTTCTGATGGGAACGGCTAAGACCGCTGCAAGATTGGCTAAGGCATTTGCTTCAGTATTGCAAGCTTGGCGTACATATTCAATAAAGAAAGCTTTGAATGATGTAGCCATGTTAATTGCTGCTTCAAAGTAAGGCACCAGATCTTGATGACGGACTTCATAAGTTCCTCTAACCTGATTGATAACCAGTTTAGAGTTGCCGTAAACTTCCAGATATTTAATGTTCAATTGCTTGGCTAATTGAAGACCAATAAGTAGAGCATTGTACTCTGCTACATTATTGGAACATGATTCATCTAGAGAGTAAGCTCTTTGGATAGTTGATCCGTCTGGAGAAACGAGAACAACTCCAACTCCTGCTACAATAGCACCATTGGGTCCGATTCTGGATGCTCCGTCAAAGAATAGACACCAGGTTGGAAATTCTTCAGAGATCAAGTTGACTTCCAAAGTCTCGTCTAGAATTTTGTCGTAGAGTTTGGATGTTTCTGGTACAGGATGAGCTGCCAAGAAATCTGCCAGTGCTTGACCTTTGACAGATTTTTGAGGAACATACATCATTTCATATTAGTCTAGAAGGATGGCCCATGTAGCAAGCCGAGAGTTGAGTGTACTAGGCTTCTTCATCAGTACCCAAAGAGGATTGACTCGGGATATGACATGAATGGTTTGACCAATGATGTAATGTCTTGTCTTTTGAACGACGAACATAAGGGCTAGACATTCTTTTTCAACCGGACTATAACGGTGTTCAGCACCAATCATAGTACGACTGAGGTAATAGATAGCCTGTTCATGACCTTCTTTATTCTTTTAGGCGAATAAAGCACCCAATGAATGATCCATAGCACGGACAAACATTAAGAATGGAATGCCTGAGATTGGTGGCACCAAAACTGGTGGGTTCATAAGATATCGTTTGATGTCGTCGAATGCTTGTTGACATTCTTCAGTCCAAATAAAAGATACACCCTTCTTCATTAGTTGAGTAAATGGTCTGCAGCGTCCAGACAGGTTCAAAATAAATATCCTGATGTGTGACGCCCCAGTCCTAAAATATGTAGGACTAGAACGCAATCATGCCAGCTGTATACATACGAAGTATATGGACCCTCGTATATATACATAAGCTGTAAAATACAGTAACCAAGGTACTAAATCTCATCCACAAGATAGATAATGATATAAAATCAACTTTAAATTTGATCATGTACACAATAGTTGGGCGGAGACAAAGTCCACTACCAACCAAATTAAATATAGAAAAATATACAATGAAAGAATTTAGCAAGTGAGAGCAATGGCGAGTCCAAGAGCAATCATCACGAAGGAAGGAATGGCCTTAGCTAGAGCACCTGCAAGAAATCACGGAACACACACCTGGCGAGATAACCAGGTCCTCAGAGGGACGTAACAAGATACATCAACATGCCATATAAATACTGAATATAAAACATGCCACAATCAAAGAAAGTGACACGACACAAATAAGGTAAACTAACCGAACTAAAGTGAACATGCAGTTTGAGAAACAATCCTTCGACGCATGAGCCCTGGCTGTAAATAGGATCGGCATAGTTCCCATATAGGGCACCAGGGGCCTACGTCCATAACGCCCGGGAAGCGTCAGAGGGCACCATGCAAGGGGCTACGTCCATAACGCTCTGGATAACGTCAGAGGGCACCTGGAGCCTGCGTCTCCGGCGGAGCGCACAGGTAATAAGGGAAGTGCATAGAAGCCCATACGTCAGGTAATGTTCTCCCCACCCAATGTACCTGTCAAGTCGTATCCACGACCATGTACCTCTACTAACTGCTAAGTCTCCTAACATGCCTCTATTAGCAGTTAGCCCTATCGCATGCGCATGGGGGATCGGCCCACACACAAGAACCTCTACATGATACTCATCTCACACATTCTCGTGGTATAACTGTGTCAAAGTTTTATGCAATGCACTAAGCTAATGGTAGTCCTTTAACTCTAGGTCCATGTGCAATCAAAGGTAAATAACAAGATACTACTAATATCACTGAGCAGGCAATAATTAAGAACTAAAAATAAATGAACAGTGATACGTAATAAAAATGCAGACTGAATATAAACAGTATAATGGCAAGGTATCTTGTCTGTTGTTACGCCTGGTGTGCGATAATCTGACAAGTCTAGCTTGGTCCACTAGCCATAGTCATGGTGCAGAGGTCCAAAGTCGCGTGGGAATAGAAAATATGATCAGTCGAAATCAAGATATTTGAGGGAATTTGTGTAGAGAATACTTATATTATTTCTTAGAAAGGTTACGTATAATACTTGAAAACCATGTTTATTAGTAAAAATAATTTTTGACAAATATTTGAAAATGCGAAAATATTAATTTAGGCTAAAACTATAAGTTTACCAAAATAGGATTTCTAGGAAGATAACACGTAATTTATTAGTAAGATAATTATTGAAATACTCGAAATCATCTATAATTTCGAAAACCCTGTTTACTTGTAAAAATAATTTTTGAAAAATGTTTGAAGGCAAAATGGTTTAGGACTAGCATCAAATAATGTAATTATTAATAATAATATTGACAAAATATATTTCTAGAATTTCTAAAATAATATAGTTATCGATACTGCAATTATACTACAAGTCTTTTAAATAATATTAATAATCATACCCATACCACATATAAAAAAATATTATTTCTAATAAAACTGAAAATAATAATACTAATAATAACAATAAAACCATAATAGTAATAATAATATTAATGATAATAATAATAATAGCAGTGGTATAACTTACTAACAGTGGTAATATATAATACACTAGATAATACTACTATTAGTTAATAATACCTATAACCTAAAACCATTAAACACCACTCCCCCCCAAATTTCGATCAGTTACAGGAGAGAGAGAGAGAGAGAGAGAGAGAGAAATGGGTTTACCTAGGCGGTTCCTGCCGGCGGTCGGCGCGGGTGGAGCTCGACGCCTGGGCGGCCAGAGGAGAAAGAGAGGCGGTGGCAGCGCGCGGTTGCGCGAGAGGTTCTCCCGGCGGATGAGCACGGTTGACGGCAAAAATCGAGGCGGCGTCGGGGGCTCGTTCCAGTGCTGGAGCGGCGTCGGTGCGCCTGGTCCTGCGCGGCAGCGCGCCCGGGAAGGCGTCGGCGGAAGGAGTGTGGGGAGCCGGAGGGCGGATGCGGTTGCCGGGGCTGGTCGTGCGCCTGGAGGCGGATGAAGTGGCAGAGAGCGCCGGTGGATCTGGTGACTGGCGGAGGCGACCGCCTGTACGGCTGCGGGAGGCGGTCTGGAGAGGAGGGCCGGGGTTGGCGACGGTGCGGGTTCGGCCGACGTGGTCACTCGAGCGGAGGTCCGACGTTTTGGCGGTCGGAGGAGGAAAAGAGGCGGCGGGTTTGGGCGCTGGAGGCGGAGGTGGAGAAGCCGGGGTTTTCATGACGGGGCGGCCGTTCGCGACGGGGCGCAGCGTCGGAAAGGGGGAGTTCCTGCTCGGCTCGGTGAGGATTCTTTCCCTTCTCCTTTTCTTACTTCTGTCGATGGGGGTGACGGGGAACGATTTGGCCGATGGTCGGAGAACCGGGGTGGTGTCGGTGACGGGTTGACGGAAAGAACGGGAAGGACAGGGGTTGTTGTGGTCGTGGCGGAATTTGTGATGGTAGAACAACGGGGAAGAAGACCGAGTTGTGTCCTGCGAGACACGGGGCTGGTGTGTCCGGGATTGTCGGACACGGAGGAATATTGTATTTGTAATGGAGAATTATGGTGGAGTAGATGAGGCACAGACACGATGCACCTGTGATGGAAAATTTGCTGGAGGAGTACCTCTCCTTTTATAGGAGGTGGGAATTCCCTGTTGGATAGGGATTGGAATTGTTTAAATTCCAATTAGATAAATCACCTTTTATTTAAACTGATTTAAAATAACTCCATCCAATACAAATCAAATCTAGAAAATACTACTCTTCATTTAAACTATTTTTAAATAAAGTCAATAAATCCTTTGCAATTTAATTTACCATATTTAATCAAATATTAAATAAAACAAGATCTTAAATATTATTTTCATAGTTAAATAAATAGGGAAATAATTAATTTCGAAAATCGCTATAAATACATAAATATTAAATCATAAACTTGCTTTTGTAAATAACAAAATTAATAAACAAATTTTACATTTCGCAAGTATTAAACCAAAATTTCCAAATCACCATTTATTTGTAAACGATGAATAAAATAACATTTTTATACAAAATAAAGATATTTATAAAATTTATATTATTTTTCTAACATATGTACCTCGACACATTCGCACGCGTCGAGTAATTACCAAAAATAAAATTTCGTGCGCGACGTAAATTACGACCACGCGACGTACAAAAATATTTTTAAATCAGTACCAAAATAAAATAAAAATCAGTAGAAATTTAGGGGCTTTACATCCTACCCAACTTAAAAGAATTTTGTCCTCGAAATTTAGGAAAAATTAGGGTAGGTAGGGTGAAGGGGATAGAAGGAGTATAATCGATAAGAATTTGATTCATATTGAACAAAAGACAATCAATTGTTTGACGAGAATGAAACGAGATTTCAATGGCAATATGTCATTTGATCGATAAAATTTCGATGGTTTAGAATTCGATCATGACAATCATTCAATGACTGAGCTCAATCAACCTTAATATTGACCTAAGAAGTCAACCTCATAGGTAGGTAGTAATTCTTCTTAATCCTTGATTTCAATATTCATGTAATTCTATCTTATCATGAATCGATCTTTCCATTAATTTCTTTCGTACCACGTCCCGTTACCAAAATCAATATGATTATAACTGTATTCTCACTTCCTCTATCTCGTCATAAAGTAGTTCTCAAATTTGAATCCATAAAATCTCCCTTATACTAGCTCACATATATATATATATATATCTTCCCAAGTTAAAATTTTCCTCTAAAAAAAATTTCAAACCTTCAACCAATTTGGCTCAAGTAGAAATTGAAATTCTCTTTACTGCAAATTCGTATCTTATTGGTCAATATACCATGCATCCATAGATGACAAAATAAAAGTTCGTCTTTAATGTTTGATAATCTTTGTAAACTAATAGTATACCTTTATAGCTCAATCTTCCATCATCACAAAAATTTCTATAATGTTTATTAGTCTCTCTCGAAAATTTGAATTCAACAATCTCCTCCTTTTTGATGAAAACTCATCTTAACTTCTTATTCATAATCTTTTTAGAACTTAATCAAATATGCAAATATTTCTTTCTTCAACAATTGGTTATTCTTGAAAGCTAATATCGTCAACATTGTCTTTATCCAAAAATTTGCATCCCTATTTGGTTCTTAAACCATTAATACTTTAGAAAAATTTCACTCGATATGTAGTTACCTCAAAACAAATTTGAAAGTCGCGAAGTCTATTTATCCCCGAGTGTTTCATAAAAACATAATATATCATTCCTTACTTCATTGATTCAGATTTATTGCACATTTTCATTTATGTCCCACCTATAGCTCATAATCTCGTAATTATCTTAACCACTTTATTATTCATCCATGTTGTGGGGTTCTCCAATCTAACCTCTACTAACCCAAGATTGTCATGATCAAATGTCATTTCGCATAAAGGGATCAAACAAGGAACGGGGTTGTATACGCTATGGAGGAATCATAGCGATATATAAGTAAAGCAATTTAATGAGAAGGGGAAGAGTAAGGGTTGCAATATTGGAGAGCTAAAGATGTTATGGGTCTAAGTAAATCAAGATAATAAAAGAAAATAAAATGACAAGTGTTAAGCAGTCAAGATAAAACACAAGGTTAAACATTTAACGGATTTAGTAGATCGTAATCGGGCCAAAAATTTGGGTCGAGATCGAGTCCAAATATATAGTCAAAAGTATTTCGGTACCATGGTATAGGTTATAGTTGAGTCTTTATGGCCCGAAAGTCGTACCATAAAAATAGAGTACAAGGGGACGTGTTTTAGTGGGACATGATATACCTACATGAAGGTGAGCTCGTCTAGGTCTTGCATGTGAAATTTGTTGGAAGGAAAAGTCTAGTATTGTGCTCCAATTATCAAAGTCACGATGGGGAACGCCAAGTGATCAAAAATAGGAAGTGGATTTTCATAAGATACTAATTAATGCACAAGAATAAAAGGGTAAGGCACGAAGTAAAGATAATTAGAAAATTTCGTCGATCAAGTTAAGATAAGTTAGTGACACAGTTTCTAGAAAGGAAATAGTCTTATAGATAAGGGTATGGTCAATGGAACGACTCTAAATATTTCTAAGTTCCAACAATTAGATGGTCACGAATAAAGAGCTAACTTGGAGGGAAGGTTGAGTGAGTCAAAGATATGTTCATTGGTTTAGTCGATGACTTGTGTATATGCAATATTATAGTCATAGGTGGCATGGCAATCTAATGTGGAATACTTCTATCTCACTAGGGTGACCCTTACTTGCTTCTTGGTCTTCTACCAATATATAAATTCATCTAAGATTTCAAGTTCCTCGAAATCCTCTCAATAAAATTTCCAAGATCCTTCGCCGAAATTTTAATTATCTTAGACTGTCAACTTTAATCACAAATTAATTCTCTAATAAATCTCGAAACAACTCTTGTGTATTGCAAATCGAATAATAACCCCTTTTTTTCACCAAAATTTAAATATCCATAATCAAGACTCGAATCTAAATAACTTTATATATCATAGATCATATGAGCAAATTTTAAATATTTAAATTTTTCCTTCAAGTCGATTTTATATCTTCCAAAATATTTCAAACAAAACTTTTACCATTAATACTTATAATTCATAAATCGTAGAATCAATTTAAAACATCAAGCTCTCTAATAAACCGTAATCATAAACCCTTCATATTCGCTAGTCGTTACAAAATCATAACTTATGATTTAATAAAACACTTTAATAAATTCGAGATAAACTTTAACATATCCCAATTTGAACCAAATCGTAAATCGTGTGTCACAATTTCAAGATGCTTCTCAAATCGGTTAAATAAATCATAAACTAATTTGCAACTTCCAAAAGATCATAAATCATAATTGTGTTCTCCATCTAGCTATCCTCTTGTGTATACCGTATTGTAATAGCAAACAAAATTTCAATCTATCCTTTAAAGGCGGTAATATGCTACTACCCAACTTAAAATTTGCTAATCCTTAAAATCATACCTTCTAGAAAAATAAATTCCTTTATAACTCAAATAAAACTCCGTTGCATATTAATTGCCAATGGCAATCCATCTAGCCATGTGTTTAACCTATGGGCATATACTAGAGTAGTCACCTTACTAAACACGAAACTAAGAAATTACGGTGGAAGGAGTCAAACAAGATGCAAATCAAGGGGGTCGAACGAGAGTTCGGAAGTTGAAGTCAAGAAAGGAAGTCAAATGGGTGGATGAGATTCTAAATTCTAATCCTATATTGCAGGTCCGTTCGGTACAATCATGTAACCGAAACGGCAAACTCGAACTGTATGGGCCACCACAAAAATATGTGACGCCCCAGTCCCAAAATACGTAGGACTAGAACGCAATCATGCCAGCTGTATACATACGAAGTATATGGACCCTCGTATATATACATAAGCTGTAAAATGCAGTAACCAAGGTACTAAATCTCATCCACAAGATAGATAATGATATAAAATCAACTTTAAATTTGATCATGTACACAATAGTTGGGCGGAGACAAAGTCCACTACCAACCAAATTAAATATGGAAAAATATACAATGAAAGAATTTAGCAAGTGAGAGCAATGGCGAGTCCAAGAGCAATCATCACGAAGGAAGGAATGGCCTTAGCTAGAGCACCTGCAAGAAATCACGGAACACACACCTGGCGAGATAACCAGGTCCTCAGAGGGACGTAACAAGATACATCAACATGCCATATAAATACTGAATATAAAACATGCCACAATCAAAGAAAGTGACACGACACAAATAAGGTAAACTAACCGAACTAAAGTGAACATGCAGTTTGAGAAACAATCCTTCGACGCATGAGCCCTGGCTGTAAATAGGATCGGCATAGTTCCCATATAGGGCACCAGGGGCCTACGTCCATAAAGCCCGGGAAGCGTCAGAGGGCACCATGCAAGGGGCTACGTCCATAACGCTCTGGATAACGTCAGAGGGCACCTGGAGCCTGCGTCTCCGGCGGAGCGCACAGGTAATAAGGGAAGTGCATAGAAGCCCATACGTCAGGTAATGTTCTCCCCACCCAATGTACCTGTCAAGTCGCATCCACGACCATGTACCTCTACTAACTGCTAAGTCTCCTAACATGCCTCTATTAGCAGTTAGCCCTATCGCATGCGCATGGGGGATCAGCCCACACACAAGAACCTCTATATGATACTCATCTCACACATCCTCGTGGTATAACTGTGTCAAAGTTTTATGCAATGCACTAAGCTAATGGTAGTCCTTTAACTCTAGGTCCATGTGCAATCAAAGGTAAATAACAAGATACTACTAATATCACTGAGCAGGCAATAATCAAGAACTAAAAATAAATGAACAGTGATACGTAATAAAAATGCAGACTGAATATAAACAGTATAATGGCAAGGTATCTTGCCTGTTGTTACGCCTGGTGTGCGATAATCTGACAAGTCCAGCTTGGTCCACTAGCCATAGTCATGGTGCAGAGGTCCAAAGTCGCGTGGGAATAGAAAATATGATCAGTCGAAATCAAGATATTTGAGGGAATTTGTGTAGAGAATACTTATATTATTTCTTAGAAAGGTTACGTATAATACTTGAAAACCATGTTTATTAGTAAAAATAATTTTTGACAAATATTTGAAAATGCGAAAAAATTAATTTAGGCTAAAACTATAAGTTTACCAAAATAGGATTTCTAGGAAGATAACACGTAATTTATTAGTAAGATAATTATTGAAATACTCGAAATCATCTATAATTTTGAAAACCCTGTTTACTTATAAAAATAATTTTTGAAAAATGTTTGAAGGCAAAATGGTTTAGGACTAGCATCAAATAATGTAATTATTAATAATAATATTGACAAAATATATTTCTAGAATTTCTAAAATAATATAGTTATCGATACTGCAATTATACTACAAGTCTTTTAAATAATATTAATAATCATACCCATACCACATATAAAAAAAATATTATTTCTAATAAAACTGAAAATAATAATACTAATAATAACAATAAAACCATAATAGTAATAATAATATTAATGATAATAATAATAATAGCAGTGGTATAACTTACTAACAGTGGTAATATATAATACACTAGATAATACTACTATTAGTTAATAATACCTATAACCTAAAACCATTAAACACTACTCCCCCCCAAATTTCGATCAGTTACAGGAGATAGAGAGAGAGAGAGAGAGAGAGAGAAATGGGTTTACCTAGGCGGTTCCGGCCAGCGGTCGGCGCGGGTGGAGCTCGACGCCTGGGCGGCCAGAGGAGAAAGAGAGGCGGTGGCAGCGCGCGGTTGCGCGAGAGGTTCTCCCGGCGGATGAGCACGGTTGACGGCGAAAATCGAGGCGGCGTCGGGGGCTCGTTCCAGTGCTGGAGCGGCGTCGGTGCGCCTGGTCCTGCGCGGCAGCGCGCCCGGGAAGGCGTCGGCGGAAGGAGTGTGGGGAGCCGGAGGGCGGATGCGGTTGCCGGGGCTGGTCGTGCGCCTGGAGGCGGATGAAGTGGCGGAGAGCGCCGGTGGATCTGGTGACTGGCGGAGGCGACCGCCTGTACGGCTGCGGGAGGCGGTCTGGAGAGGAGGGCCGGGGTTGGCGACGGTGCGGGTTCGGCCGACGTGGTCACTCGAGCGGAGGTCCGGCGTTTTGGCGGTCGGAGGAGGAAAAGAGGCGGCAGGTTTGGGCGCTGGAGGTGGAGGTGGAGAAGCCGGGGTTTTCGTGACGGGGCGGCCGTTCGCGACGGGGCGCAGCGTCGGAAAGGGGGAGTTCCTGCTCGGCTCGGTGAGGATTCTTTCCCTTCTCCTTTTCTTACTTCTGTCGATGGGGGTGACGGGGAACGATTTGGCCGATGGTCGGAGAACCGGGGTGGTGTCGGTGACGGGTTGACGGAAAGAACGGGGAGGACAGGGGTTGTTGTGGTCGTGGCAGAATTTGTGATGGTAGAACAACGGGGAAGAAGACCGATGTTGTGTCCTGCGAGACACGGGGCTGGTGTGTCCGGGATTGTCGGACACGGAGGAATATTGTATTTGTAATTGAGAATTATGGTGGAGTAGATGAGGCACAGACACGATGCACCTGTGATGGAAAATTTGCTGGAGGAGTACCTCTCCTTTTATAGGAGGTGGGAATTCCCAGTTGGATAGGGATTGGAATTGTTTAAATTCCAATTAGATAAATCACCTTTTTATTTAAACTGATTTAAAATAACTCCATCCAATACAAATCAAATCTAGAAAATACTACTCTTCATTTAAACTATTTTTAAATAAAGTCAATAAATCCTTTGCAATTTAATTTACCATATTTAATCAAATATTAAATAAAACAAGATCTTAAATATTATTTTCATAGTTAAATAAATAGGGAAATAATTAATTTCGAAAATCACTATAAATACATAAATATTAAATCATAAACTTGCTTTTGTAAATAACAAAATTAATAAACAAATTTTACATTTCGCAAGTATTAAACCAAAATTTCCAAATCACCATTTATTTGTAAACGATGAATAAAATAACATTTTTATACAAAATAAAGATATTTATAAAATTTATATTATTTTTCTAACATATGTACCTCGACACATTCGCACGCGTCGAGTAATTACCAAAAATAAAATTTCGTGCGCGACGTAAATTACGACCACGCGACGTACAAAAATATTTTTAAATCAGTACCAAAATAAAATAAAAATCAGTAGAAATTTAGGGGCTTTACATGATGTACGCAAGTCGGCCTTGGGATCCTCGTAGCTCTTTTAGGTTGCGTGGAGGACGCATCTCTTGAATGGCTTTGATCTTCTCGGGATCCACGTGTATACCCTTAGAGGTAATGACGAAGCCGAGAAACTTACCACTAGAGACACCCAAGAATGACTTAGTGGGATTCATCTTGAGCTGATGTAGACGCATGAGATTGAAGATTGTTCTCAAATCTTGGATATGATCTTCTTTTAGACGACTTTTAACAGCTATATCATCAACATAACATTCGACTGTTTTACGAAGATGTTCTCTGAAAATGGTACTCATGGCCCGTTGGTAAGTTGCACCAGCGTTCTTGAGACCAAATGGCATCACCGTGTAGCAATAGACTCCCCGAAGAGTACGGAAAGATGTATATTTTTCATCTTCGGGATTCATCTTGATCTGATTATATCCAGAGAACCAATCCATAAAGGATATTCGCTCGAACCCACAAGTATTGTCAATCATTACGTCCATGATAGGGAAAGAAAATTCATCTTTCGGACATGCTTCATTAAGATCCCGAAAATCGATGCAGACTCGAACTTTGCCGATTTGCTTTAGGACTGGAACAATGTTGGCTACCCAATCAGGATATTGTTCTTCTCGAATAAAGCCACAAGCGATAAGCTTCTTGACTTTATCATCGATCGCGTCCATCATTTCAGGTTTGAATCGCCGTTGTTGCTGTTTGACTGGTTTAGCATTAGACAGAATGTTCAATTTGTGAGTAGCAATTTTAGGATATAAACCTGGCATGTCTTCATAACTCCAAGCAAAGACGTCAATGTATTCTTTAATGAGAAGAATCAACTCTTGCTTATCTGCTTCCGAAAGATTCTTGCTAATAAAGATTGGACGAGGCGACTCGCTTTCTCCTACATCAACTTGAATTAGTTGATCTTCAGTAGGAGGTTCTCTTTGTTCAAATTGGAGTACCCATTGATTATCCATCTGTTGAGCCTAAGGATCAGTTTCAGAACTTTCTTGAATGTCCTCATCATATCCTTCCGGAAGTTCAGCGGAGACCATATTAGAAGATACGATTACACGATGGACTTCACCAACGCTGGTATCAGAATCCCATGACCTGGAATCAGAAGAGTTAGAACGTTTCTCACTATCAGAGTCAGAAACTGTTGGGGATAACATCGGAGGAGAAGTATATCCAAGACCTCTTTTGGTCCTGCTGTAATACATTTCTGACTTTCCTTATGGCACAGCGGTACGGAGAGGAGTCCTTCTGCCTTTACCATAATTAAGGCCGCTTTTAAAGTCGTAACCCATCTTTCGGACGATATCTTTTGATTGTTGACTGTAACGACGGAATTGAAGATGTCCCGTGTCGTTAACTTTGTTATCATCCATATAGCTGAATTTTTGTTCCGGTCTTTTACTAAAAAGTATTGGACGTTCACCTTTTTTGCGAGCGGGAATAATACGATATGAATCTTTTGGGTGTTCACATAAAACTTCTGTTTGAAGAGATTGCACCACTCCCATTGTAAATGATTTGAAGCTATCTAACATATCCAAATAGCATTTAGTATGATAAATAACATCAATATACTGGAAAGTAGATACTTTTTTATTGATATGTACATCAGTATTTACAGCAGGACCTTTAGCCTTAGCAGGCTTGGTCAGATTGATTACAAGAGGGGGAGAAGAAGAACGTGGAAGAGACTTATTACGACGAAGGTCAATAACAAGTGGCTCAGAAGAGGTGAGCTCCCTTTTTTCCTTGTTGTGAGTTAAATCGACAACAAGATGCTCAGAAGAAGTGAGCTGCTTTTTGTCCTTATTACGACGTAAATCGATAACAAGTGGCTCAGAAGTGGTGAGCTCCCTTTTATCCTGATCGTCATCAGTAGACTGCCGTTGAACTGGCAAGTGAATAGCCAGTAGTTTAGAAGACTGAGGGTGGGAAACACGCCCTTTAACAGGTATAATGAGAGTGTCATTGGGCAATGTTTTTTGATCTTCTTCAGTATCCATTGCCAATACCACCTTCATAAATTCCTCCTTGTACATACGAGCGTCATTACAGTATGCTTCGACACCCTTGAAAGGATAAAGGTCCGCAACTTCTTTGTGAACTTGTCCTTTGTCATCAACATATTTGAAGCATTGATGCAAAGTTGATGGAACAATGTTATGTTCATGGAGGATAGGTCTTCCCAAGAGAGCGTTGTAAGAACAACCATGATTGTCGATAATATAGAAGGTCACTTTTGTACGAAGATTGCCTATTTGGAGTTTCAGGCGAATCTTACCCAACGGTTCACTCCTTCCTTGGTTGAATCCTAAGATAGTGGTGATTGTGTTGAAAGACTATGCACTGGTATCTTTAATGCGTCGAGCATTGTCTTTGGCATGATACTGAGTGCAGACCCTGGATCTATCAGGATACGATCGACTTTCGTCGAGTCGACATATCCTGTATAATAGAGAGGACGATTCTGTCTTTTATCCTCCAACAGCATATCATCCTGAGTGAAAGTGATGTTTGGAATCAACTCCAGGACACTGTGATAATGGTGGCAAGAAACTGGCTATGCTTCCGGTTTCTTGAGGAGAGTTAGGCAAGTTTCAGCCTGCATCAGGGCTTCACTTAGAGTTTCTCGAGTCTCTTTAGAAAGACGCAAGAGCTCGAAGATTGATAATCTAGCCGGTGTATTGGCTAGTTAAGCCAATATATCAAAATTGTATGGCTTTTCAAGTTATGTAGGAGATAATTTCTTCAGGGGATTATCAAAGCGGACTTGTTGTTTGCCTTTGTCAGCAACCACCGGCTTGGGAGGAATAGGCACTACAACTGTTGAGGATGAGGAAGGAATCTCTTCAGAGGAAGTAGATTGTACTGGAACAGGTTCAGAAGAAGAGGCAGGATTCTCTTGAGTATCAGGATACTCCTTCAAATAAGCTTTCCCTGATCTGGTGCCTAGCAGGCTTTCTTCATCAACGATGGGTTCAAAAGACACCATATTGCAGGTCTTTACCTTGCTTTTGGAGCGGTCTTTCTTCTTAGAAGAAGAAGAGACTTCAAATTCAGAAACAAGATCTGGATGGACCGAGATAACTTCGTCGTTGTCAAGAGACAAGGAGACAAGACCTTCATTTGGTGGAGGCGGAAGATTCTCAATCTCAAGGGTAGCTTTAAGAATTGGAATGATACCGTGCTGTACCATCTGCGGAGGTAAGTCACCAAATTGGACCGAAACCATGTTTGCAGTAACAGTCTTCTCATCTTGCTACAAAGTGACTACACCAGCATTGACGAGCTCCTGAATTTTGCCCTTGAGCACGTAACATGCTCGAGTAGGATGTCCAATAAACCTGTGATAAACAAAATATTTAGGATGATTTGTCTTACCGACTTCATCAGGATTTTTTGGATCTGGGAGCTGAATCTTGTTGCTTTTGAGTAAACATTCAAAGATGCTTGTAGTGTCATTTTCATCGAAAGAATATTCTACTTTTGGACGAGGTTCCCTTGGTGGAGGTGCTGAAGGAGTCGGAGTGGAAGTAGGCGGAGCTACATTGACAGCTAAAGACTCGTTATTCTTGTTCAGATTGATGTTCAAAGTCTTTTTTGCTTTGTGGTTGTTCTGGCGGGTGTCTGGTGTTCATCCCGATCAGGGTTAGACATTTGTACCCCCAATTGTTTGAACTTCTCGGCACTTACTTCTGCAGCTTTGGCGTTGACAATGAAAGAAGGCCAGTCTTGGAATTGGGTAGACCCCGTCCACATACTGATAATAGGCAATAGATTTGTCTTACAAGTATCAATAGTGACAGCAGCCGGAGTCCCGGAAGGCATTTTCAAGGCTTTACGGCGGAAACGTTCGATAAAGCTCTCAACAGTTTCATTGTGTTTCTGTTTGATTTTGTTGAGAGCCGACATAGTCATGTCGTTAAATCCTTCATAGAACCGTTCTAAGAAAAAAAAATTAGACCTGAGAAGGAAGTGATACAACCATCGGGCAAACTTCTGTACCAGTCATATGCTACGTCGGCTAAACAACCGACGAATACTCTGCTAAGAAGAGCGTCATTTGGCTGAAGTTGAACAGTCATTACCTCAAAATGATTGATGAATTGACTAGGGGAAGTACTGCCATCGAACAAAAAGATTGTTGGGATTTTGTATTTCGGTAGGAACGGGACTTCCTTTCTTTCAACTGGATAGGGCTGCTTGATTCCCAATCTTTGCAAGTTGTCTTTCTCTTTAAAGGCTTCGAACTGGGTTCGCAAGAGTTTGACAGCTTCATTGGCATCTTCAGATGATGAAGAAGGAGCAGGTTGAGTTAGAGTAGTAGTAGGAGGAACAGCATTGTAAGCACTACCCCCAGCTCCTGATTGACTCGGTGTAGTTTGAACTTGTACAGGAGGTATTTGAGTAGGTGCTACACCGAATCCAGCATTGACAGGCACCGATGATGCTATGATTTTAGGATTTGCAGGTAGTACGGTAGGTGGTGTAGCATGTTGTGCCACAATGATAGAATGCATATTAGCAACCATTTCAGCCATGGTTTTTAGCTTGTCTTCAAGTGCAGCGATTCGCTGTTCTTGATTTGTAAATGTTGAGGCATCTGGATCATCAGTGACAACATAAGCTGTCACTTCTCTTGGTACAGTAGAAGATACCGTCTGTTCAGAGCTTTCGCTATATGCATCATAGTCGCTATATGCATCATAGTCGGAGAAAGAGTCGTCTTCTGAATGAGAAGTAGGACGATAACCCGAAGGATCTTGAGGAAGATTCTTTTGACCGATTGTATTTCGGCTTCGAGAACGGGTATGTCGAAACACTCCTTCAGAGGATTCTTGGAGTAATTCTAAATATCGTTGGCTTGGCTTACGGGGTTTGTCGTGCTTAGAACATCTTCTACCCCCAGTATCTCTGGAAGTCATGTTAACGGAAGCATATAAGACTTCGTCTTCCTCTGACATAGGTTCAGATTTAGCAAAAGCCAAACGATCGAAGACAGATCATTTTGTTGTTTGACAACAACATTGGATGATGACTTTATGATTACAATGATGATCAGATGGTTGAACTGGAGGTGTTGAGATAATATCCCGCTTTTGTCTGAGATGTTCTCAGAGATCGGGAACAGCAGCAGGATGAGGAAAACTCTGAGGGATTTGTTCTTTGATAATGTTCGAAACATGATTCCGATTCTTCAAATGTTTAGTCCCTTGAGTATACAGGGAAGTGCTCACTTCATTGGCATAAGTATCAGGATCTTTGGCCCTGGAAGTTTGTTTTTGATGATGTTTGATCTTCGGCATTGGCTGTTTGCGTTTCACCGAAGTGGGTCTGTTGAGATAAGTTCTGAGATCAGCAAATTCACCCCCAGGGGTTTCTGTCTGAGACACCAGCAGTTTTCCTTGTCTGGAACGGGAAATTTTGAGAGTCGGAAGATCCTGGAATTCTGCTATCGGGGTAGAAAGAATACCTCTTTGGTCAGTACAAGTCCTCTTGTTATGAAGGAAAGAAAAATCTTTGTTTGAAAGAGTTCTAGTACTGATTGGTGCCGAGGCACGTTCATATTGATCTTCTTCAGTAGAAACTGAAAAAGATCGAGAAAAGATCAAAGGACCTTTTCCTTTGTTTTGAAGAGAAGGGTTAGCTAAAGAGCATTTCCTTCTGTTGTCTTCCAAGTCATGGGACAAGGAAGCTTGAGAAAAGACCAACGGGCCTTTCCCTTTGTTTTGAAGAGAAAGAGGAATAGCCAAAGGACTACCTCCAGTGGATTGCGCAGGAGCAATAGTGTGTTTGGGAAGGGGAGCAGAATCTCTTCCTTTGTTATGAGAAGAAGAGAGTTTAGCCAAAAGGCTGTCACTCTTAGATTGCGCAGGAATGCTTTGCGCATGAAAGGATGGCACATTAGTTCTGGCCACAGAGACTGTGGTTTGCGCATCAGGAGTTCTTGCCACAGAATGCTTAGGTTGTACTCTGGTTGATGGAGTGTTAGTTTGTGCAGGAATATTGGCAGCCAATTGTGCCAGGGGCATAGGAGTTTTATATTTAGCCATTGCAGCATATGAAGTCTTCTGTGTACTGGAAATGGCAGATTGCGCAGCAGTGGCAGAGACAGATTGTGCAGTAGGCTTAGTGGCAGAAACTCTGGACTTCGCAGCAGATTGTGCATCAGGCTTCTTGGCAGACTGCGTAGCAGTCTTGTTGGCAGATTGCGCAGCAGTCTTATTGGCAGACTGCACAGCAGTCTTGGAGACCCACACTGTGTGCACTTTGCTTGTGGCAGTAGTGTTTACAGTGCGAGGAGAAGTCTTGGAATTGATCATAGACTCATAGGCTGTCTGGTTGATCTTCACAACCAGTGTCTTCTGCGTCTTTCCGATAGACGCTACGTCACATTGAGTTGTCACTTTCTCATCGGAGGAGAAAGTCTTCCCCAGCAGAGTCGCCATTTTGTTTGTAAAAATAAAAGTTGAAGAACTTTATTGATACAAACTTTGTAAAAGATTACAATTTGAATTCTGGGAATGGTACAACTTTAGGAATCCAATCTAGATGACGATTGCTTTATCCCTTGGACGATGTGAACTCTGAAGACGAAGCCTCTGAAGTTGAAGACAACTCTGGAATTGAAGGCAAAAAGCCTCGGAAGTTGAAGGCAAAAGCCTCGAAAGAATGCAGCAGCACTTGGGCAAGAACTCCTGAACTCTCTGATCTTTGATTATTGATTCGTGATCCCCTTGAATGGAGACTTGAAACTCTATTTATAGAGTTCTGAGAAATAACTAACTTTTAGTTATTCTGGACTGCGCATGATGGATTGCGCAGCAATGGACTGCTCAGGCAGTTGCTGGATCATGGGTTAACTGTCTTGGACACATGGCATCATTTGATTGAAATGTGCATGATCATGCAGAGGCAATTGCTACGAAATGAGCAATTGATGGCATGAATGCCACGTGTACTTTATCATTTGTACTGGTAGAATGCGCACATTGAAGTACGCAGACTTTGGATTGCGCCAACTTGATTTGTGCAGGAAATGAACTGCGCCAACTCGGATTGTGCCAACCTGGATTGCGCTGCCAGCTGTCCTCGAGCACCGTGCTACACGATTAAATAAACGGCCGCCTCGATCTCTGCGATGTCAGTTGTCAGAAGATTTGATTGTGTCAGATAATGATAACTTTTGTCACGTCAGCTTGCGCAGTTGAGAGTGTGCGCAATCGATCCTGCGCAATCTAAATGGTGCGCAATCTGTTGTCTGCGCAAATCATCTGAAAGTTGTATTTTTTGATTTTTTGACTTTGTTGATGTGTGCCACTTAATTTTTTTAGGACCTACACTCATCAGCGACACACAACTTGTTAAGGATGTCCTCCAGCTTTGCTGTTCAGCGCTCAATTCTCAATTTTACTCGGCATTCAGCTTCCTGGGATAACCTCTCGGTGTCCTCCAGATGCGCATGAGCCTGCCAATTTTCTTCCAGTTTCTTCAGTGCTCTCTCTAAAGCAGTAGAGGCTCGGGTGACTTCATCAGTCTCCTTCCAGATCTTTCCACTCTCTTGACGGGTGACTTGGAGTTTGGTCTCCAGAGACGTTAACCTAGCCTGGAGCTGGAGGAGCTGCCCATTAGTTTCGACCATAGCTCGAGTAATGGTCTCCTCACGAGTAAAGAAAGTCTCTCCCTCCCGGCTCAGCTTTGCATACTTGAGAGACAGCTCCTGGAGGTCCTTCTCCAAGGAGGGCCTGGTCGTCTCTCGGATAGTTTTCACCTTTTCCACGGCTGATACAAGGAAAGCACGTTCCTGCTCCACCACTACAGACATAGCAGCTTGTCGCAGTTTCTGCAACTGAATTAGGCACTGATTAGCCTCTGCCAGCTTATACGCCAAAAGGACAGCCACCTCTTCTCCTCCTAGAAGCATCTTTAGCAGAACAATTTGCCCTTCAGTGCAGTGGTGGGCCACGGTAAATGGCGTTCCTTTCTTTAAAGCAGTCTCGACTCCCCGTTTCAAGTGACGATAAAAGCTCTCGACTATGTCCCTTGACGATTCGTCCAAGTTCTCCAAAGAGGATGGTGTCGAAGGGATATCACCTAAGGAAGTGGAAGGCGTCTGGGAAATAGGCACACTGAAGCTTGATGATCCTGTCAAAAGGGAAACGAATTTCAAGAGTGAGACTCCCGCACAGCTGTGATCTCCTCTTCCACAACCCGAAGAAGCTGAAGACTAGGCAGAACGGCAAGTTCAGTCTCCGGGAAAGTGGCAGCTTTAAACAATCCTGGGCCCACCGATACTGGTATAGGAACCTCCATCTCTGTCCTTGGTGGTGAAAGAGGCTCAGAACTCGGCTCAGCCGGGTTCTTTTCGATTTGGAGGAGGTAAGATCTATTTCTTCTCTTCGGCAGGAGGTCTGCCCCAACGTCGTCCGCTATCCCCTCCACCGCAGTCACATGCACTATCGTTAGCAGAGAGGCAAGGCCTATAGGTCCAGAACAACCAACCATCAACTTGACTCGAAGAATATGAAGAAGGAGCAAACGAACTTCCTCGTCGGTAAGAATATGACATAGCTTACCAGGGGAGGGCGGAGGAGTCTGCAACTCGCTCTGGATAGTCATGATTCTTTCCACTGCACCAGTATCCCCTTCAACAGCAACAACTGAATCACCTACATTTGTCACTCCAGTCCCGGTCAATCCAAAGGAAGGTAAAACTGAGTCGGTTACGACCAATTTTGACCCCACATCCTCGATATTTGATTCGAAAAAACTGGTGCCCCTTCGACCAGAGTATTCATAACCGGAGAAGTCTCGAATGCAGCCCCGGACACCAGAAGATTTATGCCTTCAACAGTCTGCAAGAAAGAAAGAGAGAGAAACAATCAGATAAGATACCTGAAGTAGCATGGTAGTCGGCCGGAATGAAACTTACTTCAGGGAGGGATTCGGTATCACTGCCCTCTCCCGCATGATCAGAACCTCGGGTCTTAATCACGATCCGCTTTTGAGAACGAGGCCAGTTAGCAATGGATGGACCGCGCTTACTTCGTTTAGGCGAAGGACTCGACATAGGGGAAGGCATGCACGTCACCAGAGTAGTCGCAAGAGGCAATAGATCGTTGTACTCATCCTCATCTTCTGTGTCGGTAGAAGCGGAATAAAAAATTACAACGGCCTTCATCCTCCCCGCCATGTTCCTCTTTTGAACCCCTCATGCTTTTTTGCCAGCCTAGTACCGGTTATAAAACTTGTACTCACATCGAAATTGTGGGGAGGCCCATTCATAGAGACATGGTAGAGGGCTGCCATATACGAGATGTGCACTAAATCTCTAGTATCTGGAAGAAAGAAGATGGTCTGGGTACAGACAGTACTGTAATAATGCCAGGCCCGAATACCATCTAGGACGCCACCCTCATAACCTAAGGAAGGACTTGAATTATCTAAAAACAATTGACAATACCCGAATTGTCTAGAAAACCGGCTGGGCAAATAAGGTTCCAAAAAGGCAACATTACTGTTGCGGTACACCAGATACGCAGGACGGATATAATGCAACCAACGGGACATCCTTTCAGATAAAACCTGGGACGCGATACTGCCATCAAGATGAAGATACCTCATTTCCTCATCAGTAAAAGGCGGGACCGACACAAAGAAGGAATAGCTATCCACCCGTACGAGCATAATATGGCATTCGGGCATGGTCAAACAGGTCCAAGGCATATCATGATATTGATAAATAAATGCGTCATGAATCGTCGCGTTCCCCTCAGGGCCGGTTCGCATCAGAGAAGGGCAGTGCATTAACAGCCATCCCATCAGGTAATGATAGGGTAGCTCAATTCGGTAAAAAAAATTTGTAACATCACAAGCTATTATTCTGGTCGCAAAGAGACGAATATCCTGATGGACGCTGCACACCGTGGCTGGAAATAGAGCTAACTTGCCTCTGAAAACTAACTTGACAGCATGAAGGATTAGATTGTGGCTGATTCTCTCAATCGAACCGGCACCTCCCGAGACCACACAAATCCTCAGCCATATCGTCAGAAATCAGACAAAGACGACTTTATGGCACAAGGGTTGGGTATCCTGATAGAAATAGCTGAATGTATTGGACTAACTTCCAAATCTGTCACAAGAAGCTTTGGTCCTCTTAGAGCTCTGCACCTGAGCGTCCACTTCCGCGTGGGTCTGAGGACTCCGAGGGACAACCCGGTCCAAGGCACCCAGGTTAAACAAGTAACTGACCTAGGCCTTCGTATGAGGAAGGGTCCCCTCAAAACTCTCATTCTTCTTCTTTGACATTTATTGACAAGTGCTATGATGAGATAACACCTCCCGATAAACGACTAAGAACCCGGAAATTGTCCCTCTAATTCATCAAACTCCTCATTCATGGGAGTATACTCCTCATAAACTATCCCCTCAGGACAACTTGGAGATGTCATGCATCTCATGAAGGGCGAGCCCCATCTCCCCAGCATGTGTGTAAAAGGTCCCCGTACGATAATTATACATCTCAAGGAGTGCTATGAACAGCTTAGCATTCACAGCGAGACCATCGCAAGTGCCCCTTGGCATAATAGAGGCCGAGCTGCTGTAAAATATCCCCATAAGTCGACAGGATCCAGAGCGTCAAGTTGACCCATGGAGGGAGCGACTCATCTAATTCTGCAGCGATAGTCTACCCGTGGGATATGATCCTTTACGGGCAATTTGGTTCAGGAAGGTGTCAGCCTCAGTGATTCGATTATTGGGCCTCATATCGTTTATAAAACTACCAGGGGCTAGCCCGACGACGGAACAACTGATCGATTCCTTGGTCGCCACCGCCTCCCATACTCGTCTATTATAATGGATGTTGCCTACGAAGACGGATTGCCGGTCCGAAGTAATGGGGTTCGCCATTCACCTTTTGTAACACCCATATCTCAGAACACGTATTTTGGTTAAGCCTGTATGTATCTTGGACCTGTATTTTATTTTCTCAGATTCTGGCCTGTAATTGTATTCTGGCTCGACTTGCAGATTTTTGGTTTTCTCGTAAAATAGGTTTTGACTTGGCTTGGTTTTATTTTGTGGAGTAGGATTGGTTTGGTTTGGTTTAGCATGCATTGGACCACCTTAGCCGATGCTTCACCCTCAACGCACCACTACCATCCTCATTAAAACCACACCTAACTTTTCTCTCTCCTCTTTACTCTTTTATTTACTTCTCCATCTTCTTCTTCCTCCTTCCTCCACCAACCTCCATAGGCAAGTGCATCTTGCCAACAAATAAGTACCATATTTTATTTGTCTATTAGCTAGATTAGGACATGGAGATCAACATTGGAACTTGACATTTTTGGATTTGGAGCTTCCATTTTTCTAGATCTAGGTTTTAACTATTTTCGGAAATTCTTGGTTTTGATCTATCAAACCTTGATTTTTGCTTGTTTTGATGCTTCCATGTGGAAGAGAATTCAATTTTACGCAAGTTAGAACTTTGAAAATCTAGATTTCGTTTTGATTTGGCCAAGATATGAAGATTTGAAATTTTGGTGTTCTTAATGCTTCCTCTCGGCCTGGAGAAGAAGACCTCAGTTTGTGCTCTTTAGCGCAGTTCTGAACCGCGCAGCATTCCCTCGCACCGCGCTCTTTAGCGCTGGTCGCTGACCGTACAGCCTGGCCGTTGCCCGATTGCGCACGTGCCCCTGCGCCATCGGCTCATGCGCACTTGGCCTCTGCGCCATCGGCCCTGCTCCCCCTGCTTCCCCCTGCGCACTTGATCCCCTGCGCCAACCGATCTAGCGCAAGCCACTCCATGCGCCACCCAACCCTGCGCCCTGTGCTCCTGCGCACTTGGCACCCTGCACACTTGGCACCCTGCGCACTTGGTACCCTGCGCACTTGGCACCCTGCGCAGCTGACACCCTGCACAATCCAACCCCCTGACCCCTGCGCCATCCATCCCCTGCGCACTTGGCCCCTGCGCCATCTGCCCCCGGCGCACTTGACCCCTGCGCCATCCACCCTCTGCGCAATACCTACTTGCCCATGATGATTTGGTTTTATTTCTTGGACTTGGCTTCTCTTTTGTGGATTAGGTTTTGAGATCTTGTTCCACACAGCACAACTACCTTGACCCAATATGACCTGACACGATTTTCAATATTTGCTATGACTAGTACGGTTTTCGTGATTTCTGTAATTTATGATCCTAGTACTTTCTGATTTTCTGGAAAATGACCCGATAGGGTGCATTCTCGACTTGTAACCTGATAACTTAATAGCGGCCCGTGGCGGTGCACTCTTGACTTGTAAGTTGTAACTTGACTTGACTTGATGCTGTAGCGACGGCTAACTTGACTTGTATAACCAACTCTGACACCGTGGGTGTTCCTGCTTGCTTGCTTGTAAAATCCATTTGTCTTGTCTTGCATCATGTCTAGGACGTGACTCCCTGGTTTCCCACGGTCAGGGACTCGTACTGAACATGGATTAGGCTAATGACTAGTTCTAACTATAGTTCATGAAGAATTTCCAGTCACAGGCAGTCTCGTTATCTGGGCGCTTTAATTGGACTTGTAGCTTGCCGACGAGTAGAGCACATTTTCAGCACAATGTCATGTGTTGCACCCTCTAAGTCACCTAAGGGTATATCATCTCCGAGGCGATGTACCCACCCACCTCTCAACCCGCGGAAGGATAACTGGATGGTCTGCAGGGCTTGGGACTGGAAAATTCTCACTTGCATCTTGTTAGTAATTAGGCTTGTGATAACCCTAGTTAGTTAAAGTAGTAAGCCGTAGTAATTGCTTGGCCGCTTATGAATGGATGGTGTCCAGCCTGGTCTAAGTCTCGTCTAAGTCCCTATACCTGGTACCCTGTACATGATTATTTCATTTATCTTAAACGATAAATGGATAGGGACACGCACTATTCATGCGAAGGATTACAACCCCGGTCCTTGTTTGGTTTACGGGTTATAATCTGGCTCCCGGAGTAGTCTCATGTCCCTAGTCGTTTATTGTCTTGCTGTACTTTTATTACCTGTACTTTCCTTTCAATTACTTATGTTCTGATATGCTGGTTTTGTTCTTATTTCGTGGCCTCCTTTGTGGCACTTGCTCTTTATGGGGTTTGACCCAGCTGGTTTTGTGTGGCCAGATTTTGGAGTAGCTCCCGAGGATCTACCGAACCTCCAGCCCGATGGTGGCGACTAGAAGGAACCCGTGCTACGAGTGGGTTTTTTATTTTGTTTCGCTCACTCTATTGTAAAATTATTCTTTTGAGGCGTTTAGCCGACAAGCACCTGTTAGCTCGATGCACATTTACTTACTGTCTGCCTACGGGCTGTAAACATGATTAACAAATCCTATGGTTGATCATGTATGACTTAACTCTTGCTAGTCCTTGCATTTTGTGCGACTAGCTTCATGATCAGCTGATATGTAATATTTGGGAAGCCTTTTATTGTATATTTGGTGATCAAACATCTTGTAATTGTATTACTTGCTTGAGATTGAGACAGTAGGCTTGACCTTAAGAGACTGTTGGCTTGTAGTAAACCCTCATATCTAGACAGCCGTGACCGTATAGCGAGATGGACTTCATTTCAATATACGTAGCTGGCTATGTTCGCCCCCGCTCTCCAGTATTCTGGTTCTGGGCATGACATGGTTTAAGTGGTGGCCCATGCAGGTCTTGGCATTCAAGAAATGTGAGGGTTTACCGATAGATGTCTCAATCAGTACTTGTCCTTGATCTCTGTTCATATCCTCTGAATCTCTGGAATCTTGACTTGATCACATGCTTGTATCGTTGATCTGTCCTGGTCCTTTCTTATTATTTTTCCTGTGTCGTCTTATTCAGCGGTACTGTACCCGACCCCGCCAATTAGCAAGGTGGAGCGCTTCATGTGGACCAGCAACCAGAAGATTAAGTCCAGCACTCCGGAGTAGCCTCCAGAGTTGTGCCTACTGTAGGAGAGCCCCCAGTTCAGCCCGTTCAGCCTGCCGAGCCAGATGATGGCACTTTGGTAGGTCTCATCAGGACCTTGATAGCTTCCCAAGATCGCAGAGGAGACACCTTGCACCAAGTAGTGGCAGATGCTTTAACCAGAGGCAGTCATCCGGGGAACAGTACGGCCAACAACTTCAAGCGCTTGAACCCTCCATTCTTCGACGGTAGTGAAGATGCGATTGCCGCGGACGCTTGGCTTCAGGATACTGAGGTGATTCTGGAAGCAGCTAGAACACCTGAGAATGAGAAGGTGGCCGTGGTACGCCTGCAGTTGCTAGACTTAGCTCGCAGTTGGTGGGTAGCGCAGGCCATGGGATTAATGGCATCCATTGCTTGGGCAGTATTTAGAGAGAGATTCCAGACGAAGTATTTTGATGCTGTAGCTCGGTACGACCTACAGACGAGATTTACCAACTTGAAGCAAGGAGGCAGAACGGTCGACAGTTATGCATCTGAGTTTTCTAGACTCAGTAGGTTTGCCCCCACCTTGGTGGCAACCGAGTTTGATAGGGCCTAGCGGTTCCAGCAGGGACTGCATTTGGAGATCTTGTTGGCAGTCGAGTAGTTCGAGCACCAGACGTTCGATGCAGTATTGAGAGCAGCTAGGAGGCATGAGTACACCTCCCAAAGGATTGTGGATAGGACCAGAGGTAGGAAGCGGTCCCTCAGACAGATGCACCAATCATCAGCTCCAGCCCCGACAGCTAAGAGTTTGACTATTAGAACTCCGAGGCGGGCGGCCTCAGTGACGTCGGTTCAATATTCAACCCCGACGTACTCGCAGCAGCAGAAGTAGAAGCAGACTTCCGCGATGGAATGTTCTCATTATGGGAAACCAGGCCATGTGGTGGCAGATTGTCGTAGGGCACAAGGATTGTGCCTGGCTTGTGGAGCGGCAGATCACAAGATAGGAGCTTGCCCGAATAGGGGTAGTTCTTCCTCTTTCAACCTAACCAGTCCCTCGGTTAGGGGACCAGCACCTGTGCAGTAGCAGCAGTACCCGGGGCCATTATTGCCTCAGGCCTAGGCGTTTCATCAGCAGAACCAGCTGCAGTACACCCAAGCCCAAGTACAGAGCAGGTAGAGAGGTTTTCAGCAGAGGGGAACCGCAGCTAGAGGTCAGGCCATGATGATGGCTATGGAAGAAGAAGTTGCACCAGGTGAGGTAGTGGCAGGTACTATTCTCGTCAACTCCTTTCCAGCATTGGTATTATTTGATTCTGGTGCATCGCATTCATTCATGTCTGCACGATTCGTGACACAGATAGGATTGGAGCCCGAGTCATTAGCAGTGAGGCTTAATATACTTACTGGTAATGGTCTTGTGGGAGTAGATTGAGTGTTTTCCTCGTGTCGGATCGTAGTTAGCGGTAGAGAGTTCTCCGCTAGATTTATAGAATTCCCTATGGCAGACTATGATGTAGTCTTAGGCATGGATTGGTTGAGGAACCAGTATGCTAGGATAGACTGCCATGTTGGCAGGGTTATTTTCAGCATTCCAGGCGAGCCAGAGTTTTCATTTTCCAGAGGAGCAGTGGAGCCATCTTCCCCAGTGTTGCGGATGGCAGTAGCAGCAGAGCAGTTACCCATGATAGTTGAAGAGTTTCTAGATGTCTTCCCAGAAGAACTTCCAGGGATGCCGCCAGAACGGGAGATCGAGTTCACTATAGACTTAATCCCCAGAACAGCACCAGTATCAGAGCAAATCTACAGGATGGCGCCTTCAGAGCTAGAGATTTTGTACAAGATGATTGAAGAACTCAGGACCAAGGGATTCATTCGTGCAAGTGGATCGCCTTGGGGAGCCCCGATGCTTCTTGTGAAAAAGAAGGATGGTACGTCCAGGTTATGTATAGATTATCGTACCTTGAACTCGGTGACAATCAAGAACAGATACCCTCTCCCGAGGATAGATAACTTGTTTGATCAACTCAGAGGGGCTTCAGTGTTTTCGAAGATAGACTTGCGATCAGGATACCACCAGATCAGAGTCAGAGAGCAGGACATCCCGAAGACAGCTTTCCGATCTAGGTATGGGCATTGGGAGTTCCTTGTTATGCCCTTTGGAGCGACCAATGTGCCAGCCGTATTCATGGACCTCATGAATCGTACTTTTATGCCTTACTTGGATCAATTCGTGATCGTATTCCTAGATGATATCCTGGTCTAGAGCAAGAGCGAAGCAGAGCATGAGCAGCATCTCAGAATCGTCCTTCAGACACTTAGAGAGCATCAGTTGTACGCCAAGTTCAGTAAATACGAGTTCTGGCTCAATCGCATTTCGTACTTGGGTCACATCATTACTCGGGGTGGAGTGGAAGTGGATCCCCAGAAGATTGTGGCTATCGAGTCATGGCCAGTACCCAGCTCAGTGGCAGAAGTTCGCAGCTTCCTTGGATTAGCCGGCTACTACCGACGATTCGTTTTAGATTTTGCAAGGATTTCGGTGCCGATGACCCAGTTGACCCGCAAGGATGTGCAGTTCGCTTGGACAGCAGAGTGTCAGGAATCATTTGAGAAGTTGAAGCGAGGTTTAATAACGGCTCCCATTCTCATACTTCCTAATGGGACTGGAGGATTCACAGTTTATTGCGACGCTTCAGGCAGAGGATTGGGGTGTGTCTTGATGCAGCATGGGACGGTAATATCTTATGCATCACGTTAACTTCGTGATCATGAGAAAAATTACCCGACCCACGACTTGGAGCTGGCAGCAGTGGTGTTTGCACTTAAGTTGTGGAGGCACTACTTGTACGGAGATAGAGTAGAGATATTTAATGATCACAAGAGCCTGAAGTATGTTTTTACCAAGAAGGACCTTAATATGCGACAGAGAAGATGGCTTGAGCTATTGGTAGACTACGATGTAGATTTGCAATATCACCCAGGAAAGGCCAACGTTGTAGCAGATGCGTTGAGCCGGAGAGCCGAAGTTTATTTCCTGACGACGCAACCAGAGTTATTGGCAGATTTTCAGAAGATGGGAATTGAAGTGGTTCTTCCTACCAGCGTGGCATTGATGGCCAGTCTACAGGTTCAGTCCAGCATAGTTGAGAGAATCCGGATGGCACAATCTGTAGATTCCAAGATTCAGCGACTAAGAGCAGAGTATGAGGCAGGAAGAAGACCAGAGTTGTGCATTCATGAAGATGGTACATTTTGACATGGCACTCATCTTTGTGTACCCAGGGGAGATATCAGACAGGAAGTTATGGCAGAAGCTCACAGTTCACAGTATTCTATTCATCCTGGAGGTACGAAGATGTACCGTGATATTCGTCAGTATTTCTGGTGGAATGGCATGAAGAGGGAGATAGCCCGATTTGTCTCTCGGTGTTTGGTTTGCCAGCAGGTTAAAGCTGAACATCAGAGGCCCGCTGGACTTCTTCAGCCCTTGCCGATTCCAGAATGGAAGTGAGAGCATGTGACCATAGATTTTGTGACTGGATTGCCTAGATCCCCAGCTGGTCGAGATGCTATTTAGATTATAGTTGACCGGCTCACGAAGGTGGCTCATTTTCTTTCATTCAGAGTTGGGCAGTCAACGGCTCAGTTGGCAGAGATGTACCTCAGGCAGATTGTCAGGCTTTACGGTGTGCCCGTCAGTATCACCTCGGACCGAGATTCAAGGTTTATGTCACACTTTTGGCGTAGCCTGCAAGAGAGTTTGGGAACTCACCTTCAGTTCAGTTCAACATATCATCCGCAGACAGATGGCCAGTCAGAGCGCACAATCCAGACCCTTGAAGACATGTTGAGATCTTGTACACTTGACTTCGGTAGTTCGTGGGAAGATCACCTGCACCTGGTGGAGTTCTCGTACAACAATAGCTTCCAGGCCAGTATCCAGATGGCACCATTCGAGGCTATGTATGGTAGAAAGTGCAGATCTTCGCTAGCATAGGACGATGTTGGAGAGAGGCAGATGCTCGGTCCAGAAATAATTGCCCAGACAGTTGAAGTAGTCAGAAGAGTCAGGGATCATCTTCAAGTTGCCCAAGACCGCCAGCGACATTGGGCCGATGCCCATCGACGTCCCTTAGAGTTTGCTATCGACGACCATATATTCCTTAGGATCTCGTCTAACCGTGGCGTTATTCGTTTTGGCATGCGAGAAAAGCTTAGTCCTAGGTATATAGGGCCGTTCGATATCCTGGAGCGAGTAGGAGATGTATCCTATCGTCTTGCTCTTCCGCCGTCGCTAAGTGAGGTGTATGATGTATTCCATGTATCCCAATTACGATGGTACATCCCGGACCCGAGCCATATCCTAGATCATTTGGAACTGGTTGTTGGTACCAACCTTTCGTATAAGGAGAGCCCGTATCTATATTGAACCGGAGAGAGAAGATACTCAAGAACAAGACTATTAGTTTAGTCCATGTTGCTGGGGTCATCACTCTCTAGGTGAGTCAACGTGGAAGCGTGAGGACGACATCCGATCGCGATATCCCTACTTGTTTGACTCGTAAGGTATAATGTCTCCTTATGCCTTATGCTTTCCATCCCTTTCTTGCATACGTGATTGTTTGATTGACTGCTTAGTATAGCTTGCATATAAATAAGTATGACTTGTCCTTGTCTCTCTAGCCTCTTAAATTAAATTCTGAGGACGAAATTCTTTTAAGGTGGGTAGAGTTGTAACACCCATATCTCAGAACACGTATTTTGGTTAAGCCTGCATGTATCTTGGACCTGTATTTTATTTTCTCAGATTCTGGCCTGTAATTGTATTTTGGCTCGACTTGCAGATTTTTGGTTTTCTCGTAAAATGGGTTTTGACTTGGCTTGGTTTTATTTTGTGGAGTAGGATTGGTTTGGTTTGGTTTAGCATGTATTGGACCACCTTAGCCTATGTTTCACCCTCAACACACCACAACCACCCTCATTAAAACCACACCTAAATTTCTCTCTCCTCTTTACTCTTTCATTTACTTCTCCATCTTCTTCTTCCTCCTTCCTCCACCAACCTCCATAGGCAAGTGCATCTTGCCCACAAATAAGCACCATATTTTATTTGTCCATTAGCTAGATTAGGACATGGAGATCAACATTAGAACTTGACATTTTTGGATTTGGAGCTTCCATTTTTCTAGATTTAGGTTTTAACCATTTTCGAAAATTTTTGGTTTTGGTCTATCAAACTTTGATTTTTTTGCTTGTTTTAATGTTTCCATGTGGAAGAGAATTCAATTTTACGCAAGTTATAACTTTGAAAATCCTGATTTCGTTTTGATTTGGCCAAGATATGAAGATTTGAAATTTTGGTGTTCTTAATGCTTCCTCTCGGCCCGGAGAAGAAGACCTCAGTCTGCGCTCTTTAACGCAGTACTGAACCGTGCAGCATTCCCCCACGCCGCGCTCTTTAGCGCTGGTCGCTGACCGTGCAGCCTGGCCGTTGCCCAATTGTGCATGCGCTCCTGCGCCATCGGCTCATACGCACTTGGCCTCTGAGCCATCGGCCCTGCTCCCCCTGCTTCCCCCTGCGTACTTGATCCCCTGCGCCAACCGATCTAGCGCAAGCCACTCCATGCGCCACCTAACCCTGCACCCTGTGCCCCTGCGCCCTGTGCCCCTGCACACTTGGCACCCTGCGCACTTGGCACCCTGCGCAGCTGACACCCTGCGCAATCCAACCCCCTGACCCCTCCGCCATCCATCCCTTGCGCACTTGGCCCCTGCGCCATCTGCCCCCGGCGCACTTGACCCCTGCGCCATCCACCCTCTGCGTAACCCACTTGCCCATGATGATTTGGTTTTATTTCTTGGACTTGGCTTCTCTTTTGTGGATTAGGTTTTGAGATCTTGTTCCACACAGCACGACTACCTTGACCCAACATGACCTGACACAATTTTCAGTATTTGCTATGACTAGTACGGTTTTTGTGATTTCTGTAATTTATGATCCTAGTACTTTTTGATTTTCTGGAAAATGACCCGATAGGGTGCATTCTCGACTTGTAACCTGATAACTTGATAGCGGCCCGTGGCGGCGCACTCTTGACTTGTAACTTGTAACTTGACTTGACTTGATGCTGTTGCGACGGCTAACTTGACTTGTATAACCAACTCTGACACCGTGGGTGTTCCTGCTTGCTTGCTTGTGAAATCCACTTGTCTTGTCTTGCATCATGTCTAGGACGTGACTCCCTGGTTTCCCACGGTCAGGGACTCGCACTGAACATGGATTAGGCTAATGACTAGTTCTAACTATAGTTCATGGAGAATTTCCAGTCACAGGCAGTCTTGTTATCTGGGCGCTTTAATTGGACTTGTAGCTTGCCGACGAGTAGAGCACATTTCCAACATACTGTCATGTGTTGCACCCTCTAAGTCACCTAAGGGTATATTGTCTCCGAGGCGATGTACCCACCCATACTCTCAACCCGCGGAAGGATAACTGGATGGTCTGCAGGGCCTGGGACTGGGAAATTCTCACTTGCATCTTGTTAGTAATTAGGCGTGTGATAACCCTAGTTAGTTAAAGTAGTAAGCCGTAGTAATTGCTTGGCCGCTTGTCAAGGGATGTTGTCCAGCCTGGTCTAAGTCTCGTCTAAGTCCCTATACCTGGTACCCTGTACATGATTATTTCATTTATCTTAAACGATAAATGGATAGGGACACGCGCTATTCAGGCGAAGGATTACAACCCCGGTCCTTGTTTGGTTTACGGGTTGTAATCTGGCTCCCGGAGTAATCTCATGTCCCTAGTCGTTTATTGTCTTGCTGTACTTTTATTACCTGTACTTTCCTTCCAATTTCTTATGTTCTGATATGCTGGTTTTGTTCTTATTTCGTGGCCTCCTTTGTGGCACTTGCTCTTTCTGGGGTTTGATCCAGCTGGTTTTGTGTGGCCAGATTTTGTTGCAGCTCTCAAGGATCTACCGAACCTCCAGCCCGATGGTGGCGACTAGAAGGTACCCGGGCTACGAGTGGGTTTTCTATTTTGTTTCGCTCACTCTATTGTAAAATTATTCTTTTAAGGCGTTTAGCCGACGAGCACCTGTTAGCTCGATGCACATTTACTTACTGTCTGCCTACGGGCTGTAAACATGATTAATAAATCCTAGGGTTGATCATGTATGACTTAACTCTTGCCAGTCCTTGTATTTTATGCGACTAGCTTCATGATCAGCTGATATGTAATATTTGGGACGCCTTTTATTGTATATTTGGTGATCAAACATCTTGTAATTGTATTACTTGCTTGAGATTGAGACAGTAGGCTTGACCTTAAGAGACTGTTGGCTTGTAGTAAACCCTCATATCTAGACAGCCGTGACCGTATAACGAGATGGACTTCATTTCAATATACATAGCTGGCTATGTTCGCCCCCGCTCTCAAGTATTCTGGTTCTGGGGCGTGACACCTTTCGATAGGCACCATGTTGAAACTTGACAGAGAGAAGTGGCGTTCCATCTGAGGAAGATGGATCGATAGCTCATTGGAAAGAAAATCCCAGTTCTCAAAAAGCTCTAAGGCGCGAGGATTTGAGACAACTATAGCATCCCCGAACAAGAAGGAGGGCTTCAGATGAAGGCCCCCTAGCTTCCCGGAATTCATCATACTGAGTAAGTAAAAGAACAACTGGTTTCTAATCTCCCTTAACCTGTCTTCAGGCTGATTTCAGGTAATCTGAGTCGACACATGATCGACTATTTGGTCAAGCCTCACACCCAATGTCAAGAGTTCCCCCGAGGGAGCTAAAGGCAAGTCTACTGCAAATGACAGAGAAGAAATAAAAGTTAGAAGTCCATCCGATCTAGCAAAAAACAAATACTTCTACGGCATGAGACGCATGCGGTTAGGCCGCATGCTTATGCGGCACAGTCGGGGGATACTTAGGCCGCCCAAAATAGAAAGGGTGCTCATGCGACTCAGTCATGAGACACTTATGCAGCCCAGTTACAAAGTATTTATGCAACAAGGCACTGAGGCGGCTTGGACTTGAAGCACTCCTGCGGCGTGAGATATGAAACACCCATACGGCTCAGTCAGGAGACACTTATGCGGCAAAAACATACAGCATTGATGAAGATCAATCCTGAGTCATTTATGCAGCACTTATGCAACTCAGCCCTATCATACAAAACACATGTGGTTTGATATAGGGCATGCATCGACCAAAGTTTATTGTACAGAAAATGATATAGCACGACATAGCCATCATCTTCCCACTGTCCTTACCTTTGATGGGTGGGTGCACGTCCGAGGGAGTGGAAGAGGAGTCCGTCACCCTCGATGGAGAAGCAAGCCCCTTCCCTTTGGCTGCAGTCGACATAAAAGCTTTGGGAGCCATTGAAGACAGAAAAACAAAGATGAAAGAGAAGGAAGTAGAAAGAGAAAATCTCCTCTTCAAAATCACTCATATTTATAGAGATTCCAGAGAGGGTGTCGCTTCGATTCTCGAGATCATTAAAGATAATGATGATGCTTGGGGATTTTATCCCTAGTAACCGTCAGCTTTATCTCAAAAAAAGAGAAACCAAATCCGAAATCGAAACAAGAGCATTAAATGCAGCAGTGACAGCTGGCAGACTCTCTGTGGCTCAAAGCGTCCCTGCGACTCAAGATTTGTTATGCGACACAGGATCCTCAAGATCTCTTTGAAGTTCGGAAGCCACTCTCTGCAACTTGAAGACTCCCTACAGCTTGGCATATTTTTCATGCTTCTTATTCAAAGTATTCCAAATTTGCAATTTGGAAACTTTGAAGGGGGTCTTGTAGAAATATGAAAAATATGGAGTCCATACGGATTACAAATTGCTGCATAGGTACATTGGACCAAACAGGTCTTCATGAAGGAAAGCCGCATGACTGTTCAAAGATATATGCGGCCCATCGACGAACAGCTGTAGAAGGAAAATATGCGACCAAGGAGGAGCAGTTCGACTGATAAAGCTGACAAGTACTGGCAAAATATGACAGTTCTGACACTTTGACAAAAGAGATAAGACGTGAGACGTCACCCAAAAGCAGGGTTCGTACGCCTCTATACGGCCAAAAGAGCGTCATCCAAGCCGCATGAACCTCATGCGGCCCAGCTTATACGGCCCCAAAGTTTCCAGACTCCATATGACTGTGATCCGAGCCGCATGAGTCTCATGCGACCCCACAAGATCAAAGATTGAGAACACCATCCGCAACGGGACACGTGGCAATCTGACCGATTTCTTAACCACCCAGATATGATGCAACAAAATCCCAACAAACCGACAGATGGCAGCCCGAGAGCGGGTCTTTACGCGCTAATCAGCCACGTGGCCGTAAGCTGACCATGCTGCTCAAAATCTATCCTATTATAAATAACAGGGTGCCACTCCCCTGCAAAGGCGGGCAACCTTCAAGAGAAAAGCAATATCTTCACCAGCTAGAGACTGCATCAGATAGTCCACGGAGTAAGGCAGAGTTGATAGCACTTTCCCGAGCCTCCACCGTCACCCCTCCAGAATCAAAACTAAACAATTGTACTTAATTTTTTTCCTAGGCTTTCTTTCTAGGCTCTTCTTTGTACAAATGAGTTCGCAATCAATTCCAGTGTTCTGTAATACTTATTGTTGATTTTTATGGCAAACAATAATGTCGTGCTTGGTGTACTCTTGTTCGAGTTAATCTACTATGGCATAAGCTAATTGAGGGCTTGCAGTCTCTTACAACACCATGTTGGTGACGAGCGCACGACCGACTCCATAAAGTAATTCCAAAAACTGAAATATTTTCTGAATGACGTCTCTGATACAACTCTTCAGTACCAAAACTCTAGATCGAACAGAACTGTATTGGCTTTGGCTAAGAGTGGTATATGCTTGATTTGAAATTATTGATCGTAGAAAACACTTAAGCATAGATATAGAGAAGAGGGAATGAGTGATTAGAAATAGTAAAAATCCTTCTCTTTTTATAGTATTTTTGCTGATCAAATTCAGACAGAGTTCGGATGCATGAATCTCGCAAACGAACGTTATAGGCAGATTTTATGGAATTGAAATTTGAAATACCTATACCGAACTCAGACAAAACTTGGACCAAATTCTGGCCGAGTTCTGACAGAACTAGTTTGGGCCAATTTTGATGGGGTTGGGGCTTTTTGGATGGTAGACTTGAAAGAATGAATATGTAGGCTTTTTTATAGTGGACTGATAAAAACCTAAGACAGTAATAATCCAGATCAACCTAACATATATTTCCTATACTCAATAAAAATAGAAATACGGAAGAAAATAAAAAAATCAAGAGCCCATTGATGGTGCATTTTTTCTTAATATTTTAGCAGAATTAAAGACGCATTTTTCCTTGACAGTAGATGTTTTAAGATAAAAAGATATAAAATCTGAATACCTTTCAGAGGCTTCGCCCCGAACCCCTACGGGGAGCGCAGTCCCCTCGACTTCGTCTGCTGACCGGGCAGCGGAACCCCCAAATGCGAGGCTCTGGATAGGTCATTGGACGGTTCAGAAAATCTTCTTATATTACGCCATCTTTAGCCCATCAATAACTCTTCACTGCATATGTCCTGGTTTGATCATGCTTACTTCTTGTCTTCTGTCATGATCCGCACCCACTGTGAGGGTACGAGTACGTAACAGCGCCCAGCCTACGCCGCAGTGTCGGTGGTAGAACGCTGTCCTAGGTTACTATCTAATCAACAACTCACGCAATTATATAATGTACTTGTCAAATCTCAACTCCGAACGGAGGACAAGTATAGATATAATGAAATCTCAATCACAGTCTAAGCACGATAAGATAACACAGAAGTTATAACTAAAGACTAAACAACAACATTTATAAACTACTAAATAATAATATCTCAAATAAACTCAAATACAAACTCGTATCTCAATTATTACAATTTAAATTCTAAAACATAAAAACTAAACCAAGTCTACTAGCTAGTCTCCCGATCACTCCCGAGTGTCGGGGCCAAAGGTAGCTAAGCCATCTCCTACTCCAATGCAAGTAGGGCAAATGTCCTCAGGGCAATCATCTGTAATATTTTCAACAGGTCCAGTCAGGACAGGAACGAGTACAATTCATCAAGAAATCCTAAGTAAATGACAGAGAACTATAAAGCAGTTATAGACAGTTGTATTGATGAAAATGGCAGTTTATATTCAGGTGATGGTAAGAAAAATAGATAAAGTGCAAGGAAATAAAATAACTAAACAAGAGAAGAATCATAGCAATGAAGACCGTAAAAATAGAACTAGCTGAACCAGAGTAATATGATATAAAGTCGAGACAGCAACGTAGATAAGTGTAACTCCAATGTAAGTCCAGTACAAGATGAATCTAATACAAGATGAATCCAGTAAGGGACGATTCCAGTTATAGTGATCAATGATTCCAGGGTGAGTCCAGCCTATACTCTAGCAGTATGTTTTAAAATACCGAGATCGACATATAAACGGCTAATGATTCCAGTAAATAATTCCAGTAGGTGATTCCAGTAATAGAAGCCAGGAATGATGATACCAGTAATAGAGGCCAGAAAATAAATGTGTGTCATATACATGAATCCAGAATATCCATACGTGTTGTAACAGAGAATCGCATACAACTTACTAGAACTGAAGTACAGTAATTAACAAGTAAATGAGAGAACTATCAGAGAATGTACTCGCCTGCAACTCTGAAAAAAGTAGTATAATATCAGATACCTGCACCGGAGTCACAATATCCTAAATAGAGCAGTATGGGTTATAATATGTTTAAAAATAAGATAAATGAAGTCTACAATGCAATCTACATGATTTCTAGGTCAATCTAGGTCAAAGTCAACTCTAAGTCAAACATGGTCAACTGTCTAGGTCAAACTAGGTCCAAGTCAACTCTGGGTCAAACATGGTCAACTGTCTAGGTCAAACTAGGTCCAAGTCAACTCTGGGTCAACCCAAGTCAATTATACTAGTCAACTAGGTGAATTCTAGTCCAGTCAAGTCTCACTAGGCCTAACCAAGCCTATACTAGCAACCAAGCAACATCACAAGTCACAAATCAACATATATTATATACATTATATACATATATATACATATATATATTTACATTCATAGCCTACACTACATTTCTTATGCATACATGGATCCATGCTCATTTACCTACATTCATACATACATTATTTTATTAGCTAATAGGTAACCCTCAATCTTAGATAAGTTATCACCTCCATAGATAGGTAATACCTTAACCCTATATTTATATATATTATTATGCATACCCCTTTCTAAACTCCTCTCAAACTTAGGATATGAACCAAGGTTTCACATCAAGGCTAACAATGGCCTAAGGCCAACTCATCACTAATCCTAATTCACACATACAAAACCAACCTTAGATACTAGCACTTGCCACCTACAACACTCCAAGTTACCCATAGGTCTATGGTCAAGTGACAACCCAATGGCCAAACCCAAATGGCCATATGATACAAGGCCATAATGGAAATGGACTCACTCACTAACTGAATACTAAGCCAACATCCCACATATCCCATACATATCACCCACTGCCAAACACTTAAACACACACAAATACCCTCACTCTTAGTCTAAGGCCTCTGCCTTCCTAATATATATCAAATATATATAGACAATATCTATATTAACTTAGGAAAAAATTGAACCCATAGGACCCTCTACTGAACTCCAAACTTCATAAATTGATGCTTATGAAGGCCAACTGCTAATACCCCTACTGCTACTGTAAAATGCAGAGCCCCCTCCTGCTAATGCAGGTGCTGCTCCTATGCTAGCTACTGCTCTGTAAGCCAAGGCATGGCCTGCTGCTTGCTAAGGCATTGCTGCTGCTGCTACTCTTCTACTGCACTGGCAAAGCAGCTGCTGCAATGCAAGGCCAGGCCAAGCCAAGGCTACCCCAAGCTCCCTGCCGACTGCTACTGACATCTACTTCCCAACTCCTACTCAACCTAAACATACTAAGAAACTGGAAACAACTAAGACTAATATCTAACACTATATCCTAGATAATCATTATCTATACTATATCAACCAAGTCCTAACATATACGTGCAGGGTATCAGCCAGGCCCATAACTGTAACAATTTGTGTCCCAACCTAACTCAGACATCAAAACCCAGGCCAATGTGACCAAGTGTGATTGTGAGCATGTGAGCATTATGTGTACTGCCAACCCAATTCAGTTTACTGTGTGTGTGTGCATGGTGTGATCTCAGTACAATATGGGACAGTTAGAATGTGTGCATGAGTGTTCAATCATACATGTGTCTAAATGTGTGACAGGAAAAATAAGAGGAAAACCTGTGTGACAGGATCCCATGTGTGCGTATGTGTGTGTGTGAGAACATTTGTGTTCTCAGTTCTCTAATAGAGAGAGCGTGTGCCTTAGAGTGAGTGAGTGAACATTGATATAATCTCAAAAAACAGGAAAAATAGTGTACGAGGTGTGTCCAAGTGGTGTAATATGGTAGCAGCCTTCAATTTAAACAGTGTGCATATGTGTAATCAGGTTATTTGTGTGTACATGAGTGAAATAGGGGGGAAATGTTTCAGAAATGTGTGAGTGTCTAAATGTGAGGAATTGCACAGGTAGATGTGTGTAAACTGGGAGTTATAGTCTATGTATGGCAGCAGTGAGAGTGAGACATGCATCCCTACATACCTACAAGGCATTTGAATATTACTTTCCATCTTGCATTCATTCATGTTCTCATTCAATCCTTCAGTTTAAACCCAAACTCATGTGAACTCAGACACAAAGTAACCAACCTACATAACAAGTATTATATAACTCGCATATATATATATATGTATACAGTCAAACCGAACATGATACCAACTGAACACTTTATCAACTAAACATATTAAGAAAATTGAACACTTATTAACATTAATTGACCAATTAAAAGCAAATTAACTCCTGTGAACATATTGAACATTGTAGGTATCAGAGATTTGTGTTCAGCATGTGCTCGAACCCAAAATTTGAACCCCAGTACATATCCTATATGAAACTCAGAAATGTAGGCTTGATTCTCAGGCACGTACATACATGTAGACATTATAAAATAGTATCAATTTATATTATTTAACAATTAATTAACAATTTAAACTCGGAATTTCTCAGGAATGAACACAGTATCAGTAATGTAGGGAATTCTCAATTCGAATTCGAAAATGCAATTAAATACATACAAAATAGGTTAGGGTAGAGTCGTGTATGTGTAAGGGTACTGTACAGGTCGTGTCCAGTCCAAATGAGAGGACACGACGTGTCAAAACATTCGTGTACACTGTGTTCAGTAATGTGCAGCAGGCAGCCTCGTGCAGCGAGGATACGGCCTCGTACATGCGACACAGGGCACGACACGACTCGTGATCATGCCCACGTGTTCGCCCCATGTAGGACTGCGTGTTCGTGTCCCTGACACGTCACCACGACGTATCCATGAGGGACACGAAGCCCGTGTCAGAACCCCCAAATTTGCGTGTTCAGCCCAGTGCAAAACCCATGTGGCCTCATTTTCGTGTCCGACACGAAATGATGTGTCATGAAACTTGGGGAGTGACTTGTCAGTCACTGCCCCAATCTCCACACCAAGTTTTGCATGTCGAAATGCTGTGTCCAGCGAGAACAGGACACGGGTAGCAGGACAGCGCACACGCGTGTTGTGCAGCGTGTCCGCACCCCATTTCGACACAAAATCGACACGAAAATTAAATCAATCTTCACAAAAGTTGATTTACATATTTAGATCTACAAATTCATTTAATTTGATTTACAAAAACCGAAAATAAATTCCTTAGAGGCATTTAATCAAACACCTACACAACACTTGTGACACGTGTTCGATACGGACACTAAACGGACACGAAATTGACCCAAACTTCAGGGACAGCTAGGGGACTCCTAGATCTTGCCCTAAATGCAAAGAAAATGAAATATTAATGCAATTTAAAGGGTTTTACCTATATGTACAAAAAGCTTAGAAAAGCTTCAAATGGGGGATTCCTCCTTGCTAGCCAATCTCTCCAAATTGATTCAAACATGAGATTTCTCTCCATGAACATAAAGTAGGGATCAATTAGAACCCAATGCAAAAGATTTGAGCCAAAAAAGAATTGAAATGAAGAAGTTATGGATTGGGGAAGAAGGCTCTTTACCTCTTTCTTCAAACTTGTAAATATTTAATAAAAGAGGCAAGAACAAGGAGGAGACTATTTATAGGGAAGGGGGGAGCCCTAGTGGCTGGTCATAAAGTGGAAAATTAGGGTTAGGGTTTAGTCTAATGGTCATGGGCCAAGTTGCACTAGCTAACTAGCTCAAGTCTTAGCCTATGGTCCAATGCAAAAATCCTCCTACTCTCTACATAAAACTTAGCTGACTTAAGTCAACCAAGCCCAACTTGAGTTAGATTAGGGTCCATACCATATTAACTAAGTCACCAAGGTCAAGGTCAAAATCTAGGACAGTCGCTTAAGTCACAACTAGTCAAAATTAAAATCAACAATCACCAGTGCAATAAATCATGAAATAATTCAAAGAGGCCAAATGACCAAAATACCCCTAGGCTAAAAATAATAATTAAATCATCCTAATGACATGGTCAGGCTCTAGGTTAGGCAGTCTCTCAGGTTACACTAGCAAGGCATCAAAATCACAAGCCATGACTTAAAATAGTTTTAAATTAATTTTTAAAAATAATTAAAAATCATCAAAAATCATAATGTGAAATAAATACAATTAAATAATATTTATAAATACAAAATTTCAAAAATACCCTTATTTTAGAAATTGGGTGTTACATCTTCCAGTATATGTTAGACGAACAAAACAATATTTTGCAGTACGATACAAGCATAGCAATATGATATAGTAAACATTTAGGACAATGCTAAGTTTAAGTAGCAATAAGATAGTGATTATATAAATACTAGTGACATCATTATTTTAAACTTAATCAATTAGCCATATTCAAAAATATGATATAATCATTAGGCTAACCTCATTGTCATGTCCATTCCTGGCTCATAAAATTGAGATAAGAACAGATCTGAAGGTCATAGAAGGTCGACACACAATTGTCTGAAAGACTATAAAAACATTCGTAGGCAACTCCTTTCGAGGCACCGATAAGCAGATTTGCAAGCAGAGCGTTATCTTTTAATAAGTGCCCCATCATAGTGCCAAAATGATTCAGATGTTGACGGAGAGATCCCCTCCCATCAAAGAGAGTAGAGGTTTATACTTAGGAGGATAGACCACCTTATTTCATTCAACTGGAACAGGTTGACTAAGCCCCAACTTCTGCCGAGATTTTTATTTATCTTTGGCATCAGCTCTTGCCCAGAGATCTCGAATGGCTTCAAGGACTTCTTTCGATGCTACTGGCATAGATGCTTATGGCAGAGTATGATTACTGGCTACGGGTGGTAGCACAATATGATGACTTGTAGTTGGGTGATTAGAGGCATTGGATTCCCTATTGTTTCAAGGTTTCAGAGTCAGAACCTTTGGTTGTGACGAGGTTTGGGTCGCGTTCAACTCATAAACCATCTTCATTGAGAGTGTCAGGCTAGCATTCATAGTATGCATCATCTCGAAGCGTCAGATATTCTGGGATCTTTGTTCGTCACTCGCCATGCGTGACAGCATGATACGGGTATGAGCTGATAGGTCACTTTTTGTCCCTGACTCCTATGCTTTACTGTCAGTAGTATAAGCAATCATCTGGAAGTAGTCATAAAAATCGACGTTCCGATCGTCCTCGATCCCTGAGGCTTCAGAAGCATGTTGGGGATGGGTACGCCCGATATTTTCTCCTTCGTTTCTGAAGAAATTATTGTCCCTTTGGAATGTAAGGTTATGGTGCAAAACGGAAGTTGGCTACCCCCTGTATCTTAGACGTGCTGAGGGTTGATATCCCAACTAGGACAGCAGCAGCTACGGGGCACTGGCTAGCCCCAGTTTTTGAGGCTTCAGATAGGAGTTTGGATTTGGAAGGGGTGCTCTGGAACATCCCGGTGTTGGGTACAACCAACTTGCTGCTCTTGAGTCGGTTCTTCGACGTGCTTACCTAAGGATGGGAGTTCTTTTTATCCAGCGAAGAACTCCTCGTAGCATGGAACGAGGCAAAAAGACTCTCTTTCTCGTCGTTAGAACGTAACCGTTCACTGAGACACTGTCGGTCAGATGTGGTGGATTGTAGCCGTTGAAACATGGACTGCCTTTTTGTGACTACTACTGATTTTTTACAATAGCAGTTATTGACTATATTAGCACGCGTGTGCCCAACAGAGGGTATCTCATGTGTAGTATCTACAGTTGTTCCCTTCACTTTGCATTTCTGATTAATCATATGACGCAAGTAGTGAGAAGGAAGGTTCACTTTTATGCCCTCTTCAAGCTTCCGGGTAGATGAGTGTTGTGGCATATAAGTGGAAGTATTTTTGAGCCTAGCTCTTGCACATGCAGCGCATCTGAGCAACTAGAAGAATCTGAAAATTAGTAGAGCCCAAGCATAGTAGCACGATGACAAGACCTACAGAGTTTTCCATCAGGTGTGCACATCACAATCAGTAGTGTGTGCCTCACATCAGTAACTAGCATGGCAGATGTAGCACGTGCGGCTCGTGTCTTAGTCCTGGGCTTAGGCTTGCAGCGTGTGATGCCTTCATCTTAGGCTCCCTCATCCGAACAGTCCGAGGCTTCAACTTTGCCTTAGGTATAGTTGTTCTCATGCCAATGGTAGGCGCATGTTTCCCTCGCACGTTGATCTCTCAAAGTCACACGCCTGAGAAGGAACAGGAAGGGAAGCCTCTAGCGTACTGGTCGACAGCTGTACGGGCGGGCGTTGCTTTCCTTCGATAGATTGTGGGTAAGTTATGGGAGCCTTGGGCACCCACATCTTCTTTATTTTCTTAGGCCTTGACAGCCTAGGAGAAGGACTTGCACTTTCCCTAGAGTGCATTTCCTCAAATGCTGATTGGTCGAATTTAACGACCAACATCTTTTTAGTAGTTTCAAGCATAACCGTGTCATATTACATCATAGCTTTCTCATCGAAGGAGAAAGACGTCCCAAGCAGAGTGTCCATCTTGTTTGCCATCGCTTAATGATGATGTAGAAAGAATGTTGAAGGTTGTAAACGAGAATACAAGAGAGAATCCTTGAACATAAATCTCCCAATTATACTTCAAAGTAGTTTCGAGCATAACCGTGTCATATCGCATCATAGCTTTATCGTCGAAGGAGAAAGCTGTCTCTAGCAGAGTCGCCATCTTGTTTTCCATCACTTAATGATGCTGTAGAGAGAACATTGAAGGTTGTAAATGAGAATGCAAGAAAGAATCCTTGAACATGAATCTCCCAATTACACTTTATTTTTTTTCTCGGTCATGATGATAGAGGGTTGCTTCGTTAATTCGTTGACGATCTAATTGAATGAGAGGATTGCTGGACTTAACTTTACTGGCCATGGGGAGTAGCAGAAAATTCTCTCTGGAATGCTCAGGAACTCTTGAGGAAATAGGGGAACTGGGAAGAATCGAGAGCTTCAAATGGAGGAGAACCCCTACTATTTATAACTGAGGGGAAGCATCACTGCATGCGTACGTAGGAGACAGGCGCGTGTGCCTCTGATTTCCATATGGCATTTGGTTACAATAGAGGGCACATTTCATTGATGTGGGACTCATAGCTGATCGCCATCTGTGATTTTGTTAAAATTTTAAGGGAAAGGAACTTTGAGCTACTGAGAACTCGCTCACTGGGCACAACCAGGCCTTCGAAATGTGGTATGTGCCTAGTTCCCTACGCCTAGGAATCACTGTCGTAGGTGACGTGCTTAATATTTCGGAAAATTGTAGGCGCGGGGTAGAAGCACATACGCTTGGGAGGAGGGAGACATACGCCTGAGCTTGATCAGACAACACACGCTCGAAGCAAACTCAGGGCAAAACACGCCTGAGTTTGACCTACCTTTCTGTATTGTTTCTGAGGAGAATGAATCACAAATTCTGCTTTTGCCCTCTGGTTGAGAACTGAGGCATCAATTTGAAGTAGAGAGATAGCCATGCTCATTGAATGCAGCCTTCAGGAAAGTATTCTGAGAGGCATGGGTGATAGCGTGATGAAACAGGCGTGCTCGTATGAGTGAGGCACGAGTAGGAAGGGGGCACACCTTAGTAGGGTATGAATACCCCAAGTAGTCATGACTTTGGCCTTTAAACCTTTTAGCTGTCTTTTGCACAGAGATCGAGGCGAGAACATAGGCAACATGATGCCTAAGTGAGGCGTGACTGTCACGCTGCTGTAAAGAGGCATGAGTAGCTTCGTGCCTAGGTGAGGCACGGTCTCTGAGGCGTATGACCTATGATTCTATATACGCGTCCAAGGATGACTAGTGTGCTATCAATGTTATGGGTGTGTGACTTAGAGTTAGCAGACGTACCCAGTACTGTGAAGTTATCAACATAACTTCTATAACTTGTAACGAGATATTACACAACACTGTGAGTGAGAATTTATTGTGTTGACACGGGCTTACGCATTTGACTGATCATCTGTGCGAACGATTCGTATATCGATACATATATAGTTAGATGGTATTTAGGTTAGAGACTTGTATTGAGATACAGATTATCTGAGTCGTGGATACGACTTGCATAGTTCATGGGCGAGGAAGACTATCAATAGCGTATGGGACAAGCAGATATTTTAGCCTTAGGTTTACCCGGTTATGGGCATGTACCATACAAGTGTGTATATCCGACAGCGGCCACCAGCAGTGAGCTAGGTACGGTCGGAAGGTATGCTAGTACATGTACAAATATCGGCTCATGATCTAACGACGGCTCGTGCTCCGGTGCCATATCCTTATTCACCTACCTATATAATTCAAAGTCGTCTTCTACATGCATTCACATAGAATGGTTAGTTCGTGTACCTATACCGGTCTGTATCATAGGACAGTGTCTTATCATGGATTGGTATGCAATCCCTTGTTCATGATTGGTTCTATATATGGTTTACTGATTGATGACTATATATTGGACCTTGTGATCCAGTTTGTTCTTTTTATTCAGTTTATATTATGGCATGTATTTTGTATCTTGCTACATTCCTCTGAGGACCTAGTGATCTTGTGACCCCTCTTCCCAAAATTTACAAAAATATATTTTTAATATTTATTTGACTTAAACATAAATTTATGGAATTTATAAATATTTTTATAAAGTAATTATTATTATAGAAGACCTTAGTCATAGTTAAGAATTGAAGTACAAGACGAATAGAAATTATGGCACGGATAGTGTAGTTGTGTGTGTTACTCCCGTTTTCCGTTATACGTATTTCCAGTATACGTATGCGGATTTTGACCCGTATTTTATTTACTGTATTTCTGTATTCCTTTATTACTTGCCTTGATGTATCTTGGCTAAGGTTGATCTTGGGTTGGGTTGGCCCAACTCGACTTGCTTTGGATGGCTTGGTTTAGTTTATTTTGATGGTTGGTTCAACATATTGAACCATCCTCCCCTTTTTTTTATAAACCACTTTCTTTTTCTGTCTCTTCCTTTACTCTTCATTTACTTCTTCTTCTTCCTCTTAACTCTCTCCAGCTACAAGAAACTCTAGGCAAGTGCTAGCTAGCTTCATGAGAGAACTCATTTCTATTTGTTTTATTTTCTATCTTACACGATTTTAAGACACTTTAGAACTTAACATTTTTCAATTTGGTGGATATTTTTCTGTAGATCTAAGTTATATTATTTTCATTTTTCCTTGGTTTTGATCTATCAAACTTGTTTGTTTTCAAAATCTAGTTGTTCCATGTAGTAGAGAATTTTCCTTCTACCCTATTTTGGCCTATGGAAGTCCAATTTTCGACTTAAATCGAAGGTTGGATGGAGCTAGGAAGCCATGGCTTCCCTGGCTTATCTTCTCGAATTTTAGAGAAGATGAGCAGTGAGCCTTGGCCACATGAAGTCCTGCAGCAGTAAGCCTTGGCAGCATGAAGTCTTGTCGCTTGAAGTCCTGCGGCAGTGAGCCTTGGCCGCATGACCCCTGGCCGCATGAAGTCCTGTGGCAGTGAGCCTTAGCCGGATGACCCATGTCCGTATGAAGTCCTGCGGCAGTGATCCTTGGCCGCAGGACCCCTAGCCGCATAAAGTCCTGCGGACTGCATGCTTGGCCGCATGACCGCTGGCCGCATGAAGTCATGCGGACTGCATGCTTGGCCGTATGACCCCTAGCCGTATGAAGTCCTGCAGACTGCATGCTTGGCCGCATGACCCATGGCCGCATGAAGTCCTGCGGACAACATGCTTGCGCATGCCTTAGCCCCCTGCATGTTCATCTTTAGTATATAGTTTTATGTTTAAATTGCTTACATTTTATACTCAGCCTAACTTGCGACTACCCGATTTAATGATTGTGAATCTTGGGCATATCTTGTATTAACTTAGCCGTAAGCACGATAGGATACATGAACACGACAAGACAATACGAACCTGACATGATAAGCTTGATAATGGCTTAACGGATGGAGACTAAGCTCTGTTCAGATGAAGGGTTACAATCCCGGTCCTTATTTGGTTTAAGGGTTCTAACTTGGTTAGCGGAATAGTCCCTTAGTTGTCTCATCGTTTATCACCTTGTTCTCCCTAACTTATGTCTTATGTTATCATTTATGTCTCATGTGCTAATATGCTGGTTTTAGTTCTTAAGTGAAGCCTCCCTTGTGGAACTTGCTCTTTCTGGGGTCTGATCCAGCTGGTTTTGTATGGCCAGATTTTGGAGCAGCACCTGAGGATCTTCCAGCCTTCCAGACAGATGGTGAATACTAAACGTAACCCTGACAACGAGTGGGTTCTATTTTGCCCTCCCACTCTATTGTAAATTATTCTTTTGAGGCGTTTAGCCGCCGATCAAGTGTTAGCTCGTGTTGAATACTTATATTTCTTGTCTGTCTAAGGGCCGTAACATGATTGACAAATCCTAGGGTTGATCATGTATGACTGAAACTCTTGCTAGTTCTCATATTTTGTACGACTAGCTTCATGATCATCTGTATATGAAATGTATTAGACGCCTTACTATTGAATATCTGATGGTCTAACATCTTGTAAATATTATTACTTGCTTAAGATTGAGACACTAGGCTTGTTCTTAACTATAAGAGACTGATGGCTTGTAGATAAAAACTCATACATCTAGACAGTCGTAACCATATATCAAGGTGGATTACACTTCTATATATGTAGCTGGCTGTGTCTGTCCTCCGCTCTCCAGTATTCTGGTTGTGAGACATGACACGGTTTAAGTGGTGGCCCATGCAGGTCTTGTAAATCAAGATGTGTGAGGGTTTTACCGGATAGATGTCTCAATCAGCACTCGTCTTTGATCTCTACTCGTATCTTCTAATCTTCCTGAAATCTTAGCCTGGTCACATGCTTATATCCTTGATCTATCTTGGTCACTCCTTAATGTTTTTCATGTCATATTCCACCAGTGAACCATCCTCAACAAGGAGACCAAGCCCAGCTCTCAGGAGCAGCCTCTCGAGTTATGCCTTCCGGGGATCCAGAGCCACCAGTTCAGCCAGCTCAGCCTGCAGAGCCTGACAATGGAGTCTTGGTAGGACTCATCTGGGAATTACTCGCTTCTCAAGATCGTCGGGGCGATGCCCTGCACTAGACAGTACAGGATGCTATGGGCAGAGGGGGTTACCAAGGTAACAGTGCAGCCAACAATTTCAAGTGCTTGAACCCTCCCTTCTTTGATGGCAGTGAAGATGTTATTGTTGCCGATGCTTGGCTCCAGGACATCGATATTATCTTGGAAGCACCTAAGACTCCAGAGGAGGATAAGGTAGCTGTAGTGCGCCTACAGTTATTGGACTTAGCTAGCACCTGGTGGGCGATGTTAGCAATTGGATTGGCTACGCCTGTTCCATGGGCGACATTCAGTGACAAGTTCCAGACCAAGTACTTTGATGCAGTGGTTCGATATGATCTGCAGACGAGATTAACCAATTTGAAGTAGATGAGCAGGACAGTCGATGTATATGCGGCCGAGTTTTCTAGGCTTAGTCGGTTGGTTTCCACCTTATTGGCAACCGAGTTGGATCGAGCGCAGCGTTTCAGCAGGGCCTCCACCTATAAATTATTCAAGCTGTGGAGCAGTTCGAGCATCGGACTTTTGATGCTGTCTTGAGGGCATCCAGGAGGCATGAGTATACATCGCAGCGGATCGTAGACCGAACCGAAAGCAGAAAAAGATCCATGGGCAGATGAGTCTATCCTCAGCACCGGCCCCGGCAGCTAGGGCTTTGTCAATTGGAGTTCCCCGAAGGGCGAATTCAGTTACGTGGGTTCAGCATTCAACACCGATGTACCCTCAGCAACAGAAGCGGAGGCAGTCTTCCATAATGGACTGCACTCATTGTGGGAAGCCAGGACACGCTGTTTCAGAGTGTTGTAGAGCACAGGAATTGTGCTTCGTTTGTGTGGTGCCGGACCACCTGTAGGGTCCTGCCCAATTAGAGCCAGTACCTTATCAGCATCTCAGACTAGTCCCTCAGTTAGGGGACTAGCCCCAGCACCAGCACCAGTTCAGCAGTAATAGTACTAGCCTCCGAGGCCATTGCCATCTCAGGCATAAGCATTCCAGCAGCAGAGACCCCAGTAGTATGCCCAGGTCCAAGCTCAGATGCAGAACTGGCAGAGAGGTTTCCAGCAGAGGGGTTCAGCACCTAGAGGGCAAGGTCAGGTCATGGCTATAACCGTAGAGGAAGAATTGACATCAGGTGAGGTGGTGGCAGGTGCAGCTCCCCTTCCCGAAAATTTTGAAATATTTTATTTTTATTAATTATTTTATTTAAATGATAATTTTTAGACTGTACATAAAGGGTATATACACTATTATAGATCTATTGCATTTTGATTATTATTATTTATTATTAAGTTATTGAGGTGATTATTATATAATATTAGTATTATTATTGCTTATGGTATTTTGTTGTTGTTATTATTATTATGAGTATTATTTTATTATTTTGTACTGTTATTAATATATTGTTCTTAAATTGTATTATTATTATTCGTCTATTTCGATAATTCATTATCAAATGAATTATACACACACACACACACACACACACACACATATATATATATATATATATATATATATATGTATATATATATATATATATGTATATATATATATATATATATATATATATATATATATATATACACACACACACACACACACACATATATATATATATATATATATATATATGTATATATATATATATATATATATATATATATATATATATATATATATATATATATATATATATATATGTATGTATGTATATAGTTGTGCATATTTATAAACTATATACAAGAAATTATTATTAATATTTTGGTTATGGAATATATCCATATATATAGATATGTATTAATTGTTATAAGGATATAAATATAGATATATATGTGTATGTGTATATATAGATATATATATATATATAAATAGAAAATAGAAATAGAAATAGAAATAAAAAAAAGAAAAGAAAAAGGAAAAAGGAATAGGGAATTGAAGAAGTTATAAAAAGTAGCAGCAATACTCAGCCAACCGAGCGGCACAAACCAGCTAATCCCCTCGGCCCAAAGTCCCGAGCCCCTTAGGATCAGTTCATATATATATATATATATATTTATATATATATATATATATATATATATATATAAATATATATATATATATATATATATATATATATATAGAGAGAGAGAGAGAGAGCCGAGAGATTGAGAGAGGAGAGATCGAGAAACGAAGGAGTCAAACCCTAATTTCTGCGCTGCCACCCACGCGCGCCCCTCCCTTGAGCACGCGCGCCGTAGGCTGGCCGGGGATCGGTCGTCGGCCGGCGTGGCAGCGCCCCAACGCGCGTAACAGAGAAAATTACAGCAGCAGTAGCAGCGGGGAGGCCTACTTCGCGAGGCAACCACGACCCGCACCCTCGTCTGTTTCACGAACGGATTCTTCGGGAACAAAGCTAACCTATACCACTTTAATATCCTTCAATTAGATCTTTTGTAATCGTGCTAGATTTTCCAGAGGATCGACACAAAGTGGATCAAAACTCTGCCCAAAACAGAGTATTAAAACAGTCCCTGAACCCATGTTGGAGGATCGATTTCGATCGATCCAGCGACCGATTTCGTCAACCTTCTGAATAATGTTTTAAACAACCTATAGGACTCTAGAACCCTTTTTGTAGATTGTTATTTGACCGACTATCGGTCGAGGAAACTGAATTCCAAAACTGTCAAAAACCTGCTTTAAAAACAATAAAATTATTCGATACGACGTGCGTCCCGCCAATCCGGGCGACGTGGTCGTAAACCAAAAGCATCGAAAGGTACGTAATAGCTTCGTGGACGTGTGGGATTTGACGGAATTCAAACTGGTCGCGTGTGCGCGACGAATTTGATGTGTATCCGTTAAAATTTACCGTATCGACTTCTGTGCAAATTCCCTAATTACTTTGTGCATGCTCGTCAGATCGAGACGAAACTTGCGCCAATAGGACCGTATTTTTTTGGTCCTATATGCCAAGTTTGGTCCAATTCTGAGACAGTTGATCGGATCACCGTTTTGCGGGCTCCACGATCCAACTCAACAGACGATTTTGTGCACGGCCCACCGAAATCCAATATTGGACATACCGTTGGGTTCGTATGGAAAAACCAGACTTGTTGACATATAGTTTGACAACTTTAGAGACCATTGACTCTAGCACGATTTTCGGTGCAAAGCGGGTCCAACGGCGGATATCGTTTTTGCCCAAAATTACCGTTTTACTCCTGTGTCCAGAATAGGACTTAAGGACAGGCAATTCTAGCTAATTTAACTATTTTGAGAATGTTGATAATGTTTATTTCAGCATCTGGAGACTTTTTTTATGTGTTGACTTTAGTGACTCATCTGATGTGGTTGTACTATCGGTTTCTCCAGCTAAGGACCTCAGGCAAGTGCACTTTCTGATTGCTTTTGATTCATAGTAGTCTTTTTATTTCATGTCTATATATATATCTTGCTGCTTGTTGACACGCTCGTCATACAGAGTAGTCGGGAGGGGAAATATCTTAGTAGACATGTAGACTATCCAGAAATATCCCCAAAATGTCTATTCGTGAATGATAGCAGCTGCACACGACACGTGCAGTGTGCCGGATTTACCTCCTAGCCGTTTACATGTCGAAACGGATATTTCACACCACATAGGTAGTTGTCTTTTATTTTTTCTTTTCTTCTCCACCATGCCATGTCATCAGTACTTTTCAGTTTTCATATCTCATATATTATTTTCATGTCTTGTTAATTCTATTGTGTTTTCACATTGCCGTTGGTTGGTATACTTGTTCCATTCCTGACTGGAAACCATCATTTTTCAGGTTAGTTGTGGCTTCACTTAGCTTGGGAGATACGAGTGTACATGCAGACAGAAACCTAGAAATAAATAGCAATGTATCATTTTCATTAATTGTGAGAACCTTGTATTTTCTTTAAATATAAATGTTGTAACTGTTGTAACAAATTTAGAAATGTGAATGAGCAGCAAATGATATATTTTGAGCATTTATTTCTTGCGGGCTTGACAGCATTCTACCGCCGACTCTGCGGCGTAGGCTGGCTTGGACTCGTCTCGTATCCGAAAAAGCGGGTGCGGGTCGTGACAAGTTTTTGTGGTGGCCCATGCAGGTCAATTTTTGCAAAATATACGAACTCGTGATGGTACTTAAGTTAGTCGTACCATTGCGAGCCTGCGACTAGAAAATGCTCATTCACAACTTAGGTTAAATTGATTTAAGAGAATGACTTGGACTAGGAGTCCCTTGTTCAAATTGACCGTTGGGTAGTTAAGGTTATTAGATAGGCCATGCAATTTAGATAGCTTGCTAGATCCCTATAGGTATACTCTTACTTTTGATATGACGATATGATCCGATGAGGATATACTATTCGCTTGGTATGTTAGGCTTGCCTAGAATTAAGGCGTTGATTTTGATAAACTGTTCAATTTTCTTATTTAGATATAAATCTCATATCACGAGTTAGAATTGCCTATTTTAAAAATTCTATTTTGTTGAAAGGGACTGGTTTATAATTTCTAATCCTGCTATTCATATACGAATCTCGAGGTAGATTGATTTGAGATTTTCCGTCAACCATTGAAATGCACATGAAATAGATACTAGAATGTTTGTATTCTTTTCGTCTTTAGTTATTTCCTCCAAGTTAACTCTTTTATTTTAAGTGTTGTGACTGATAGAATAAATACCTACGCTTTATTTTTAGTCAACTCGTTTGAATCTCTAGAAGCTCATGAATTTTTACGAATATAGTTAAAAGAATGTTAGTTAACTAATAATGGTTAGACAACAGCGCATTGTCGTCAATTATTTGAGAGTGGAGAATGTGGGTTCACTGCAGCCAGCAGCGCACTAGCGAGGCACAACCCATAGAATTGAAATCATTTCAAAGAATTATAGTTTAAGGAACATTGCTAAAACTATGTTCCCGTTGACCTCTTTAGATTTTAGATACCCTTGTGTCAATATAAGGTAGAGTACCTAATAGCATGTCACCTCTGAATCACGGAACCAAGAGTTTGCCACAGCCAGATTATATGGGCGAGGCATAATTCTCGGTAAATGATTCTAGACGGGATTACAAGTTTATGATACTATAGAGGGTAGGAAAATGCCCTGCGTGTACCATAAGACCTAAGGCCAAAACTAGGGAAAGTTCTGTAAGTTGAGTAGCATGTCTCCCAACCTAGCGTTATGTGGTTCTTGTGATCTATTGACAAGGAAATTGACTAACATTAATAAGGTTACCCAGAATATAGAATTTAGAGTCTCATAAACCATTAGTCGACTAAGGCCGAATGGATAGAAGATAGTATGATGACGGTATAAGCAATGAAGGTAAGGTTATGATTCTCTCAAAACTCGAACTACTTGTGCCTCCTTTCTAAAAAAAATCTCGCATACTTCTATTTTGACTATCTTGACAAATGCTGCTATTACAGCCTAGTTTTTGCAAGCCTACTCTTTTATCGAGCTTGATTCAAGACATATGTTTATTGGGGACGCCCGCTAACATATTGTCTAATCAGAATCATTGTATTACGGTCTGATCAACCATGATGCACTTGGTTCGCTTTTCATCTAATTATCCTACATGGGTTGAGATGTAGATGTCACTAGGATCTCATCCGCGACTGTTTTGACAATTTCTCTTGAATTATACATACGCCTTTGAATCACGTAATTGTATTCAGTGAGATCTCTCTTGAACTCTTTATTGTTTTGTCTTTCACCAATTAGAAAGACGAAAGCTCGTAATTGATAGATAGATACAGAGTATTCCCATGGCTATGATAGTTATATATGCAAGTGTAGCTACCATCGGCCAGCTCTGTGACTGGAACCTTGCCTTGAGTTATTCGTTCTCCCTTCGACACTAAACCTGCTAATCTTGATCTTCTAGTCATTGGAGTCCGAGAATGATTAGGATCTTTTCCTTGATCAAATGCCAACCTAGGAGACTACCTATTCTTAAGGGACCAAATGTTGTGAGCCTCTAATCATTTGTTTGAAGCTTGGTTTAACTAGAACCCTTGTGACAATAGTCTGACAGGTTTGACACAAATAGAAATTTAGACCCAGTTGTTAGAAACCTCTTCATATGATGTGCCTTAGAGCTGGTTATCCCGTCGATAACTCTTGTATACTATGGATGTGTATGTTCCTCTATTTTATCAACCATGTGTCATTGTACACACTCATTTTCTATTTATTGAGGACCGATCCTTGACTTGACTTATATCTACCATACCCCGTTATGCTTTGCCTTATTTTTTATTAACAAGAGTCGAGGTACAATATCCGGACTTTGGAATACTTCTAACCTCATCCTAGCTTCTAAGGTGGGTAGACGATAAGTCTTCTAAAATTTTTAGGATATACAGGGATCACCGATTGGTTAGGATAATTTTTATTAGGATGATAATTAGTGCCCCATGGACTCCCATTTTCCATTTAGATCATTTTGTGCCCCCGGCCGTGTCATTAATATTCGGAGCACGAGACCAGCTGTTACCTTCCAACAAATTTCATATGCAAGATCTAGACGTGTCTACCTTCATCTAGGTATGCAATGTACCACTCAAACATGTTCCCTTGTACCCTATTTTTGTGCTACAATTTTCAGGTTAAAAGGACTAGCTACAACCCTTACCATAGTACCGGTATACTTTCCGACTTCCACTAGAGCCTCAACCTTGACTCAATTCTTTCGACCCAAAATATGATTGTGATCTACTCGAAGCCCACTACGCACGTGCCACCAGTGTGCCACCCAATTGAGGCCCCATGTGCTACTTAAACACAAAAGTCTCGAAGGCACATTTTTGGGCTTCATGAACCTAGCAACCAACCTGACGGGCAACTAGCTCAACCCCTCGGGTAGAAACCTATTCTAGAATACCCTAATCTAGTGAGAATAGTTTTACTTTGGGATCTTGTCCAGTCAATGTAGATTGAAATTCAAGGTTCATCCAACCAACGAGTGATATCCAAATAGGAAACTTATTAAGGCTCAGTAAACCCATCCATGCATGCCACCATATTCAGAATGGAAAACCGAACTATTTGAAATGGGTCCCTACACCTATTATGTAGTCCCCACCTCTTAGAGTGTGATGTCATTCGTAACCCTTATTCTATCCACCTAGAAATTGCGATACGATCTTGTATTGAATTTATATTTCCTTACTCGTGTGTTTAAATAACCACGGGAAAGATCACAATCTTGATTTCTCAAGTTCCGTTCTGTTAGGAAATCCTATTCAGATAGAATTTCGAGAAAGAAATTTCAATATTGCATGGATTGCAAGCTCCTCTAAGAAACAAAAGGTTCTTCGAATTGGCGAGTAACTAGACTAGAGTAGCCCAATCTAGCAAATAAGTTAATGGTTCATAAACTCCCTTTCTATTTGTAACATTGGATACTCTTCACTGCTATTGAAACTTCACAGTTGCTCTCGATTATTCTGCCTTATCTTTCTGTCCTTCCTACTTCGGAGCAACGAATAGTCATGCTTACTAGAGTTTATCAATATTTATTAGCTACTTGTGTAAGTTTGTTGATTGTTAAATTTTGGGTTGCTTAATAGATAGGAGAGGATTATAGATGTCATATGCAGTAGATATCTGTTGGTAGAATTGTTAGCAACTAGTTAGAGATTATAAGATTTTACTTTCGAGGTAGTAGTGTGACCAAAGGTGGGTAGAAGTCATCAAGTATTCAGAGTTATAAAATGGCTAGGAGGAGTACATAAAAATATTTTGAGGAATTAATTTGAGGAGGTTAAGGTTAAGCTAGACTTTCTTTTTTGAATTCAAGAATAGTTATGAATTAGAATTTCGAGGACAAAATTATTTTAAGGTGGGTAGATTTGTAGCTCCCCTTTCCGGAAATTTTGAAATATTTTATTTTTATTATTTATTTTATTTAAATGTTGATTTTTAGACTGTACATAAAGGGTATATACACTATTATAGATCTATTGCATTTTGATTATTATTATTTTTTATTAAGTTATTGAGGTGATTATTATATAATATTAGTATTATTATTGGTTATGGTATTTTGTTGTTATTATTATTATTATTATTATTAGTATTATTTTATTATTTTTTACTGTTATTAATATATTGTTCTTAAATTGTATTATTATTATTCGTCTATTTTGATAATTCATTATCAAATGAATTACACACACACACACACACACACACACACACACACGCACACACACACATATATATATATATTTATATATATATATATATATATATATATATATATATATATATATATATATATATATATATATATATATATATATATATATATAGTTGTGCATATTTATAAACTATATACAAGAAATTATTATTAATATTTTGGTTATGGAATATATCCACATATATATATATATATATATATATATATATATATATATATATAAAATATATATATATGTATTAATTGTTATAAGGATATAAATATAGATATATATGTGTATGTGTATATATAGATATATATAAATAGAAAATAGAAAATAGAAAATAGAAAATAGAAATAGAAATAAAAAAAAAGAAAAGAAAAAGGAAAAAGGAATAGGGAATTAAAGAAGTTATAAAAAGCAGCAGCAATACTCAGCCAACCGAGCGGCACAAACTAGCTAATCCCCTCGGCCCAAAGTCCCGAGCCCCTTAGGATCAGTTCATATATATATCGTATATATATAGAGAGAGAGCCGAGAGATTGAGAGAGAAGGAGAGATCGAGAAACGAAGGAGTCAAACCCTAATTTTTGCGTCGCTACCCACGCGCGCCCCTCCCCTGAGCGCGCATACTGTAGGCTGGCCGGGGATCGGCCATCGGCCGGCGTGGCAGCGCCCCAACGCGTGTAACAGAGCAAATCACAGCAGCAGTAGCAGCAGGGAGGCCTACTTCGCAAGGCAACCACGACCCCAACCCTCGTCTGTTTCATGAACGGATTCTCCGGGTACAAATCTAACTTATACCACTTTAATATCCTTCAATTAGATCGTTTGTAATCGTGCTAGATTTCCCAGAGGATCGACACAAAGTGGATCAAAACTCTACCCAAAATAGAGTATTAAAATAGTCCCTGAACCCATGTTGGAGGATCGATTCCGATCGATCCAGTGACCGATTTCGTCAACCTTCTGAACAATGTTTTAAACAACCTATAAAACTCTAGAACCCTTTTTGTAGATTGTTATTTGACCGACTATCGGTCGAGGAAACTGAATTCCAAAACTGTCAAAAACCTGCTTTAAAAACAATAAAATTGTCCGATGCGACGTGCGTCCTGCCAATCAGGGCGATGTGGTCGCGAATCGAAAGCATCCAAAGGTGCGTAATGGCTTCGTGGACGTGTGGGCTTTGACGGAATTCAAATTGGTCGCGTGTGCGCGACGAATTTGATGCGTATCCGTCAAAATTTACCGTATTGACTTCTGTGCAAATTCCATAATTACTTTGTGCACGCTCGTCAGATCTAGACCAAACTTGCGCCAACAGGACCGTATCATTTTTCTGGTCCAATTCTAAGATAGTTGATCGGATCGTCGTTTTGCGGGCCCCACGATCCAAATCAAAAGACGATTTTGTGCACGGCCCACCGAAATCCAACTTTGGATATACGGTTAGGTTCGTATCAAAAAAATGGACTTGTTGACATATAGTTTGACGATTTTAGAGACCGTTGACTCTAGCACAATTTTCGGTGCAAAGCGGGTCCAACGGCGGACATCATTTTTGTCCAAAATTACCGTTTTGCCTCTGTGTCCAGAACGGGACTTAAGGACAGGCAATTCTAGCTAATTTGACTATTCTGAGAATTTTGGTAATGTTTATTTCAGCATCTGGAAACTTTTTGCATGTGTTGACTTTAGTGACTCATCTGATATGGTTGTACTATCGGTTTCTCCAGCTAAGGACCTCAGGCAAGTGCACTTTCTAATTGCTTTCGATTCATAGTAGTCTTTTCATTTCATGTCTATACATATATCTTGCTGTTTGTTGACATGCTCGTCATACGGAGTAGTCGAAAGGGTAAATATCTTAGTAGACATGTGGACTACCCAAAAATATCTCCAAAACGTCTATTCGTGAATGATAGCAGCTGCACACGACACGTACAGTGTGCCGGATTTACCCCCTAGCCGTTCACATGTCGAAACGATTATTTCACACCACATAGGTTGTTGTCTTTTATTTTTCCTTTTCTTCTCCACCGTGCCATGTCATCAGTACTTTCCAGTTTTTATATCTCATATGTTATTTTCATGTCTTGTTAATTCTATTGTGTTTTCGCATTGCCGTTGCTTGGTGTACTTGTTCCATTCCTGACTGGAAACCATCATTTTTTAGGTTAGCTGTGGCTTCACTTAGCTTGGGAGATACGGGTGTACATGCAGACAGAAACCTAAAAATAGATAGCAGTGTATTATTTTCATTAATTGTGAGAACCTTGTATTTTCTTTAAATATAAATGTTGTAACTGTTGTAACAGATTTAGAAATGTGAATGAGCAGCAAATTTATATTTTAAGCATTTATTTCTTGCAGGCTTGACCGCATTCTACCGTCGACTCTGCGGCGTATGCTGGCTTGGACACGTCTCGTATCCGAAAAGGTGGGTATGGGTCGTGACAAGTTTTTGTGGTGGCCCATGCAGGTCAGTTTTTGCAAAATATGTGAACTCGTGATGGTACTTAGTCGTACCATTGCGAGCCTGCGACTAGAAAATCCTCATTCACAACTTAGGTTAAATTGATTTAAGAGAATGACTAGGACTAGGAGTCCCTTGTTCAAATTGACCGTTCGGTAGTTAAGGTTATTAGATAGGCCATGCAATTTAGATAGCTTGCTAGATCCCTATAGGTATACTTTTACTTTTGATATGACGATATGATCCGATGAGGATATACTATTCGCTTGGTATGTTAAGCTTGCCTAGAATTAAGGCGTTGATTTTGATAAACTGTTCAATTTTCTTATTTAGATATAAATCTCATATCATGAGTTAGAATTTGCTGTTTTAAAAATTCTATTTTGTTGAAAGGGACTGGTTTATAATTTCTAATCCTGCTATTCATATACGAATCTCGAGTAGATTGATTTGAGATTTTTCCTCAACCATTGAAATGCACATGAAATAGATACTAGAATATTTGTATTCCTTTCGTCATTAGTTATTTTCTCCATGTTAACTCTTTTATTTTAAGTGTTGTGACTGATAGGACAAATACCTATGCTTTATTTTTAGTCAACTCGTTTGAATCTATAGAAGCTCATGAATTTTTACGAATATAGTTAAAAAATGTTAGTTAACTAATAATGGTTTGACAGCAGCGCACTGTCATCAATTATTTGAGAGTGGAGAATGTGGGTTCACTGCAGCCAGCAGCGCACTGGCGAGGCACAACCCATCGAATTGAAATCATTTCGAAGAATTATAGTTTAAGGAACATTGCTAAAACTATGTTCCCGTTGACCTCTTTAGATTTTAGATACCCTTGTGTCAATATAAGGTAGAGTACCTAATAGCATATCACCTCTGAATCACGGAACCCGGAGATACGGGTGTACATGCAGACATAAACCTAGAAATAGATAGCAGTGTATCATTTTCATTATTTGTGAGAACCTTGTATTTTTTTTAAATATAAATATTATAACTGTTGTAACAGATTTAGAAATGTGAATGAGCATCAAATGTTATATTTTGAGCATTTATTTCTTGCGGGCTTGACAGCGTTCTACCGCCGACTCTGCGGCGTAGGCTGGCTTGGACACGTCTCGTATCCGAAAAAGCGGGTGCGGGTCATGACAACAGGTACCATTCTCGTCAACTCTTTTTCAGCATCAGTATTATTTAATTCGGGTGCATCGCATTCATTTATGTCTGCCCGATTCGCTACACGGATAGGACTAGAGCCTAAGTCATTATCAGTAAGGCTCAATATACTTACTGGTAGCGGTCTTGTGGGAGTAGATAGAGTGTTTTCCTCGTGTTGAATTGTAGTTAATGGTAGAGAGTTTTCCGCTATATTGATAGAATTTTCGATGGCCAATTATGATGTGGTCCTAGGAATGGATTGGTTGAAGGATCAATATGCAAGAATAGACTGCCATGTTGGCAGGATCATTTTGGTATTCCAGGCGAAGCAGAGTTTTTATTTTCCAGAGGCGAAGTGGAACCTTCTCCCCCAGTATTGCGGATGGCAGAAGCAGTAGCAGTTCAGTTTCCCAGAGTAGTAGAAGAATTTTCCGATTTATTTCTCGAAGAGCTTCCAGGCATGCCACCAGAGAGAGATAGAGTTCACCATGGATTTGCTACTAGGGACGACATCGATATCAGAGAGAATCTATATGATGGCACCTTCAGAGTTGGAGATTTTGTACAAGATGATTGAAGAACTCAGAACCAAAGGGTTCATTCGTGCTAGCGGATCGCCTTGGGGAGCCCCGATGCTTCTTGTGAAAAAGAAGGATGGTACGTCAAGATTATGTGTTGATTATCGTACCTTGAACTCTGTAACAATCAAGAACAGATATCCTCTACCAAGGATAGATAATTTGTTTGACCAACTCAGATGAGCGGTAGTATTTTCGAAGATTGACTTGCGGTCAGGATACCATCAGATCAGAGTCAGAGAGTAAGACATCCCGAAGACAGTATTTAGATCTAGATATAGACATTGGGAGTTCCTTGTTATGCCATTTGGAGCGACCAATGCGCCAGCCGTATTCATGGACCTCATGAATCGTATCTTCATGCACTAAGTTCGTCATAGTTTTTATAGATGACATCCTAGTCTATAGCAAGAGTGAGGCAGAGCATGAGCATCATCTCCGTGTAGTTCTTCAAATTCTCAGGGAACACCAGTTGTAGGCGAAGCTCGGTAAGTGCGAGTTTTGGCTTGATCGCATTTCGTACTTAGGTCATATCATCACCAGAGGTAAATTGGAAGTTGACCTCCAGAAGATACTGGCTATAAAGACATGGCCAGTTCCCAGCACCGTCACAGAGGTTCATAATTTTCTAGGATTGACGGGCTATTGTCGACAATTCGTACCAGACTTTGCTAGGATTTCAGTGCCTTTGACTCAGTTGACCCGTAAGGATGTACAGTTTGCTTGGACAACAGAGTATCAGAGTTCATTTGAGAAGTTGAAGCAAGGATTAATGACGGCCCCCATTCTTATACTCTTCAAGATGGGACTGGAGGATTTTCAGTTTATTGTGACGCTTCAGGCAGAGGATTGGGATGCGTATTGATGCAAGATGGTAAGGTAGTCGCTTATGCGTCACGTCAGCTTCGTGATCATGAGAGGAATTATCCTACCCAGACTTGGAGTTAGCAGCAGTAGTTTTTGTATTGAAGCTTTGGAGGCATTATTTATTTGGAGATCGGATAGAGATTTTTACCGACCACAAGAGTCTTAAGTATGTGTTTACTCAGAAGGATCTTAATATACGTCAGTGAAGATGGCTAGAGCTACTTATGGATTATGACATCAACCTGCAGTATCATCCCGGGAAGGCCAACGTTGTTGCAGATGCATTGAGCAGAAGAGCAGGAGCTTATTTTCTAATAGCCCAGCCAGAGTTATTAGCAGATCTTCAGAAGATGGGTATTGAAGTTGTCCTTCCTACCAATGTGGTATTGATGGCCAGTGTGCATGTTCAATCCAGTATAGTTGGGAGGATCAAGATGGCACAATCAACAGATTTCAAGCTTCAGCGGCTCAGAGCAGAGTGTGAAACAGGACGGAGAGCAGAGTTATGTATTCACGAAGATGGTACTCTCCGACATGGGAGGCATATTTGTGTACCCAGTGGTGATATCAGACAGAAGATCATGGTGAAGGCTCACAGTTCTCAGTATTCCATTCATCCCGGTGGCACGAAGATATACCGAGATATTCGTCAGCATTTCTGGTAGAATGGCATAAAAAGGGAGATAGCCCAGTTTGTCTCCCGATGTTTAGTTTGCCAACAAGTTAAAGCTGAACATCAGAGACCAGTCGGACTTCTTTAACCCTTATCGATCCCAGAATGGAAATGGGAGCACATTACCATAGATTTTGTAACTAGGTTACCTAGATCTCCAGCTAGGAGAAATGCCATATGGGTTATCGTCTCACGAAGGTGGCTCATTTCCTTCCTTTCAGAATTGGTCAGTCAACGGACCCGCTTGTAGAGATGTACCTCAGGCAGATTATCAGATTGCAAGGAGTGCCAGTTAGTATCATATCAAACAGAGATTCAAGATTCACATCACTTTTGGCGGAGTCTTCAAGAGAGTTTGGGGAGTCGTCTCATGTTCAGTTCAGCATATCATCCGCAGAAAGATGGTCAGTCAGAATGCTCGATCCAGACTCTTGAAGATATGTTGGGATATTGTACGCTTGACTTCGATGGTGCATGGGAGGATCACCTGCACCTAGTAGAGTTCTTCTATAACAACAGTTTCCAGGCCATTATTTAGATGGCACCCTTTGAAGCACTGTATAGCAGGAAGTACAGATCTCCATTAGTCTAGGATGATATAGGTGAGAGGCAGATGCTTGGTCCAGAGATGATTATGCAGACGATCGAAGTGGTCAGACAAGTCAGAGATCATCTTCGACTTGCCCAAGATCGTCAACGGCATTGGGCCGATTCTCATCGGCGTCCCCTTGAGTTTTCAGTTGGCGGCCACACATTCCTTAGGATCTCACCTACCCGTGGCGTCATTCAATTCGGCATACGGGGAAAGCTTAGTCCTAGGTATATAGGGCCGTTTGACATTCTCAAGCGAGTAGATGATGTGTCCTATCGTCTCGCTCTTCCGCCGTCGTTACGTGAGGTACATGACGTGCTCTATGTATCCCAATTACGACGGTATATCTCAGATCTGACCCATGTCCTTGATCATTCAGAATTGGTTGTTGGAACCAGCCATTCGTATGAGGAAAGGCCTGTATCCATATTGGATCGAAGAGAGAAGGTACTCAAGAACAAGATTATTAGTTTAGTCCATGTTGCTTGGGGTCACCACTGTTTAGATGAGTCAACATGGGAGCGTGAGGATGATGTCCGCTCGCGATATCCACACATGTTTGGCTCATAAAGTATAATGTCTTCCTTGTGCCTTATGCTTTTAAATTTCTTGCTTGCATGAATGATTGCTTGATTGGTTGCTAGTCGTGGATGGCTTGTGCTTTAGTATTGCTTGCCCCGACATCTCTAGCCTCTTGATTAAATTTTGAGGACGAAATTCTTTTAAGGTGGGTAGAGTTGTCACTCATGTTTTCCGTTCTACATATTTTCAGTGTACGTATTGTTGGCACATCGATTTTGATTATTGTTCACAATAATCCTTGTACGTCTTTAGCTTGTACTTTTCACAGGCAAGAATAGAAGAAAGGATTCCCCATTCCATGACGCTAATCAAAGACCATGGAGCTATGCATTTCTTCTTTATCAGATTTGCCAAAGACTATGAAGCAGCTTGGAGACTACAAAGAAGACGGTTCTTCTCCTTGTTCTTTTCCTGAGTCTGTAAATGTCTAGAAAATCTTTGTATGTACTTTGTTAGGATGACAATGTTAAAGAAATAAAATGGTGAAATAGTCATTCAAAAGAGGCAAAAAATCTGCCGGATTTCTGGACAAATTCGCCGGATAATCCGATCACTCACAGCAAGTTAGTGAGCCATTAATCGGATCATCTGACTGACCTCCGCAGAAATTTGCCGGATTATTCGATCGCTCACAGCAAGTTAGTGAGCCAATGTTTGGATAATCCGACGGACTTCCGTATAAATCTGCCGGATAATCCGATCGCTCACAGCAAGTTAGTGAATCAAATGTTCGGATCATCCGACGGACATCCGCGGAAGTCCGACGGATAATCCGATTCTCTCACTCCAAGTCTGTAAGCTAGTGTTCGGATCATCCGACTGATTTTCGCTTAAATCCGACGGATAATCCGCTTAACTTGTTTGCAACTTTTGAATTCAAATCCAACGGCATCTGTCAAGTGCATTTAATGCATCCAACGGCTCTTTTTATGACCGTTACTGTTGACCGAATAATCCGAAGGATTTTCGCAGAAATCCGGTGGATAATCCGGTTGACGGCTGATTTGCCTTTATGACTTTGGATTTGTATAAAAGGAGTTTCACTCTCTCCTCTTAAAGACTATCTCTTACAAGCTTTAAATTTTCTCAACCACAAAAGAGCTTCACCATTAATACTCCACCAAGCTTTCAAATTGTCATCCTTTCCCAAAGTGCTAGAGTATTTGCGAGTTGTAATCTTCGATCTTCACATGTTAGAAGATCAACAAGTTCTTTTCTCATTTGTTTGAAGTTGGCGAGCCTTCGTAAGAAAACTCATGTGTTGAAGTTGGCGAGTCTTCGGATCCAAACTCGTGTTGAAGTTGGCGAGTTCTTCGGATCCAAACTCGTGTGTACTATTTGATCAAATAATGGATTTAAGCCGGAGAGAGTTCCGGGACTGGATTGCCTCAAGCGAGGATACCAGAATACATCTTGTGTTTGATCTTCCTACTCTTTACTTGTATTTGTCATATATTGCTTCTGTTGTTCTAGATTTATTTTATCTTCCTATTCACCCCCCTCTAGGGTTCTACAATTGGTATCAGAGCTCTGTTCTCTTGATTTGGATTTACACCCTTTGAGTGATCCATGGCCTCTAACCCTAGTATCAACACCTTCCACAATAAAGGACACTCCACAAATAGGCCTCCTCTATTTGTTGGAACCAACTATAACTACTGGAAGATTAGGATGAGCATTTATCTGAAGTCCATAGATTTTGATTTATGGGATTGTGTGATAAATGGTCTTCCTACTCCTTCCAGAGTTATTGAGGATATTGCTTCTGACACCCTCAGGGACACACTCACTGAAAACACCAAGAAGCTTGCGAGTCGAGATGCCAAGGCAATAAATGCTCTTTATTGTGCTATCGACAGTAGTGAATTCAACCGAATCTCTACTTGCAAGACTTCCAATGAGATTTGGAAGTTACTTGAAGTCACACACGAGGGAACTTCACAAGTGAAGGAATCCAAGATTAGTAGACTCACGCAATAATATGAGTCCTTTAAAATGAACCATGATGAATCTATCACTTGCATGTTTACTCGTTTTGGTGACATTATTAATCCTCTCTTTTCTCTTAGTAAGGAATATCCTGCTCATGAAAAGATCAGGAAAATTCTTAGAGGATTGACGAAAGCTTGGAGTCCTAAAGCTACCGCAATTATTGAGGGGAACGATCTAACAATCATGAATCTTGAGACCCTCATGGGTAAGCTTTTGACTCACGAGCTCGAAATGAAGGATCAAGGGAAATCCTCCATACAAAAGAAGGAGAAGGAGAAGACAAAAGAGAAGGAGAAAACTCTTGCTCTCAAAGCAACAAAGTCCTACTCCAAGGATAGCTCCGATGACAATGAGTCGGACGACGATAAAGAAATAGCTCTCACAGCTAAGCACTTCCGGAAGTTTCTTAAATTCAACAAAGCCAACCGCTTCAGACGGGACAAAGAAGAAGATCCGACGTGCTATCAATGCAAAAAACCCGGACACATCAAGAGGGATTGTCCGATGATAAGAAAAGACTCAAGCAAGTACGAGAAGCCTAGCAAGGGAAGCTCGTCCTCCAGAAAGTTTGCCAACACAAGCATTTGGTGTGAGAGTGACGCGAGCGACTCCGACAACGATAAGGAGTGCAAACACAATGCCAACGTCTGTCTCATGGCAACCGATGAGGTACTTGATGATTTCTCCTTAAACACTCTTACCTATGATGATTTGGAGAAAGCTATTCTTGAATTGCATGAAAAGCACAAAGGTGTTCGAAATAAATACAAGAAATCTCTTAAAGAGGTTGAGGCTCTTCAACTTGAAGTAGAGAGGCTCTCAAGCATCATTATTGATGTGAAGGGAAAATCTCCTGCTTCGGACACGGATGAAATAGAGTCCTTGCGACTCAAGTTTCAAGAATCTCTTGACACCATCAAGAAAAAGGATGATGAGATTCAATCCATGAGAAGCTCTTATGAATTTGCTATGCACAAAGTTCAAGATGCTAATAGGAGAGAATATGACACTTCTATTAAGTATAATGATCTTCTTATACAGTGTAAGAAATTTGGTAATAAGGACACTACTCACATGCATGCTCCTAAACATCACCACAATGCTAGGCATACTTCATACATGAACACTACACACAAATCCTTTCCTAACACAAAGAAAGGACCATTTGTTAAGAAAAACACTTCTCATCATGCTTTTTATTATCATAATCACAATATTAATGCTAGAGCTCCTCGCCCTAGAGATTCACATATGCATAATTCTCACATATCTTCTTCTAAATCCTCTATTATTTGCAATTACTGCGGCTTGCATGGACATACGACCAATTATTGTCATACAAGGAAACTTGTTGACAAGAAAGTTTTTATGTGGATTCCTAAGACTAACCCTCAAGGACCCATAAGATCGTGGGTACCAAAATGTTCATCTTCAACTTATGTTGAAGGTGAAGAGTCCTTCTCATGCTAGAAGCAAGTGGATTCTCGATAGCGGTTGTTCACGGCACATGACCGGAGATGCTTCATTATTTACAACGCTATCGATGAAGAAGGAAGGACACATCTCTTTTGGTAATAATCTCAAAGGTCACATTATAGGGAATGGTAATATAGGTTCCCCTCCCTATCCTTGCATTAAGAATGTGTGTCTTGTTACTAATCTTAAACACAATCTTCTTAGCATTAGTCATCTTACCGATAATGGTTATGATATCAAATTTGTTAAGCTCAAATGCTTCATTACCGATAGCTCTAACGGGTCTATTGTTTATGAAGGCATTAGAGAGAACAATATCTATGTTTTATATCTTTTTGAAGACACTAACAATGACAGGTGCTTAGTTGCTAAAAACGATGAGAGTTGGCTTTGGCACATGAGGCTTGGACATGCCAACATGGATACCATCTCTCGTCTTGCTACAAAGAAGCTCGTTAGAGGACTCCCGAGTATCCCGTTCAAAAAGGATATGGTGTGTGAAGAATGCGAGAAGAGTAAGTTAACAAAGTCGTCTTTCAAGTCAATCAACTCTGTGAGTACTTCTAGACCTCTTCAACTTATCCATATGGATCTTTTTGGTCCTAGTAGAGTTGCTAGCCTTAGAGGCAAGCTTTACGCTTTTGTTTTAGTTGATGATTTTTCGAGATTTACTTGGATTATTTTTCTTGCTTGCAAAAGTGATACATTTCGTGAATTTGTTGCTTTTTGTAAACGTGTTCAAAATGAGAAAGGTTTTTCCATTAACAAGATTAGAAGTGATCATAGAGGAGAATTTGACAATGCCGATTTCAAAAGATTTTGTGAAAAGAATGGTTTTGGACATGATTTTGCTTGTCTACGAACTCCTCAACAAAATGATGTTGTGGAGAGAATGAATAGAACCCTTGGCGATATGGCCCGGGTTATGTTGAACCAATATAAGTGTCACGCCCCAGAACCAGAATACTGGAGAGCGGGGGCGTACATAGCCAGCTACGTATATTGAAATAGAATACATCTCAACTATACGGTCACGGCTGTCTAGATATGAGGGTTTACTACAAGCCAACGGTCTCTAATGGTCAAGCCTATTGTCTCAATCTCAAGCAAGTAATATGATCACAAGATGTTTGACCACCAAATATACAATAAAAGGCGTCCCAAATATTACATATCAGCTGATCATGAAGCTAGTCGTACAAAATGCTGGGACTAGCAAGAGTTAAGTCATACATGATTAACCCTAGGATTTGTCAATCATGTTTACAGCCCGTAGGCAGACAGTAAGTAAAGTACATCGAGCTAACAGGTGCTCGTCGGTAAAACGCCTCAAAAGAATAACTTTACAATAGAGTGAGCGAAACAAAATAGAAAACCCACTCGTAGCCCGGGTTCCTTCGAGTCGCCACTATCGGACTGAAAGTTCGAAAGATCCCCGAGAGCTGCTCCGAAATCTGGCCACACAAAACCAGCTGGGTCAAACCCCAGAAAGAGCAAGTGCCACAAGGGAGGCCACGAAATAAGAATAAAAGCCAGCATATCAGAACATAAGAAAATAAAAGAAAAGTACAAGTATTAAAGAGAACCACAGGACAATAAACGACTAGGGACGTGGAACCATTCCGGGAACCAGATTACAACCCTTAAACCAGACAAGGACCGGAGTTGTAACCCTTCGCCTGAATAGCACTTTGTCTCCACCCATTTATTGTTTAATAATAAGTAAAAACAAGCATGTACAAGAGTAGCCAGGTACAGGGACTAGACAAGACTTAGACAAGGCTGGACTCCATCCATTCACAAGCGGCCAAGCAATTACTACGGCTTACTACTTAACTAACTAGGGTTATCACAAGCCTTAATTACTAACAAGATGCAAGTGAAAAATTTCCAGTCCCAAGCCCTGTAGACCATCTAGTTATCCTTCCGCGGGTTGAGAGTATGGTTGGGTACATCGCCCCGGAGACGATATACCCTTAGGTGACTTAGAGGGTGCAACACATGACAGTGTGCTGGAAATGTGCTCTACTCGTCGGCAAGCTACAAGTCCAATTAAGAGCGCCCAGATAACGAGATTGCCTGTGACTTGAAATTCTCCATGAACTATAGTTTGATCTAGTCATTAGCTTAATCCATATTCAGTATGAATCCCTGACCGTGGGAACCAGGGAGTCGCGTCCTAGACATGATGCAAGACAAGACAAGTAGATTGCAGAAGCAAGTAAGCAGGAACACCCACGGTGTCAAGTTGATTATACGAGTCAAGTTAGCCGTCGCAACAGCATCGAGATAAATCATGTCAGGGTACTTGTCAGGAGTGCGCCATGACGGGCCACTATCATGTCAGGTTGGTCATGCCAGGAGTGCACCACTACGGGTCACTGTCGTGTTATGCTAGTTCCTTGTCATACCATGCCATGTACAATAGTCATTCCAAACATATTAAGTAAAATCAAGTTCATGACAAAAGGCGTAAGAATATAAAATGGGCGTAAAATATCTAATAAAATATCAATATATAGGGCTATAGAAGAGCCAAGCTTAAAGAAATAAAACCAAAACTCCAAGAGCCAATGGTTTGCGCAAGGGGTCAGGGGTTGGATTGCGCAGGGTGTCAGCTGCGCTGGGTGCCAAGTGCGCAGGGGCACAGGGCGCAGGGGCAGATGGCGCATGGGTCAAGTGCACAGGAGTCAGATTGCGCAGACTAAGACTGTGCAGGCAATGGATGGCGCAGGATACAGACTGTACAGGCTTAGACTGCGCAGGCAATGAATGGCGCAGGATGCAGGTTACGCAGGGGTCAAGCGCGCAGGAGCCGATAGCGCAGGGTTGGTTGCGCAATCGGGCAGCGGCTAGGCTGCGCAGTCAGCGACCAACGCTAAAGAGCGCGGCACGGGGAGGCTGCGCGGTTCAGTGCTGCGCTAAAGAGCGCAGACTGTAGATCTTCTTCTCCAGGCCGAGAGGAACATCAAGAACACCCAAAATTCCTTTCTTCATATCTTGTTCAAATCAAAACCAAATCTAGATTTTCAAAGGTCTAACTTGAGTAAAATTGAATTCTCTTCCACATGGAAGCATCAAAACCCACAAAATCCAACCAAAATAGATCAAAACCATATAAATTTGAAAATGGTTAAAACCTAGATCTAGAACAATGGAGACTCCAAATCACAAAATGTCAAGCACTAATGTTGATCATCATGGCCTAATGTAGCTAATGAACAAATAAAATGTGGTTCTTATGTGGTGGCAAGGTGCACTTGCCTATGGGTGTTGGTGAGTTGTGTAGAGGAAGGAAGAAGAAGAAAAAATTAATGGAGGGAAGTAATAAGAAGAGAGAGTGTTAGGTGGGGATAATAAAGAGGGTGGATTGTGGTAGAATGAGGGTGAAGCATAGGCTAAGGTGTACCAAATGCATGTTGAACCAAACCAAACCAATCCTCCTCCACAAAATAAAACCAAGCCATGTCAAAATCCATTTTACGAGAAAACCAAAATCTGCAAGCTGAGCCAAAATACAATTACAGGCCAGAATCTGAGAAAATAAAATACAGGTCCAAGATACATGCAGGCTTAATCAAAATACGTGTTCTGAGATATGGGTGTTACAATAAGCTCCCCCAATATTTTTGGACTGTCACGCCCCAGAACCAGAATACTGGAGAACGGGGGCAGACATAGCCAGCTACGTATAATGAAATGGAATCCACGTCACTATACGGTCACGGCTGTCTAGATATATGAGGGTTTAACTACAATCCATCAGTCTCTTAAGGTCATGAACAAGCCTAGTGTCACAATCACAAGCAAGTAAGTAAGAGTTACAAGATGTATGATCATTAAATATACAATAGTAAGGCGTCCCAAATATTACATATTCAGCTGATCATGAAGCTAGTTATTACAAAATGTCAGGACTAGCAAGAGTTTAGTCATACATGATCAACCCTAGGATCCGTCAATCATGTTACAGCCCGTAGGCAGACAATAAGTAAAGTACAATCGAGCTAAACAGGTGCTCGTCGGCTAAACGCCTCAAAAGAATATTTTTACAATAGAGTGGGAGAGCCAAAAATAACCCACTCGTTGCCAGGGTTCCGTCTAGTGGCCACCATCTGGCTGAAAGGTCGGTAGATCTTCTGGAGCTGCTCCGAAATCTGGCCACACAAAACCAGCTGGGTCAGACCCCAGAAAGAGCAAGTGCCACAAAGGAAGCTTCACTTAGGAACTAAAACCAGCAATCAGCACAAGATATAAAAGTAAGAACTGGAAATAAAGAAAATACATCAGGATGATATACGACGAGATAACCATGGAACTATTCAGATAACCAGGTTACAACCCGTAAACCAAATAAGGACCGGGGTTGTAACCCTTCGTCTGAACAGAACTTGGAATTCTCACCATTTATCGGTAAAATAACTACAAGCATTCTGGTCATTCAATAATCTGGAACATGATCAGGGCAAGACTAGACTGGTTAGACTCCATCCAATCACTTCAAGGCCAAGCAAGAATTATGGCTTGATACTTTAACTAACTAGGGTTATCACAGGCCTAGTTACTAGCAAGATGTAGTGAGATTATTCCACAGCCACAAGCCCTGCAGACCATCCAGGTTACCCGGGTTGAAGGATTTAGAGTTGAATTCAGGTGGATACATCGTCCAGGAAACGAATGTACCCTTAGGTAGCTTGAAGGGTGTAACACATGACAGTGTGCTGGAAATGTGCCCTACTCGACGGCAGGCTACAAATCCCAAGGCGTGCCCAGGTAACGAGATTGCCTGTAGCTGAGAAATCTCTTCATGACTAATGTATTAATCTAGTTATTAGCCTTAGTCTATTTCAGTAGGTACTCCTGACCGTGGTACTCAGGAGTCCCCTCCTAGACATGATGCAAGACAGGACCGGATTAATTGTACAAGCACAATCGCCCACGGTGTCCAGGACATTTATACAGGTCATGTCATATCAGGTAGCCGTCGCAACAGCTTATCAAGAAAATCATGCCAGGTTATCATGCCAAGTGTACTTGTCAGGAGTGCGCCAAGACGGGCCACTATTAGGTCATGTCAGGTTAGTCATGTCAGGAGTGCACCACTACGGGTCACTGTCATGTCAGGCTCAATTATCATATCCAAACATATCAAGTAAATTCGTGATTATCAAGTCCATGACAAAAAGGCGTAAGGATATAAAATGGGCATAAAATATCTAATAAGAAGATACAAAACATGGATAATTAATGATAAATAATAATACACAGGATTATTAGAAAGTCATGCGGCTCAGGCCTATGCGGCCAGGGGAGGATAAGACATATGCGGCTCAATTAGGTGAGTACATTCGGCCAGGGTCACTGGAATCCATGCGGCCAAGACAAGAGGGGCGCATGCGGCCCAATTAGGTGGGTCTCATGCGGCTAGCGGAAGAGAAGTCCATGCGGCTGGATAGGGCCAGGCGCATGTGGCTCAGTAGAAGCCCATGCGGCTCAGGAAATAAAGGATACATATGCGGCTGGGATTAATCAGGGTCATGCGGCCCGGACTAAGAAGTCCATGCGGCTGGATAGAGCACTTGCCGCATGAAATGTTCATACGGTCAAGCCAAGCCCATACGGCCAGGACTTTCGTATGAAGGCTCATGCGGCTCGGAATCACTTGCCGCATAAAATGCGGTCAAGTCTAGCACTGTTCTTCTTCTCTAAGCTTCCGAGAAGAAGAACACCAAGAATCCATGCTTCCAAGCTCCATGAAACCTTCATCCCAAGTCCAAATTCGAACTTCCATAGGTCAGAATGGGGTAGAACAAAATTCTCTACAACATGGAACCATAAAAACTTAGAAATAACAAGATTAAGTAGATCAAAACCCAAAAAATCCAAAAATAATGTAAACTTAGATCTACAAGAATTCGGCCATGGAAAGTAAAAATGCCAAGTTCTAAAGTAAGTTAAAAGCTAAAGGGAAGAGAATGAAGCAATAAAATTTGAGTTCCTCCATAAAGCAAGTTGTACTTGCCTAGACCTCTCTTTTTCTCTCTCTGGTAGGTGAAGGAGTTAATGGAAGATGAAAAAGAGATTAATGAAGGGAGAGAAAGAATAATGGTAATAAATACCAAAGGTGGTGGTAGGTAGGGGGTTCACCTTGGGTTCATCATGAACCAATAGCAATCCCAAACCGAACCAAGCCAACCCGAACCAAGAATAACCAAGCCAAACCAAACCAAGGAGATATGCAAATACAAGATAAATATGTATACGTATTCTAAATACGTAATACGAACACAGGTATTACATGGACGGAAGCCGTTAATACGGCATGTCATGTTATAAATAGGGTCTTGATTAGACCTATTTCTAAGAAGACTCCTTATGAGCTTTGGTTTGACAAAATTCCTTCCATTGAATATTTCAAAGTTTTTGGTTGTATTTATTTTATTTTAAATACCAAGGATAACCTAGGCAAGTTTGAAAAAAAAGCCTATGAAGGAATATTCCTTGGATACTCTACTCATAGTAAAGGTTTTCGTATTTTTAATAAAAGAAGTCTTGTTGTCGAAGAGTCAATCAATGTCTCTTTTAATGAACTTAACTCTTCTATATTCTCCTATTTCGAGGATATTGATGACATCTCATTTGGGTTGGAGAACTCCTCTATTGAAGATCGTCCTTCTTCATCTAACAATAAAGTTGTGACTCCATCAAAAGAGTCTCCTCCTCTTGAGCCGCCTCAAAAAGATCTTCCAAAAGAATGGAGATTTGTCACCAATCATCCTAAGGAGCTTATCATTGGAGATCCTTCCTCCAGTGTTAGCACCAGATCCGTCACCCGTGATCTTTGTGCAAACGTGGCTTTTATCTCACAAATAGAGCCTAAAAATATTAATGATGCTTTTCTTGATGAATTTTGGATGATGGCTATGCAAGAGGAGCTTAATCAATTTGAGCGAAGCAAGGTTTGGGAGCTTATCCCAAAACCTAGCAATCACCCCATTATTGGAATAAAATGGGTGTTTCGTAACAAACTTAATGAAGATGGGTTAGTGACTCGTAACAAGGCCCGATTGGTTGCTCAAGGCTATAACCAAGAGGAAGGCATTGACTACGTTGAAACCTATGCTCCGGTTGCACGATTTGAATCCATTCGCATGCTTTGTGCTTTTGCTTGTTTTAATGACTTTAAGCTCTTTCAAATGGATGTTAAGAGTGCTTTTCTGAATGGTATTATTAAAGAGGAAGTTTATGTTAAACAACCTCCCGGTTTTGAAGATTTTTAATTTTCTAATCACGTGTTCAAACTTCACAAAGCCCTTTATGGCCTCAAACAAGCTCCCCGTGCTTGGTATGAGCGCCTTAGCTCCATTCTTATTTCTCACAATTTTTCAAAGGGGAAAGTCGACACAACACTCTTTATCAAATCCCATGATGGCACTCTTTTATTGTTCAAATTTATATTGATGACATTATTTTTGGTTCTACTAACAATACACTTTGCGTAGAATTTGCTAACGTTATGCAGAAAGAATTTGAAATGAGCATGATGGATGAACTTTCAATCTTTTTGGGCTTACAAATCAAGCAAGGACCCAAAGGGACCTTCATCAATCAAGCAAAATACACAAAGGATCTCCTCAAGCATTTTGAACTTGACTCATCCAAATCAATGAGGACTCCTATGGCATCAACGACAAAGCTTGACAACGATGAAGATGGCACATCCGTCGACATTCGTAAGTATAGAGGTATGATCGGTAGTTTACTTTATCTTACTGCTAGCTGTCCCGACATTATGTTTAGTGTGTGTCTTTGTGCTCGATATCAAGCAAATCCCAAAGAATCTCACATATGTGCCATAAAACGCATTTTTCGGTTTCTCAAGGGCACCATTAACTAGGGGCTATGGTATCCCAAATCCTCATCCTTTGAGCTTCGCAGTTTCTCGGATGCAGATTTTGCCGGATGCAAACTTGACCGAAAAAGCACTAGCGGCACATGTCACTTCTTGGGTAAATCCTTGATATCATGGTTTAGCAAGAAATAAAACTCTATCGCTCTTTCTACCACCGAAGCTGAATACATAGCGGCAGGGTGTTGTTGTGCACAAATTCTTTGGATGACACAGACACTAGTAGATTATGGTATTTCTTCCTCATGCATCCCTATTAAATATGATAATACTAGCTCCATTAATCTCACAAAAAATCCGATTTGTCACTCTCGTACTAAACACATTGAGATAAGACATCACTTTCTACGGAATCATCAACTAAAGGGTGATATTTGTCTTGAATTCATTGACACCACTCATCAACTTGCTGATATTTTTACCAAACCTCTCTCTGAAGATCGATTCACTTTTATTTGTCAAAAAATCGGGCTCCTCGATATCTCTATTTGATATCTTCTTGTCTTTTTACGGATTTTCCGGAGGAATTCTGCAGTAATCCACCGGATTTTCCGTTTATTTCCAGCAGCTTCCTGATTTGCAAGTTTGGAAAATCTGCCGGATTTCCGCTGCAATCCGACGGATTATCCGCATTTATTGTCCTCCACCAAATCCGACCGCGAACGGCTACTTCATTAAATGGACGTGACCCACCACCTACCCGCATTTAATTCGTTCTTATCTTTATTCGGATTTTCTGCCGAATTTCCGTATAAATCTGACGGATTTTCCGTTTTCGCGGTACAGGCACAGAAAACGAAGCGTCGGCTGCCTTCCCATCCGCTCCCTTCCTCTCTATCCATTCCCCTTCCTCTCTATCCGTTCCCAACCATTACATCCCTTCATTAACACCTCTCCACCCACTATATACTTCATCCCCTCTCCTTCCATCCTTTCATTCTTCTCCAAATAACTCCCACTCCTCTCTCTTCTTCCATAGCTTCTCACACCAAACGTCAACGCCATGACGGGAGCTCCTCCTCCACCCAGCCTCCTATCCTTGCTATGTTTGTTCCTCCTCCCACACAAGGCCACAATTCACTCGTCTTCAAGTCGGCTTCCCACTCCCGGGAATGGTTTTCGTTCTACCACAAAGCTCCAGTCTACTCCGGGAAACCTATCTCGTGGCTCAACTTCAAGGACTACCGCGATCATTTCCGCTTCTACCATATCGATGCCCTCCTTGAGCGTCAGGTCGACTTCTATCCACATGCCATCCGTATGTTCTACTACAATCTCGTTCCCGCCAAAGAAGGTCCAGAGTTCGAGACAAAGGTTGGTGGCATGAAGATCACCGTCACTGCCGTATCATTGGCCACCATCCTTGGTCTCGATGAACGCAAGGTCCATCGTTCTCTTCCGGGCACCATCGACCACATCTTCTTCTCTCCTGACATGACTTATGAGGAGTTCTTTTTTAACATCTGTGGGGGCTCTCTTGTTTAGCGCCCAGAGGATAAGGACCTGAGTCCCTTTTTCTATGACATGCATCGCATCCTTTGCCACACTCTCACCCCAAAGTCTGGGAATATGGATAGCCTGACTGCTGAGGAGCTCATCTGCATGTATTATCTAGTCGCCCGCCAACCTTTTTTGCTGTCCAAGTCCATCATCTATACCATGATGCTCATCAGGGAATCTCCTTATCGTTCCCTACTCTTCGGTATGTATATCACCATGATCCTTGAAGCAAATGGTGTTGACCTGACTCATTGCCCGGTTGGCGATCCTCGTCCCTCCCCTCTTGCCAAATCGAAGGGACGTGGTCGTGCGGCTCCTGTTGTTGCCCCTACTACTGCTCCTGTTGCTGTTGCCGGTGGCCCTGTATCTCCTCCGGCGACTCTTCTCACTCATGATGTGCGCCGCTACATTGATCGCAAGTTTGTCGATCTCTCTCTCTCTCTACCCATGAGCATATTCAGGCCAACACTCGGGGACTCAGCACTCTTATCCACCATGGCTTCATGGACCAGGCGTACTACATTCAGCGTATGTTTGAGGAGCACACTCCTTTTCTCAACCCTAACACTCCTCATCCAGACTTTCCGGGGCCTCGCTTCACTGATCCTAATGTTTATGGCTTCATGTACCCGGATGGTGTCGACCCTTATGGTGCCTTCACCACTGCTCCCGGGGATGATGAGGATCAGGAGGCCGGTCCATCTCATGTGCCTGATAGTTGATGATGCCTTATTTAGTCTTGTCTTGTGTGGTCCTTCGGGGACTTTTCGTATGTGTTTTGTGTGGTCCTACGGGACTTTTAAAAATCTGCTTTTAGTTGTGTGTTCAGTTGGGCTTCCATAGCCTCGTTGTTTGTACCCCTGCTTTTTATTAAATGAAAGTTTTAGTATGTTTTTCTGTTCAATTATATGTTCTGTCTTTTTTTCACCATCTTTGATTAACTGACAAAGGGGGAGAAATCGTATTGAGGGGTAGATCCTTTATTATGGGGGAGCTATTTACTTTCTTTATTCTTATTATTTATCAATTATCAAAATGGAAGAGTTTATTGGCACATCGATTTTGATTATTGTTCACAATAATCCTTGTACGTCTTTAGCTTGTACTTTTCATAGGTAAGAATAGAAGAAAGGATTCCCCATTCCATGATGCTAATCAAAGACCATGGAGCTATACATTTCTCCTTTATCAGATTTGCCAAAGACTATGAAGCAACTTGGAGACTACAAAGAAGACGGTTCTTCTCCTTGTTCTTTTCCTGAGTCTGTAAATGTCTAGGAAATCTTTGTACGTACTTTGTTAGGATGAGAATGTTAAAGAAAGAAAATGGTGAAATAGTCATTCAAAAGAGGCGAAAAATCTGCCGGATTTCTGGACAAATCCGCCGGATAATCCGATCACTCACAGCAAGTTAGTGAGCCATTGATCGGAACATCCGACGGACCTCCGCAGAAATCCGTCGGATTATCCGATCGCTCACAGCAAGTTAGTGAGCCAATGTTCGAATAATCCGACGGACTTCCGTATAAATCTGCCGGATAATCCGATCGCTCACAGCAAGTTAGTGAGCAGAATGTTCGGATCATCCGACGGACATCCGCGGAAGTCCGACGGATAATCCGATTCTCTCACAGCAAGTCTGTAAGCTAGTGTTCGGATCATCCGCCGGATTTCCGCTTAAATCCGACGGATAATCCGCTTGACCTCTTTGCAACTTTTGAATTCAAATCTAACGGCATCTGTCAAGTGCATTTAATGCATCCAACGGCTCTTTTTATGACCGTTACTGTTGACCGGATAATTCGAAGGATTTTTGCGGAAATCCGGCGGATAATCCGGTTGACGGCTGATTTGCCTTTATGACTTTGGATTTGTATAAAAGGAGTTTCACTCTCTCCTCTTAAAGACTATCTCTTATAAACTTTAAATTTTCTCAACCACAAAAGAGGTTCACCATTAATACTCCACCAAGCTTTCAAATTGTCATCTTTTTCCCAAAGTGCTAGAGTATTTGCGAGTTGTAATCTTCGATCTTCACGTGTTAGAAGATCAACAAGTTCTTTTCTCATTTGTTTGAAGTTGGCGAGCCTTCGTAAGAAAACTCGTGTGTTGAAGTTGGTGAGTCTTTGGATCCAAACTCGTGTTGAAGTTGGCGAGTTTTTCGGATCCAAACTCGTGTGTACTATTTGATCAAATAGTGGATTTAAGCCGGAGAGAGTTCCGGGACTGGATTGCCTCAAGCGAGGATGCCAGGATACATCTTGTGTTTGATCTTCCTACTCTTTACTTTTATTTGTCATATATTACTTCTGTTGTTCTAGATTTATTTTATCTCCCTATTCACCCCCCTCTAGGGTTCTACACGTATGCGGATTTCGACCTATATTTTATTTACTATATTTTCGTATTTCTTTATTGCTTGTCTTGATGTATCTTGGCTAAGGTTGACCTTGGGTTGGGTTGGTCCAACTTGACCTGCTTTGGATGGCTAGGTTTGGTTTACTTTGATGGTTGGTTCAACATGTTTAACCATCCCCCCTTTTTCTTTAGAAACCACTTTCTTTCTCTCTTTCTTTACTCTTCATTTACTTCTTCTTCTTCTTCCTCTTAACTCTCTCCACCTACCAAAAAACCCTAGAAAAGTGCTAGCTTGCTTCATGAGAGAACTCATTTCTATTTGTTCCATTTTCTTTCTTATACAATTTCAAGATACTTTAGAACTTAGCATTTTTCGATTTGGTAGATATTTTCTTACATATCTAAGTTATATTATTTTCGATTTTTCTTGGTTTTGATCTATCAAACTTGTTTGTTTTCAAAATCTAGTTGTTCCATGTAGTAGAGAATTTTCCTTCTACTCTATTTTGACCTATGGAAGTCCAATTTTTGACTTAAATCGGAGGTTGGACGGAGCTTGGAAGCCATGGCTTCCCTGGCTCATCTTCTCGGATTTTAGAGCAGATGAGCAGTGAGCCTTGGCCGCATGAAGTCCTGTGACAGTGAGCCTTAGCCGCATGAAGTCTTGCCGCTTTAAGTCCTGCGACAGTGAGCCTTGGCTGCATGACCCCTGGCCGCATGAAGTCCTGCGGTAGTGAGCCTTGGCCGCATGACCCTTGGCTGCATGAAGTCCTGCGGCAGTGAGCCTTGGCCGCATGACCCCTGGCCGCATGAAGTCCTGCGGACTGCATGCTTGGCCGCATGACCCCTGGCCGTATTAAGTCATGCGGACTGCATGCTTGGCCGCCTGACCCCTGGCCGTATAAAGTCCTGCGGACTGCATGCTTGGCCGCATGACCCCTGGCCGCATGAAGTCCTATGGACTGCATGCTTTGCTGCATGACCCCTAGCCGCATGAAGTCATACGGACTGCATGCCTATGCATGTCTTAGTCCCCTGTATGTTCATCTTTAGTATGTAGTTTTTTGTTTAAATTGCTCACATTTTGTACTCAGCCTAACTTGTGACTACCCGATTTGATGATTGTGAATCTTGGGCATATCTTGTATTAACTTAACCATGAGCACGACAGGATACATGAATACGACATGACAACACGAACCTGACATGATAAGCTTGATTGTGGCCCGTCGAGGTACACTCCTGACAAGTAATTCTAACAAGTAACAAGTAACTCTCGTCTTGACACCGTGGGTAATTTCTCTTGATTATGTATATACAAGCTACAAGTCTCGTCTTGCATCATGTCTAGGACATGGATTCCTGAGTACCACAGTCAGGAATTCAGACTGAATCTGGCTAGGGTAATGACTAGATAAATCAAGTAGCTTATATAGATAGAGATATTTCGGCTACAAGCAATCTCGTTATCTGGGCGCCTTCCTTGTGGACTTATAGCCTTCCGTCGAGTAGGGCATATTTTTAGCCCACTGTCATGTGGGGCACTTCATGAAACAAGTACTATACACACTGTCATGTGTTGCACTCCAAGTCACCTAATGATTCTTGATAACTCTCGAACTTGCGTCTGGATAATCTGGATAGCCTGCAGGGCTTGTGGCTGCAGGAATATCTCATTGCATCTTGCTTGTAACTAGGCTTGTGATAACCCTAGTTAGTTAAAGTATCAAGCCGTATTTATTGCTTGGCCGTGAATGTTGGATGGAGTCCAATCTTGTCTAGTCTTGTTTAGATCAAGTACATGGTTATCTCAGGACATGCTTGCTTATGCTTCACTCTTGTCGATAATTGGTTGGAGACTAAGCTCTGTTCAGGTGAAGGGTTACAACCCCGGTCCTTGTTTGGTTTAAGGGTTGTAACTTGGTTACCGGAATAGTCCCTTAGTTGTCTCATCGTTTATCACCTTGTTTTCCCTAACTTATGTCTTATGTTATCATTTATGTCTCATGTGCTAATATGCTGGTTTTAGTTCTTAAGTGAAGCCTCCCTTGTAGAACTTGCTCTTTCTGGGGTCTTATCCAGCTGGTTTTGTATGGCCAGATTTCAGAGCAGCACCCGAGGATCTCCCAGTCTTCCAGCCAGATGGTGAGTACTAGACGTAACCCTGGCAACGAGTGAGTTTTATTTTGCCCTCCCACTCTATTATAAATTATTCTTTTGAGGCATTTAGCCGCCGAGCAAGTGTTAGCTCGTGTTGAATACTTATATTTCTTGTCTGCCTAAGGGCTGTAACATGATTGACAATCCTAGGGTTGATCATGTATGACTGAAACTCTTGCTAGTCCTCGTATTTTGTACGACTAGCTTCATGATCATCTGTATATGAAATGTGTGGGACACCTTACTATTGAATATCTGATGGTCTAACATCTTGTAAATATTATTACTTGCTTGATATTGAGACACTAGGCTTGTTCTTAACCATAAGAGACTGATGGCTTGTAGATAAACCCTCATACATCTAGACAGCCGTGACCGTATATCGAGGTAGATTACACTTCTATATACGTAGCTGGTTGTGTCTGTCCCCCGCTCTCCAGTATTCTGGTTATGGGACTTGACAGCGTACTTTGACTTATATAGTAGCCATGATAGGGAGGATCGAGCCATATGTGTCTTTTTGCTAGAAAAACAAGTCAAAGTTGTGACTGAAACCACGTAAATGACTTATTTATTTATTAAGATTATAATTTTTATGAGACCCGGTTGTGCCAATTTAGCCCAGACTTGACCCGAACCGAACCTAGACCCATGTAGATAGGTTATGCGTCCAGAGACATCCAGTTAGGTGTATATTTTTGTATTTTATTTTAATGGAAAAAAAATGACTATATTTTTTCTACATAATTGTTATATATAAAATGTACGTGTTAGTATTTTAAATTGATATTTTTTTAAGTATATGATAACATTTCCTTAAAAATGCCTTTTTTAGGTTTATTGGGATTGTTTTCAATTAAAATTTAGTATAATAAGTTTTGAAATGTTATTGCATCAATGTGTAAAATTTTATGATATGACTTACTTGGGCTAATATATATATATATATATATATATATATATATATATATATATATATATATATATATATATATATATATATATATATATATTAAAATATATATATATATAAAAACTGTTATTGTATCAAATAGGATAATATTAGCTAAAAATAATTTTTCTAGATTTTTGGGTTTTAGGATATATTATAGGTATATGGTATGTAGGTATTCACATGAGTATACCTATGTGTGTGTGTGTGTGTGTGTGTGTGTGTGTGTGTGTGTGTGTGTGTGTGTGTGTGTGTGTGTGTGTGTATGTGTGTGCGTGCGCGCGTGCGTGTGTGTGTCTATTTATATTATATAAGTAGTTTTATAAAGAAAAGAAAAAGAATTAGGAAAACAAAACAAAACAAAAAAGCCAATCTCGTGAGATGACATTATCTCGCGAGATGTAGAAAACCCTCGACCCCCCTCCTAAGACCCGAGCCCAACCATAACACCCTATATATAGAAATCGAGAGAGAGAGAGAGAGAAAATCTCCCAAATCCTAAACCCTAGCGCCATCGCATGTCCCCGGTACACCCCTGCCCCTTGCCGGCGGCAGCACGCCACCACAGCGCTGCCGCATGCCCGTCGGCGAAGCTTGATTACTGTGCGCACAGTAGACGCACACAGAAGCAACAACAGCAATTACAGCCAAAGACCCACCTTCGTGTCAAAAATTCTTCTTCCATAATTATTCGTTTTACGAACCATCTTCTCTGGTACAAACACAACATATACAACTTTAATCTCCTTTAACTAATTTTTTTTAATCCCACTAGATTGACCAATGAATCGCTGCAAACTTTGGAAAAAACTGTTAGTTTTGACAGTTACAGGACGGTCCTTGTGCCCTATTAGGAAGGCAAAATTCTGCTAAACCCTAATAAAGTTTTGAAATCTATTTGATCAGAGTTATAGACAACCTATACGAGTTGGAAACTCCCTTTTTACTTTTTATTTTTCATATATTAAATTTCTGTTAAATCAGTTTCAAAGTTTAGGGAAAACTATTTTTTTGAACTATAGAATTCGATAATTTTACCGATACGACGTGCGCCCTGACAAACGGGGCGATGTGGTCATAATCCACGAGCATCAAAAGACGCGTATGGATATTGTTGATGTACAGGATTCGATGGAACTCGATTTTATTATGCATGCGCGACGAAATCGAGGTGTATCTGTCGAGATACCTCATATCGGCCCTTTTGCAAACTAGCCCATAACTTCGTACGTGTTTGTCATCTCAAGACAAAACTTATGCCATCAGGACCGTGTTGTTCTTCTGGCCATGTATGCCAAGTTTGGTCCGATTCTGAGAAGGTCAACCGGAACGCTATTTTGGTGGGCCCGCGACCTGATCTAACGGACGAATTTGTACACGTCCACCGAAATCCAACTTTGGATATACGATTGGATTTGTATCATCAAACCAGACCCGTAGATATATAGTTTGATAACTTTAGAGACCGTAGATACTGGCACACTTTTCGGTACAAAGGGGTCCAACGGCGGATATCGTTTTGACCCGAAATAACGATTTTGTCCCTTTGTCCAGAATTAGACTTTTGGGTAGACATTTTTAGATGTTTCTTTTATACCAAACATGTTGGTGATGTCTATTTCATCACCCGGAGACTGTGGCACGAGTTTTACTTTTTGTGGCTCACCGAGTGGTTTAGTATTGTCGGTTTCACCAGCAACGGACCCAGGCAAGTACATATACTGATTGCTTTCAATTCCTGATATTTTTTTCCATTTCATATTGTACATATGCTCTTTTTTCCTTGCTGGCATGCTTGTTACAATGGTTAGTATCATGGATCCTACATATTATTATTTTTTACCATCCATATGATTGTCGTGTTCGTGACTTATTCGAATCCATGAGTATTAGTCGGGCAGGAAAATATTTTAGTAGATATGTGAATTACCCCCTTTCTATCCTCTGTGTCTTTTATGGAGAATAGCAACCGCACACTTCACGTGCGGGGTGCCGGATTTACCCCCTAATCGTCCATACGTCGAACATGATATTTCAACACACATAGATAGATATTGCTTCACTTGTTTATCCTGTGTCACCTTGTTTCCTTCTAGTTGCTATATTTTGTTAAAGAGTTGCATATTCACTTTCCAATCAAACATGATGCATGTTACTTTCTAGATGGAATTCTCATTTGTTATTTTTATGTTTTGCAAATTCTATTATGTCTTGAATAGCTTGTCATATGTGTGCTTGTTACATTCCTGACTGGAAACCAACATTTTTCAGGTTAGCCATGCATTCTCTTAGCATTGGGAGATACAGGTGTATTTGCAGGCCAAAACCTAGAGATTAGTTAGATAGAAGTGTTGTAGCCATTTTCAATATCTGTAAGAACATTGTATTTTCTTTAAATGTAAAACTTGTGAATATTATAAATTGGTAAGTTTTGTAAATGAGCAATAAAGTAAATAATTATTATTATTTTATGATTTTGAGCATTATGGCTAGACAGTGTTCTACCGCAGACACTACAGCATCGGCTGGCTTGGACACGCACTCGTATCTCGAAAAGCGGGTGCGGGTCGTGACAAGTTTTTGTGCTGATCCATGCAGGTCAGTCATCGCAAAAGATTACGAACTCGTGATAATACTTAAGTTAGTCGTACTATTGTGAGCCTGCGACTAGGAAATGCTCATTCACATTAGGATTGAATTAATTTATGAGGATGACTAGGAATAAGAGTCCCTTATTCAACTTGACTGTTGGGTAGTTAAGGATTGTTATATAGGCCATTCAATTTAGGTAAGATTTTATTAAATTTAAATAACATGGAAGATTTCCATAGATACACTATTGCCTTTTGATATGACAATAGGATCCAAGATGGATAGACCATTCATTCTATAATTTAGGCCCTCCTAGAATCCAATCCCTAACCTTGATAATTTGTCCAAATTATCTTGCTTCCCTCTCTAAATACTATCACCATTATCTATATCACTTAGTTATTTTCATTGGCCATAAGTAATTGTTTTCCTTAAGAATATATTTTACTTCCATCTATTGAGTTTGGACCTAACTCGATTATCCATATATTTATTCATTCCGAGTTACTTTTTCAAGATATATAGATGTGTGTTTTTCCCTCAATCTTGAATATTAAAGAGATATAAATTAAAGTTTATATTTCTATTGTCTTCGATCATTTTATTTCTAATCTTGATCATTTGTACAATTTTATCTTATGCTTTTCTAAACATCGTCATATCATAAGTTCGTATCACTTATATTTTTCCTTGGACCTAAGTATTTTTAAAATAATTTCTTACTCAATTATCTATATATTTATCTCGAGTCAAGTTTTGATTCAAAAAAAAAATTCTCAATCATTGAATATTGAATATCCGTAAAATATGAATTAGAAGATTTTACCTATTTTGGCTCCGATCATTATCCTTCCTAATCAATTACTTTTCTTTCCAAGAACTGATATTTATACTTGAAGGACATTTACTTACATCTTCTTGAAACTTGTTTGAAATTCTAGAACCTATTTTGAAATTCTTATGGATATGGTTGGAAGAATATTCGTGACTTACAATGGCAAGACAGAAGTGCACTGTCGCCATTTATTTGATTTATCGAGACTACGGGTTCACTGCAGACAGTAGTGCACTGGCGTGGCATGATCCCTAAGTTGAATTAATTTTGAGTAAGTGTAAGTTATCGAATGTTATTAAGACTGTCCTAGTTGCCCTATTTTGACTTTTGAGTTGAATGTTAATATTGATAAAGCTAATAGAATATTCGATACCATATCATATTTGAGTCATGAAACCAATGGTTAACTGTAGCCAGATGTACATTGGCGAGACATGGATTCTTGGTGAAACGACATCAGATATGCATACGGTTTTTGAATACCATAGGCTATATCTTTTATTGGCACATGACTATTCATTTTTCATGATCCGCAAAATCTTGCACTCTCACAACAAACTGATTTAATATCATATTTCTTATTATCGTATTATAAATAAAGCTTGTAGTTCTTCCATTCTTATCTTTCTTTCTTATCTTCTAAATCTCGAGTCGTAATTTGACGACTCCTTATTTAAAGCCTATTAGTAGGTTTTAATTCCATATTCAACTAGATTCATAATCACCCCTAGATTATATGATTGTCATGACCTGGTCCCAATTTCTTGGGTCGAATCGGATCATGCCCAGCCTGCACCGTTGTTGAGACGGTGGCAGTAAGCTGTATTCAGTAGTAGAACATATGCAGATAAAATTCTAACGAATATAAAAATCTTTTATTCAATTTAGAATTTTTGAAATACAACAACTATTAATTACAACATCTACATTTGATACATTGGTTACTAAAAGAAAATTACTATCCAGCTCTGCTGATCTTGGGTTACAGGTTCTGCGGGAACAGGCATCAGATCTTCAATGACTCAAATCACCTAAAAATGTTGATCTCCAGTCAGGAGGGAGCAAAGTACAAATTCATGATATTTTAACAATTGAAATTAATAATGGAATTATGCACTTTTAAACAATTTTGAAATCAACAATTTAAGCAGTTACAGTTTTAAAACAGTTACAGTTCTGTGATGTGAATAGGCAATAAAATATGACCGGCTTGGGTTTGTTACAGTAAAGGATATGGGATTTGTTACAGTATGGTCATACTCATTACACTATTCCTCCAGTCCCCAATAGTTATAATAGTTACAGTCAGTGCTCTCAGAGAGATGTTCCGTGTTGTATCGTGGTTTAAACTTGCATTAAAACAATTATTAACTAATTGTAATCTACCACAAAAATGTACTTGCCTTGATTACGACTGGATTCGATGTTGGTTCCGGGATGATGCTAGTACAATCCTCGAAACCCTACAATTTAGAATTCCTGACTTAGCACCAATATTCAATCCATATCTAGGTGTGCTAGTTACAATCTATAGAATTTGTCCTAGTCAAATTTTAGGTTATTTATAATTCTACTTTAGAACGCTTATCGAGGTGAGTTTCTAGTTTACGAGAAAAGTCAGTTTAACTTTGTATTTGGAAAAACTCGTAGTTATTGATTTACTTGGTAAAACTTGTATTTTGTATTATATATAAAATTAATATTTTTCTTTCAATAAGAAAACATGAATTTTGTTTAAATATTAAAGTTGTAATTTTCCTAATTATTTTATTGTGAGAAAATGATATTTAAATTTTTATAAAGTAATTATATTATCATTTTACGTTTTACGTCAATCAACCAACCAAAATAAAATTTACAATATTACAAAACCACAGATAATAAATAAAAGATGGACTTATGCCCTTACAGACCAATTTACATAAATTGAAATAAGAGAAAAGGTTAGTCAGCTCTAAATAATATCCTGCACTTTAATTATTAAAATATAATAAATATTATTAAGAGTCTCAGACTTGGTCCAATCGTCACAAAATTAGCTAATGCCTCAACGTCCGGAAACCCCGGTTTCGTTTGCATTTCGCTAGGGCCCATGGACCGGTATGGTCGTCGCCCGATAATAAAAAAAAACCAAGTTAATAAATATTTTGCAAAAGCCAATTTTGGGAATTATAGATTTTATAGAAAATCTCCTTTTAAAAATATTTTCTGAAAATTCGGACAGCATTCCCTCTGTTTTCGGGATAACCCAAAACTGGGAAAATGCGCCACAAATACACAAATAATTTATATATCCCAAACCAGGAAAAACCCATAATTATTTCCACCATAATATTAAAACCCAAAAAATATTATCGAACCCGAAAATACATCCACAGCCTATTTCCAGATATTCAGTAAACCGAAATTAACAAGAACCCAAAAATACCATAAAACCAATTCACAGAAATGTTTTCGAAAAATTATTCGGAAAACCTGAATTGGAAATCGGAAAACCCGAAGCTCCTCGAAAATTCCAGAAGCAAAGAAGCAATCTTCAGAAGTAAATCCAGAGCTTCAGAAACCCATATCGAAAATCTCAGATTACTTCCGAAAGGAATTCGGAAAACCCGAAAATTTTCACAGAACCAAAAAAATACTAAAAATTTCTCAGAACCAAAACCAACCCACGGAATTAAATCCGAAAACCACAGAACAAACAAAACTAACAAAGAGAACTTCAGAAATTTCTGAAATCGATTCCGTCTAAACCGAATTTCGTAACAGGATCGGGGACCGTATCATCATCGACAATAAGATGGACACGAAAATATACCTCGGGTGCTCAGCTAGAGCTCTCAGATGAAATAGAGATAGAAAATCCACGCAGATAGCGGGAAAAACTTCTCGAAACAGCGTCCGAACAGCAGCAAACCCACGATCAGAGAAACGACAGGCCGTGAAACGCGGACAGAGAATCGTCTCGGGACAGAGGGATCAGACAGCGCAAACTCAACGCACGGGAACGGTAGGTTGGCTTCAGAAAGTACGACCGACAGGGGTCGGACGCACAGCTGCTTGCGGCGGGCCCGAAGGGTCTGGGACAGCGCCGGACTCGGATCCGCAGAACTGCGGGTCACCGGGAAGTGGGACGGGCTCGGAGCTCGACTAGGGCACGTCCGAGCTCGGGGAAACCGGAGAGGAGGCGAGGCGGCTACGCCGGAGACGGCCAGGGGCGGCCACCGTGGCGCTCGGCCTAGGGCACAGCAGCCCGGCGGAGGGATCTGGCGCGGACTTCGCTGGACGTGGCGCTGGTGGTATCGCCGGAGGGCGCCGGCGCAGGGTTTGGGTCGGCGAAAACTCCGGCTAGGACATGACTTGGGGAAAGGGTTTTGGAGATGGTGATGGAAATGGGAATGAAGATGGGGTTTTATATAGGGAGAGGGGAATTGAAGTTATGGAAGGGGAAGAGAAAGGGGTCTCGGCGGTTTGGGAACCGAAGGGGTCGGCCGTTTCGTTGAAGGGGAAGGGCTCGGCCATGAATGGGAGGGAAAAGAAGTCCACGGTTTAGAAAGAAAATGAGCTTCTTTCCTTTGCTGGATGAGCAAATGGAATGAGTAATGACATTAAATAATAATTTAATGAAAAGATTTGTTTTGGCTGAAGGAAAGAAAGTTTAAAGAAAATTTTAAAAGAAAATATTAATTAATAATTTTTTTTCTCTTTATGAAAAACATCAAATAATATTATATCAAATAATATTTAATTTAATGATTTCGAAAACCGAGATTGGCTTGGATTCGAACTTGGGTTCTGAAACAGGTCCGGGACACAAAAATCCAGGAAAATGAAAATAATATATTTAGCAATAAATTATACAATAAAATTATAAAATTTTACGAGTTTGACCCACACTAAAAATTCCTGAAATAATATTTATTAAATCTAATTTATAACACTAAATTAATTAATAAAAATTACGGGTTTCACAACCTTCCCTCCTTAGAAAATTTCGTCCTCGAAATTTAAAGGGCAGGGTCAGGGTTATAATCATACAATCATACCTGAAATCAGTTTGGACGTTATCCTTAACAGTCTTATGCCCAAGTAGGTTAACAATCCCAAAACTCATCTAATACTATGTATTCATCAATTTTTATCCACTATTTAATTTACTTTCTTCCCTCCTTAGAAATAATGTTATTCTCCACGATTACTAAATTCCCGATTCCATTCCTAAATTGCCAATCACCTTTTTGTCTTCTATATTTTCAATCTTGAACACATCTCATATTCATGCAATATGTATCTCCCAACTTGCTAATATATTCAATTTAATTCTATGCTTTGATACTCCTAGCCTTTAATACTTCAATGTCAAGCCTTGGTGCCCAATATCATATCTAAAATACTACACCACGTTTTAATATTCCGATTTGTCACGATCCATTTCTTTCTCATAGATGATCATTACTGTGATTTTTTAGACTATCATGTTTATATCTTCATTTTTCGGTTTGATCTCGAACTCTCTATGGAATCATGATTAAGCTCAAATTCTTTATTTGACTAAACTTTCTAAAAATAAATCTTATTACATTTTTCAACCAATCTTTCCATATCTGGTTTTTTTTTAATTTGTAATCCTGGCATCCTTCTATTCATACAATTCGTCATCCTCAATTAAAGTCCAATATTTCTTGTTTCGATTATCCTTTATAATTAATTCACCATGCACCTTCCTAGAGTGCATCTCTATGCCTAACATTGACAACCTTTAATCTTCAATGTCAAATTACTCACAAACTTTCCTCGATACTAATCACCATTTTACATTTTAACTCATATATATCCTATATCATGCACTCTAAAAATCCAAGCTATAAAATGTTCTAGGTTTACTTCATAAGGCAAAGTCAGATTCGAGGCATGATTGCTAAATATAAAGATAAAATGTAAACATGTTTAGAATCTTCTAGATAGAGTTTAGAATTTTTTTTTGATCAAAAATCATTTTAAACACGAGTAAAATTGAGGTATAAATTATATAATCATAAGATAGAAAATTTTAAATGAGATCATAAAAATAGAAAGTTCATAAAATACGACATTAATTCATTTGAGAAATAAAAGATAATGTAATTTTCCGAAATGAGGGACAATTTTTAATTCCAACTGGTATAAGGTATAGGAGTTTGTGATTCAGAAAGAAACAAAAAGTTTGTACGATTTAAGATGGTGAGGGTGATAGCCATGACAAGAATATAATTCGATAGAATATTTCTTGAAGTAGGAGCAAATGCTAGAATACAAATCCTCAGAATGATTGAAGAAAATCATGATATGAATATAGTCTTATTATTATTCAAAAACCACTATTTTCAAGTCACTTTGTTTCAAATTCATGCCTCGCCAATGTGCACCTGACTGCAATGAATTTTTGACTCCATAACTTGAATAATTTAGTTTACCGAGTAATCTTCCAACTTTATCCATTTCATGGCTAAGCAAACATAGAACAAAGTCTCAATAATATTTGGAAACCTAACGATTACCTGTCATTATTTCAACTTAGAGTTTATGCCTCGCCAGTGCTCAACTAGCTGCAGTAAACTTGCAGTTTTTCATAATTCAGATAAATGACTATCACGTAAATGTGCGGAGTCATGTTAGGTTGCTAAATATTTCCTCAGCTTTGTTCATGTGAATTTCAGAGGAATTTCAAAAATTCAAACGAGTTTAAAGTTCTAAACAGGATAGAAAATGTAGATGACTGTTCTTCTGAGATCAAGGGATTTATCAAAATATGTGTTTGAGATTCAAGAGACTGGGGCTAAAATCAAGAGGAGTATTTGTTCTCCAATTTTCATTTCCAAAGATGAAACGATCAACCTTGATTTGAATAATTGAGTCAAACACTAGATAAGATAGAAGCATCACAAATTCGGATTAAGTAAGAAAAAACTAATGAAAATATTCCTGACAAATCACTCAGGAAAATACAGAAAATTATTTTGAGAAGAATAATTCCATATCTAAGTAAATTTGGAAATTTGAGAGTAAGTCTCATTGATTTAAGGAAATCAAATTAAAATTGTCTAGTAACGCCAAGAAATTAAATAGCTTTGGGACAGCTCAAAATTTCCATGACTAAAAGAAATTCAATAATAGAATAGATTCAAAATGTGATCAATTTTCTGACCGTTCCTGCTTCATGATCATAGAAGCTTTCTAGGCCTTGATTTGATCAAGAAATTGCATAGAGAGTGTAGGGTTTTATAATGAGCGGAGGAGGTCAACATATGAAAATATTCTTGATCTTTGGAAAACATAGGAGATAACAATATTAAAATTAAAATAACTCATTTAGGAGAATCATGAACTTAACTACTTCTTCTGGTAGTAATTGACCTTTATGGTTTAAATGATCCCAGAAGAATTTTGATTCAGGATTGATTCTAAGAAAGTTAGTCAATTGGAAAGGAGATCAAGAAAAAAGGTTGGATAATGGTTGTAGATATATATTGGGTAGATAAGAATTTACCAGGGTTGCTAAGAGAATTCGAAATTTTACATAGCGAACGAATCAAGATTTCAATTAAAGGTAGAGAAGTAATGAAAATTCAAAATTTAGGTTTGATAAAGAAGAAGAGAACCAAAGAATTCAATCTTATTACAAAAAGAATATGAATCCTAAGGTATACTAGAACCTAAAAATTATGGAAGAAAAATATCTCGAAAGTCATGGGACACTCAAAGGTACAATCAGCCTAATCTAGATAAGGTTTAGGTACAAACACTAACAAGGTATCCTACGAATCTATAAGCAGGCAAAAATAGATATTTAAGTAAATAATTTTCGGCCCTATAATGTAACATGGTGTGCATCATCTAAATGTTCTAGTTGTTTCTAAAGTCTATTTTCCAAAAGTCTCAACTATCCCTAGGTCAAGTTACAGAACTGCGCGATGGTCTAGACTAAGTTGACTAGACCAATTTACAGATCTGACCTGCATGGGCCACCACTAAAAATATGTCACGACCCGGTCCCAATTTCTTGGGTCGAATCGGATTATGCCCAGCCTGCACCGTTGTTGAGACGGCGGCAGTAAGCTGTATTCAGTAGTGGAACATATGCAGATAAAATTCTAACGAATATAAAAATCTTTTATTCAATTTAAAATTTTTGAAATACAACAACTATTAATTACAACATCTACATTTGATACATTGGTTACTAAAAAAAATTACTATCCAGCTCTACTGATCTTCGGTTACAGGTTCTGCGGGAACAGGCATCAGATCTTCAATGACTCAAATCACCTAAAAATGTTGATCTCCAGTCAGGAGGGAGCAAAGTACAAATTCATGATATTTTAACATTTGAAATTAATAATGGAATTATGCACTTTTAAATAATTTTGAAATCAGCAATTTAAGCAGTTACAGTTTTAAAACAGTTACAGTTCTGTGATGTGAATAGGCAATGAAATATGACCGACTTGGGTTTGTTACAGTAAAGGATATGGGATTTGTTACAGTATGGTCATACTCATTACACTATTCCCCCAGTCCCCAATAGTTACAATAGTTACAGTCAGTGCTCTCAGAGAGATGTTCCGTGTTGTATCGTGGTTTAAACTTGCATTAAAACAATTATTAACTAATTATAATCTACCACAAAAATGTACTTGCCTTGATTACGACTGGATTCGATGTTGGTTCCGGGATGATGCTAGTACAATCCTCGAAACCCTACAATTTAGAATTCCTGACTTAGCACCAATATTCAATCCATATCTAGATGTGCTAGTTACAATCTCTAGAATTTGTCCTAGTCAAATTTTAGGTTATTTATAATTCTACTTTAGAACGCTTATCGAGGTGAGTTTGTAGTTTACGAAGAAAAGTCAGTTTAACTTTGTATTTGGAAAAACTCGTAGTTATTGATTTACTTGGTAAAACTTGTATTTTGTATTATATATAAAATTAATATTTTTCTTTAAATAAGAAAACATGATTTTGTTTAAATAATAAAGTTGTAATTTTCCTAATTATTTTATTGTGAGAAAATGATATTTAAATTTTTATAAAGTAATTATATTATCATTTTACGTTTTACGTCAATCAACCAACCAAAATAAAATTTACAATATTACAAAACCACAGATAATAAATAAAAGATGGGCTTATGCCCTTACAGACCAATTTACATAAATTGAAATAAGAGAAAAGGTTAGTCAGCTCTAAATAATATCCCGCACTTTAATTATTAAAATACAATAAATATTATTAAGAGTCTCAGACTTGGTCCAATCGTCACAAAATTAGCTAATGCCTCAACGTCCGGAAACCCCGGTTTCGTTTGCATTTCGCTAGGGCCAATGGACCGGTATGGTCGTCGCCCGATAATAAAAAAACCAAGTTAATAAATCTTTTGCAAAAGCCGATTTTGGGAACTATAGATTTTATAGAAAATCTCCTTTTAAAAATATTTTCTGAAAATTCGGACAACATTTTCTCTGTTTTCGGGATAACCCAAAACTGGAAAAATGTGCCACAAATACACAAATAATATTTATATCCCAAACCAGGGAAAACCCATAATTATTTCCACCATAATATTAAAACCCGAAAAATATTATCGAACCCGAAAATACATCCACAGCCTATTTCCAGATATTCGGTAAACCGAAATTAACAAGAACCCAAAAATACCATAAAACCAATTCACAGAAATGTTTCCAAAAAATTATTCGGAAAACCTGAATTGGAAATCGGAAAACACGAAGCTCCTCAGAAATTCCAGAAGCACAGAAGCAATCTTCAGAAGTAAATCCAGAGCTTCAGAAACCCATATCGAAAATCTCAGATTACTTCCGAAAGGAATTCGAAAAACCCAAAAAATTTCACAGAACCAAAAGAATACTAAAAATTTCTCAGAACCAAAACCAACCCACGGAATTAAATCCGAAAACCACAGAACAAACAAAACTAACAAAGAGAACTTCGGAAATTTCTAAAATCGATTCCGTCTAAACCGAATCCCGTAACGGGATCGAGGACCGTATCATCATCGACAATAAGAGGGACACAAAAATATACCTCGGGTGCTCGGCTAGAGCTCTCAAATGAAATAGAGATAGAAAATCCACGCAGACAGCGGGAAAAACTTCTCAGAACAGCGTCCGAACAGCAGCAAACCTACGGTCAGAGAAACGACAGGCCGCGAAACGCGGACAGAGAATCATCTCGGGACAGAGGGATCAGACAGTGCAAACTCAACGCACGGGAACGGTAGGTTGGCTCCGAAAAGCACGGCCGACAAGGGTCGGACGTACGGCTGCTTGCGGCGGGCCCAAAGGGTCTGGGACAGTGCCAGACTCGGATCTGCGGAACTGCGGGTCACCGGAAAGTGGGACGGGCTCGGAGCTCGACTAGGGCACGTCCGAGCTCGGGGAAACCAGAGAGGAGGCGAGGCGGCTACGCCGGAGACGGCTAGGGGCGGCCACCGTGGCGCTCGGCCTAGGGCACAGCAGCCCGGCTGAGGGATCTGGCGCGGACTTCGCTGGACGGGGCGCTGGTGGTATCGCCGGAGGGCGCCGACGTAGGGTTTGGGTCGGCAAAAACTCCGGCTAGGGCATGACTTGGGGAAAGGGTTTTGGAGATGGTGATGGAAATGAGAATGAAGATGGGGTTTTATATAGGGAGAGGGGAAGGGAAGTTATGGAAGGGAAAGAGGAAGGGGTCTCGGCGGTTTGGGAGCCGAAGGGGTCGGCCGTTTCGTTGAAGGGGAAGGGCTCGGCCATGAATGTGAGGGAAAAGAAGTCCACGGTTTAGAAAGCAAAGGAGCTTCTTTCCTTTGCTGGATGAGCAAATGGAATGAGTAATGACATTAAATAATAATTTAATAAAAAGATTTGTTTTGGCTGAAGGAAAGAAAGTTTAAAAAAAATTTTAAAAGAAAATATTAATTAATAATTTTTTTTTCACTTTATGAAAAACATCAAATAATATTATATCAAATAATATTTAATTTAATGATTTTGAAAACCGAGATTGGTTTGGATTCGAACTTGGGTTCTGAAACAGGTCCGGGACACAAAAATCCAGGAAAATGACAATAATATATTTAGCAATAAATTATACAATAAAATTATAAAATTTTACGAGTTTGACCCACACTAAAAATTCCAGAAATAATATTTATTGAATCTAATTTATAACACTAAATTAATTAATAAAAATTACGGGTTTCACAATGATTCTAGGGTCATGCCTACATAATTGATCATGCTAAAACGATTTTGATTTGGATCATCCTTACGACTTTTGATCGCAGCTAGACTATTTTGATTATATTTCGATCAAGGCAATTCGCATATTTTCTAGATTTTGATTTTGTAATCGTGTCTAAATAATTTTGCTTAAATAGTTAATCGAGTAATCGTGCCAAACAAATTTGAATTTTGATCGTTCCTAAACGACTTTGATCGTGATTAAACTATTTGGCTATAGTCATAGTCGTGCCTATATTTAAAACTCTATTATTGCTAATGCTTAGATTTTATTCCAACTATGGTCATGACTATTTTGATCATGATCATGCTCATGCCAACTTTTTAATTTTTATCATGCTTTGATGACTTGCATGATTAGCCTTGATCGTGACTGTATATTAAATTATGTCTAAGTGATCATAGCCCCATCTAGACTTCATCTAAATTTTGATCATTATTAAGCAATTTTGTTGTGACTAAACCATGTTGACTATAATTTGATCGTGCCAAACCATTTCGATTTTGATCGTTCTTAAACACTGTTGGTCATTGACTAGACCATTTTGACCAAAGGTTGATTGTGCCAAAACATATTTTCATTTGTCTATTATTTTTATTATTTTAATTTTATTTATAATTATGCGTGACTAGTTTGATCATGAATCATATCATCCTCTCGATTATATCATTGTCGTTCTTATTCCTATCGATTTAAATTTTGTTTCTTGATTATACTCTTAGTCATACCTAATCGTGGATTTTGAAATTTCTTGGATGAAATATTTCTAAGGTGGGTAGAATTGTAAGCCTACTTCTCGAGTTTTAAAAAAAAATATTTTATTTTTTTAGTTGAAGTTTTAAATATTTTTCTAAATTAAATAATGAAATTTGATTTTCTTAAATTATATTATAGATAATTTGAAAGAAAAGGTTTTACCAAATATTTTGTTTAGAATTTATAGAAATATTTTTCAAATATTTGGATGATATAAAATACTAATTTATATTATTATTATAAGGATAGATTTGAATTTCTAAATATATTTTAATATTTAGTAACCAGTTTGAATATTATTTTGAACTATCTTTGAATAACTATGTTGATCAAGAATATATTTAATTGATCAAAAATTGATTGAAATGCTAATATTTATGAAGAGAATTATTTTGGATTTCCAATCCTTATCAATCTAGAAACCCCACCCATATAAAGGGGAGGCTCCTTTTATTTTTTCCACATTCCCTAATTCCCAAAATCTCGAGACCAATTTCTTAATCTAAAACCCTTACCCTAAACACTAAATTGTGAAACCTTGATCCTAACCGTAATTTTTTTCTTTTCACCTATTTGATCAATATTTTGTATCCTAAAAATCTTTTCACCGACCAACCAAGTCTGCCTACATTATTAGTTCCTAAATTCGAGGACAAATTTATTTCAAAGGTGGGTAGATTTGTAACCCATCTTCCCAAAATTTTGAAAAATATATTTTTAATATTTATTTGAATTAAACATGAATTTATGGATTTTGTAAATATTTTTCTAAAGTAATTATTATTATAGAAGGCCTTAGTCATGGTTAAGAATTGGACTGCAAAACGACTAGAAATTATGGCACAGATAGTGTAATTGTGTGCTTTGACTAGTATATTAGCCATGGTAGGGAGGACCGAGCCATATGTGTCTTCTTGCTAGGAAAACAAGTCAAAGCTGTGACTGGAACCTTGTAAATAATTTATTTATTTATTTAATTATTTATTGAGATTATGATTTTTAGGAGACCCGGTTGTGCCAATTTAGTCCGGACTTGATCTGAACCGAACCCAGACCCATGTAGACTGGTAGTGCATCTAGAGACGTCCATATAGGTATATATTTATTGTATACATATATATTTTCGTATTTTATTTTAAGGGAAAAAAAGGAATATATTTTTCCTAAATAATTGTTATATATAAAATGTACTGGTGACTATTTTAAATTGATATTTTGTTTGATTATATGATAACATTTCCTTAAGAATGCCGTTTTAGATTTATTGGGATTATTTTCTATTAAAATTTAGTATAAATAAGTTTTGAATTATTATTGCATCAATGTGTAAAATTTTATGACATGACTTTCTTGGGCTAATAAATATGATGTATAAAATACTTTATATATATAAACTATTATTGTATCAAATAGGATAATATTAGCTAAGAGTAATTTTTCTAGATTTTTAGGCTTTAGGATATATTATAGGTATATACATGAGTATACCTATATATATATATATATATATATATATATATATATATATATATATATATATATATATATATATATATATATATATATATATATATATATATATATATATATATATATATATATATATTTAATATATATAAACTATTATTGTATCAAATAGGATAATATTAGCTAAGAGTAATTTTTCTAGATTTTTAGGCTTTAGGATATATTATAGGTATATACATGAGCATACCTATATATATATATATATATATATATATATATATATATATATATATATGTGTGTGTGTGTGTGTGTGTGTGTGTGTGTGTGTGTGTGTGTGTGTGTGTGTGTGTGTGTGTATTTATATATAAGTAGTTTTATAAAGAAAAGAAAAAGAATTAGGAAAAGAAAAACAAAAGAAAACAAAAAAAGCCAATCTCGCGAGATAACATTATCTCGCGAGATGTAGAAACCCCCACAGACCCACAAATCTCCTCAACCCTCCTTCTAAGACCCGAACCCAACCACAACACCCTATATATATAAATCGAGAGAGGGAGAGGAAATCTATCAAATCCTAAACCCTAGCGCCACCACATGTCCTCCGTACACACCTGCTACTTATCGACAATAGTGCGCCACCGCAGCGCCGCAGTGTGGCCGTCAGGGAAGCCTGATTCCCATGCACACAGTAGACGCGCACAGAAGCAACAACAGTGATTGCAGCCAAAGACCGACCTTCGTGTCAACAATTCTTCTTCCATGATTGTTCATTTTACAAACTGTCTTCTCTGGTACAAAGACAACATATGCAAATTTAATCTCCTTCAACTATTTTGTTTTTAATCGCATTAGATTGACTAATGAGTCACTTCAAACTTTGAGAAAAATTGTTAGTTTTGACAGTTAGATGACAGTCCATGTACCCTATTAGGAAGGCAAAATTCTGTTAAAATGTTTTACATAAATATTTTACATAAATATTTTACATGCAGAATAGATAAAGCTACATAGACTAATAAAGTCAAAATGTTTTACATAAATATTGTATATATGTTTAACACAATTTTACTAAACTACGATGCTAACAAAATGTGGCCATTGGACCTGCAAAGTTGAAACGTCACAAACAAAAATTTAGTGGAGAAAAGATCAAAAAATAAAGAAGAGTAACTCTGCAAATCCATCCCAACTTTAAAAGGAAAAAAAATTGATATTTCACATATTGAGGTTATATTCAATGTCCATAATATGTATGGAATAGGTACTTCAGAGGCTTTGACAAGTAGACATATAGGATATCCAGTAACAATTGCTCCCAGGAGAAGTGAAGTGATAGAATAAGATGCACATGAACTTGTAGCAAATATTGTGCCATAACACCTACAATATCTAGAATAAGGCGAAACAACAATAAGTGATACATAAATCTTAGTTCCATCCAATTCCTGACCAATCAGCAACTTTTAAATAAAAATACAAGCTTGGCATTTCACTAGTTCATCATTTTTTAAATAGAGGTGATATTAGGCTTGTCTGTTTAGTTTATCTAGCTAAATGTGTTTTAGTTGGCATATGCTATGAGGACGAGATCGATCCTTTCCTAGTTGGCATGAATATTGTTTAGTATGAGCGTGCATATTTTCTCTTTTCAAATTGCATGTTTATAAATTAGTTTATTTGTCATTACTGCTACTGCTTATCTAGTTTGTGAACATGTGAACTAATTGGAAGCTAAGGTACTGTTTGTCTAAACATTTCCTCTAACATGTAAGGAATGTTCACAATAACAAGAAGTTAAACTGCAGATGTCATTAGTTTCAATAAATTCATCTGAATCAAAAAAATATAAAAATTAAAAAAATAAAGTCATCTGAATTTTCATTTTAGGCAGATTGGATTTAAAGGGGAGCATAAGAGTATCTAGCTACATGCAAAATGGTGTTAACAATGTGAAGTGGGTGCGGAATTCAGTCCCTAAAGAATCAACCTCTGACATGGTACAAGGTATAGTCTAACCATTTCTCGTGCTAATTGGTTTGGTACTAAAACATGAAGGAACATTAGCATTTTGACGTCCATAACAACCAGAATTAGTATATGGTTAGAAGGTAAATAGTTGATTGTGTAATATGAATGTATAAATTGTCCAGCAGATATTTTGAAGGAACTCCAATAAACTTCTCACAATAAAATAATATATAGTGGATTGTGTAATATGAATGTATGAATATGTACCTTGTAGTAGCTCAATTCAGTTTGATCTCCAACTTTGTAATAAAGAGGATTGTCACTGAAAATGCAAGCTTTACAGTAGAAAGATATAAAACTCCCGTAACATCTAATTTATCATAAAAGTCACAATATCCTTAAGCTCGGAGAAGAATAAAAAGAACAAATTAGAAAAACGAAAAAGACTTGCCCGAGTGGATCACATCCAAGTTTATAAACATTAACAAAGCTCCACAACCATCCTACCACTGACTTGGGACCGACAGTGATAATATAAGACATTAAACACAGGATAAGCAAAAACTTGGACATTAAGCACAGGATAAACAAACAAATATCTGTGCACTGTGCACTGCAGTAGTAACCTTGTCTCTTGTGTATCAAAGGACAACCTTGTGCAAACCTTGTCTCTTGTTACAAAAATGGATGGTACAAAATGTAAAATCATTTAACAATTGAAAACTACAAAGTGAAATTGAAAATAAAACTATAAAATTGATCCAACAAAAAGAGCAATTACAATCCAACAAAAAGACCAATCATGGATAGACTGGAAGCAACCGCTGAGATGTGCAATCTAAAATGAACTTATATAAAACTGCAAGTATATAAATCAAATAAACAAACAAAATATGTCCACTATATGCGATTTAAAACCTGTCATCATGTAGGCACTGAGAAACACGAATGATTTAGGTAAATCCTAGATACAGTCCCGAAATCTACATCACTACTCTGATCATATTTTCACATAGGCAAAAAACTGAACCAAATTTGATAAAAAATTGTTGCAAACACATAAAAAAAGGACATGGTAAAAGTTTATCATTTGTTTAGAAATGCCAACTAGAATCCTGGACATTCTTGTTCGCATCATCAAGAAATGCCAACGGAGTAGCTCAAGCAGACGTTGATCATTTGGTTACTTAAAGTTGTCATTGCCAGCAGAACTGATCCCTTTTGCTTTCAAAGTTCAAAAGTATGTCATTAGTTTAGCTTATCTTCTAACATTTATCATTGGAACCTAATCTTGGATCGTGAGAAATAAAAAATTCTCGTCATTCAAGCATTAATAGATCTACTTTTAAAATGATGCAATGTAACAAATTACTCAACAGATAATAGCTAATAATAGTATGTAATAGTATTTTAATAGTTTAGGATGTCTAAGGAGGTGTAGATGACATGCATTCTTTTTTCTTCTGTTATTGATTATATAATCCCATTTTTCTTAAGATGATGCGACATGAAAAATTAGCAGTATTTTTAGCTCATTCATCAAATGCCATAACTTGTTTAAAGGATAAGCCTATGGCAACTCATGGGAGGAATTTAACAAATTCAGAACAAGGTGATAAAGATAATGATGTTCAATTTAATTCATCAAATAAGTGGTAGAAGTTGATAAGTTTGAAGCCCTAAGAAATTACAATGTAAAAGACAAATAGCACCAATGATCCTTCAGTCAGTTCATACACCATGTGGACATAAATACCACATGAAATTGGTAACACACTCACCGAAGTAAAATTAAAAATAAATCTCAGATATGGAAAAAGGTATGGACATTGGATGAGCTGATGAGCAAGTGTAGAAAATAATAGTTGGGATGAATTTTATTGATGGACTACTTCACTACTTATAGGGAGTCTAGCTCCTCTACATACTACAAATTCCGATGTGGGACTAAAAGTCCCTTATTGATTCTCAACACTCCCCCTCAAGATGGGCGATAGATATTAATCATCCCCATCTTGTTACATAGCTTTGACAGACTCAATGAACTAAGACCCTTAGTCAGACAGTCTGCCACTTGTTCTTCTGAGCGAACATAGTCAATCTTCAGTATCCCTTGTTCCAGCTTTTCCTTGATGAAGAATCGATCGATCTCGATGTGCTTCGTTCTGTCGTGCTGAACCGGATTGTTCGCTATACTTATCGCAGCTTGACTATCGCTCCGAAGGTGCAATGGTGTCCCCTTGTCTAGCTTCAACTCTGTCAGCAGCGCCTTTACCCATAGCAATTCTGATACTCCTAGAGCCATTGCTCTGTATTCTGCTTCAGCTGTCGACCGTGCTACCACTGACTGTTTCTTGCTTCTCCATGAAACCAGGTTTCCTCCTAAAAAAACACAGTACCCTGTGGTAGACCTTCTGTCGTCTATGCAGCTTGCCCAGTCTGCATCGCAGTATCCCTCAACATCTGTGCATCCATTCTTCTTGAACTACAGTCCTTTTCCCGACGTCCCTTTCAGATATCTTAGGATCTGAAATACTGCATCCATATGACCCGTTCTTGGATCATGCATATAGCGGCTTACAACACTTACTGCAAATGAGATATCAGGGCGAGTATGCCCTAGATAAATCAGTCTGCCTACTAGCCTTTGATATCTTTCGCGATCAATAGGCTCTCCTGCTTCTGCTCCCATCTTGCACTTCTGGTCAATTGGAGTGACTGCTGCTCGGCATCCCAGCATTCCTGTCTCCTTCAGCAGATCTAGTGCATATTTCCTTTGTGAGAGAACAATTCCTTGTTCACCATTACATACCTCGATACCCAAAAAGTATCTCATCTCTCCCAGGTCCTTTACCTCAAACTCTTTGGCGAGTTTTGTCTTCAACTTAGTGATCTCATCAGCATCATCACCTGTGATTACTATATCATCCACATATACAGCAAGTATAGTTATATGGCCTCTTGCATGCTGGAGGAAGACCGTGTGATCTGCATTTGTCTGATGGTACCCCATGCCAGTGACAGCCTTTCTGAATTTGTCAAACCAGGCTCGAGGAGATTGCTTCAGCCCGTACAGCAACTTCTTCAGTTTGCACACTTTTCCATGTGACGTTCCTTCACCTGAATCTGACACAGAGTAGCACCCCGGAGGAGTCTCCATGTAAACTTCTTCTTGTAGGTCTCCATAAAAAATATGTTCTTTACGTCTAACTGGTGTAGCTTCCGCCCATAGTTTGCTGCAATGGAGACCAGTGTTCTTACGGTACTCATCTTCGCTACTGGGGCAAAAGTCTCATCATAATCGATACCATATGTCTGGGTATAGCCTTTTGCAACCAGTCTCGCCTTGTATCGTTCAGCTTTTCCTTCTGGTGTCTCCTTCACTGTGTAAACCCATTTGCATCCCACAGCTTTTTTCCCTTCAGGTAATGGCACCAGCTCCCATGTCTTATTTTTCTCTAGTGCCCCAAGTTCTTCCATCATTGCGGCTTTCCATTTTGGGTCCTTCTTTGCTTCCTACCAATTCTTAGGTAAAGAAGTGGAGTCTAACGAAGTGAGGAATGTTTGATAAGTCAGAGAAATATTAGAATAAGATAGGTAGTTGGCGATATCATGTTCATAATCTTTATAACGAATAGGAGCCTTTCCCGCATTAATGCGAGAAGACCTCCTTAAGGGAGCAATGGATGGTGGAGAAAGCATACCATCCGAATCGGAGAGATCCGCTTCCGAATCCGAGCGATCCGGTACGGGAATAACATCTTCAGGAGTCGGGGCAGGAGTAGACGAGGGACTTGGCACTATAGGCACAGGGTACGGCATAGTACTGGACCTCTGCTGTCTTCTTCTGTAAACTTGGAGCTCCTTTTCCCTTGTCTGCTTCTCCCCCTGCGTAATGTACGTATTGTCTTCTTCATCCTCCGTATCAGTATCAGTGATATTGTCTCCCCCTTTCTGCCAGTCTGTCACGACAGGACAAGGTACCGATCCGACAACGAAGTTTGGGCGTACTACCTTCCCCTCGTGTCTAACACCCGCTGTGTGAGGCGGGTTCCCAAACGCAGAACCTTCGTCCGAACCATAATAAGGTTCCAGCTCTCTGAATGTAACGTCCATGCTTACAAACAGCTTCCGTTCAACCGGGCTCCAGCATACGTAACCCTTCTGTGTCCCGGTGTACCCAACAAAGATATACTTAAGTGCTCGAGGATCCAGCTTACCAATACCAGGCCTGTTATCGTGGACGAAGCATACACAACCAAATACCTTCGGAGGAACGATGTACGCAGTTGTCCCCGTGAGTATTTCCAAAGGCGTCTTCCAGTCCAGTAATTGAGAGGGCATCCTGTTGATGAGATAAGAGGCTGTCAAGACAGCCTGCCCCCACAAAAATTTAGGGACATTCATAGCCAGCATCATTGTCCGAGCCACCTCCAGCAGGTGCCTATTCTTTCGCTCGGCAACACCATTTTGAGCCGGTGTATAAGCACAAGAGGTTTGATACAGTATACCATGAGAGGATAAATATGCAGCAAACCTCTTATGGGTATATTCCGTCCTATTATCCGACCGAAAACACTTTACACGAGCATTATACTGTGTCCGCACCCGTTGATGGAAGCTTTGAAATGCCTCGAAAACATCACTTTTATTCTTCAGCAGGTAGACCCACGTTACGCGGGTAGAGCAGTCAATAAAAGTAACAAACCATCTATAACCGTTAACACCGTTTGTAGGACAAGGGCCCCACACATCGGAATGAATCATATCAAAAGCAGCAGAACATCGATGCCCAGAATGCACATAGGAGCTTCTGGTATGTTTCCCCAACTCACAAGAATCACAAACTAACAACTCTTTATTTGTTTTTTAATATAATGATGGATACAGTCGACCAATAATGGGAAAAGAAGAATGTCCTACATGCTGATGTTGGAGGAGCAGCTCGGCTTCGACACTTCGACTTCGGACTTCCGGTTGGGCGTCTGCAACCAAAGATGCCAGTGCTCTATCCAGACCGTTCCTGTCCAAGTACCATAGACCCTTATGCCATGTGCCAGTACCTAGTCGTCTCCCCGTTCCCTTCTCCTGAAAAGTTACCTTAGGAATATCAAAGGAAATAATACAGTTTAGATCAAGGATAATGGCGCTAATGGAAATAAGATTGACAGGAAAGGAAGGAGCATGTAAGACATTAGATAGAGTGATGGAAGGAGTGCAATCAACAGTGCCTTTACCCGTAACCGGCCTGTAGGTACCATCAGCAGTCTGAATGCTTTCTGACGGCGTTAGAGGAGAGTATTCCCGGAACTCTCCTCTGGACCCCGTGACATGGCAAGATGCCCCAGAGTCCATAATCCAAGCTGGCTGAGAGACAGCTGCAAGAGCACGCGGAGGTATATCGGCACTGGTTTGGGAGAAGTAAGTGCAGTAATCTCCTGTAGCGGACGGCGCCCCAGGAATGACTTGTCTTTCACCAGAACCAAGCTTTGAGCCGCGCATCTTCTCGAGAACTTCCCTCTCAAATGGAGTGATGTTCGCCAGCTGATTGTCCCCACCTTCATCCGCCAAATGCGCCTTATTGCCTCCAGAGTAAGTGCCCCTTCCACCACCGTAGCTGCCTCGACCACCTCATCGTCCACCGCGACCACGACCCCGACCATTCGAGGAAGTCCGTGTCGGTTTTGGGCAAAAGCGGATGTAATGCCCTGTGTCACCACAGTTGTGGCAAAAGCCTCCCGTAGAAGGAGGCGGTGTGAAAGTGGCAAGAGGAGATGTGTCAACTCCGGCCTGCTCCCCCTGGGAGATACCCTTGGTAGGTATCAGCTTCAACCGTGCTTCTTCTTGTGCCATGGCAGCTATGGCGTCCTCTAATGTCGGCAGCGTCGGTTGTGCGAGAAGGACATTCCACCGTTGCTCAAACGCTGGGTTGAGCCCCTTCAAAAACTTCATCATCCGTTGCCGCGAAATATAATCCAGAAATTTCTGGAAATATTTGGCAAAAGCCGGTTCAACCTGAGCATCCTCCATGCCAAGAGGATCATAATGGTCAAGATCAGACCAGTACTTCTTCAACAAGGCAGCGTACTCAGAGATGGTACGATCGTCTGGGATTACCCTATCGAGCTCATCCTGCAGTTGGAAGACTCGCATGGGGTTACCCGAACCGGAGTACATGTCCTTCAACATTCTCTAAATATCAGCAGCTCCCTCCATTGCTTCAACGTTACCCGACACTTGGTCGGTCAAAGAGGCTGTCAACCAACCAGCCACGACTTTGTTGACAATGTCCCATACAGCAAACTCCTTCGAGGAGTGATCGACAGGGGCCGTAGTGTGGCCATCAACATAACCAACCAAGCCACGTCCCTTCAGCATCCGCATCGCCTGCCGCGACCATTTCAAGTAGTTGGTCGTGCCTTCCAACTTCGTCTCCAGCTTGTCCAACTTCTCCATTTTGTACGGTGATGGATCCACATCAGTATGGACCACGCGTGGTGTCGCCTCCGGTAATCTCTTGGTCAGGAGATCCTCGACCAGGGCCTTCATTTCTTCTGCTGTCAACTTCTCATAGATGGAATCCATGACTTCTGCAACTGCAATCAGTGAGGTGTTGTTGTTTCCGGAGTCGTCTTCTTTGGAGTCGTCTTCGTCTTAGTCAGCTGTCGGGGGGAAACAACAAAACGAGATCCCTCACTGAAATGTCGTAGTTTATACGACCAACTAGAACCGCGTCATGATAACGCGTTCGGACGGCTCAAGGATAACCAACGTAGTTGTGCCTCATTGCATGAGACAAACCAGAGGTATACCAGCCGTGCAGAAACGATTGTAAAGACAACGTTTCTGAGATACGAAGATCTAAAGAGATTTCGTATTCGTAGCAGAGCTTCTAAAAAGAAGGTACTAATTCTCGAAGGCAACAACAGAGATCTTCTAAAGAGAAGGAACTCTGATTCTCGAGGCAACTACAGAGATCTTCTAGAGAGAAGAAATCTTTTTTTTTTTGGAAACAGCAAAAAGAAAACCCTAAAAAGGGTGCTGTAGCAGCAGTAAAGGGGCGGGTTGGGGGGGGCGGGGGGGGCGGCGCTGGAGGGGGGGAAGGGGGCCGGCGGGTCAGCGGGGGGGGGGGGGGGGGCGGCGGGTCAGTGGAGGGGGGGCGCGGGTCTGCGGGGGGGGGGGGGGGCGCGGGTCAGCGGGTGGGGGTGAAAGGGGGGCTGCTCCGGGAGGGGGGGAAAAGGGGGGTCGGGGGGGGCTGCTCCGGGAGGGGGCTAAATTTTTTTTTTTTTTTTGTGTGGAGAGAGAGAGAGAGAGTTATGGCTCTGATACCATGTAGAAAATAATAGTTGGGATGAATTTTATTGATGGACTACTTCACTACTTATAGGGAGTCTAGCTCCTCTACATACTACAAATTCCGATGTGGGACTAAAATTCCCTTATTGATTCTCAACAGCAAGTTAGGAGGAAGCTGAAGGAAACAGTTGCCAAGGTAAAGGAAAGAAATGTGTAAAGCAAAAATGATTCATGAAACTATTATTCTTAGAAGTGGAACTTTTCAAGGGAGAAGAAGGTTCAAAAGCATTGAGATTTGTATAGTGCCTCAAATCCCACATATGCAGGATTTATGAGAGAACATTTATGGGTTTCTGTGCATTATTAAATTGCTTATTTGTGATCCATTCATAGATTTAGGAGCATTAACAGATCCATCTGTTCCAACTTAAGTACGGAATTGATTCCATAATCACTAATTGGATTGCTTTTGAGCGTGCAAAATTATATATGTAAATAAAATGATAGTTGGGAAATGTAGGATATTATCTTTGCCATCCATTGTATTATATAGGAATGATATACTCCATTGAGAACTTTTTAGTTGAAATATAGTAATTAAAAGGAAATTCCATTCTGTATTAATTATTAGACTGTAAAAGAAGGAATGTCATTCCTATCACTATTTGGCTTAATTTGTCGTAGACATGAATACAGTTCATCATCATCATCATCCAAGAATTATCTCATCATATAGGGTCAGCTATGAAACACAAGAAAGATCCACGAAAGGTTCGACAAACATTTATTACCTGCTGTCGACCTGATGATAGACATGAATGCAGTTCCCTATAGAAAATCATACATGGAAACTCTTTCATCTGGACTATCCTATAGTCTAGGGGAACTTAAAGGTGCTCCTTGGTTGCATGAATTTCACTGCATGATCGAATCCTAGGTTTTATGGCAAACCTCCATCTTGCTCATAGCTATTGGTAGGAATTTCGTACCAGAACTGAGAATGCCAAGTTGACAACCAGTTATATGAAGTTATTTTGGACACTTTCTCTTACTCCATAGCCAAAACCAAACACAAACTACCAAAGCTATACCCAGGATAGGTATCTGTATCAAGTACTGGGGTCATCTTAACGAACTCAAATCTTTTAGTTTTAGCTCAGGACACTTACCCGTGAGCAGAGGAAACACTGGTAATGCCAATGGCTTCTCCGATATGCCTACCATGACTATCTTGCCATGGGCTTTCAGTAAAAGAATCAACGGAGCAAGGGCGGGCATGGTCAACAACTACAGTGTCGATGATACCATCCATGGTGCCCTTGGCAACCTAGAAGCACAATTAGGATATACACTTACATAAATAACCAGATTAACATAATTAGGATATACACTTACATAAATAACAAATATAAGTAATAAAATAATGTGTTAGTTTTTTGATCAGTTGGTTAATACAAGTTAGAAACAAAAACCAACCAAATAATGAGAAATATAAAAAAAAAGTTAATTGATAATTGATTCAGTCAATTTTTAGTTAATCATGAAGACTCCTTACGAGCTGATCTCATGAGACCCACATAAATAAATGGTATGACCCGCCAAAAACAGTATGAAGCCTTTATCCCACATTTTTGTGGTTGGATACAAGAATCCTTCTCTTGTTCCGCTTTGTTTGAGGGCCCATTTAATCTCTAACATTAGCAAATATATTAACTACATGGTAACTTTTCCCAGAGAAAAAAAAGTTCTCCATGCAACCATGCCACATGAACTGGAATTGCAATTCCCTGATTCTTGTTTCCAAGAATTGCACTTGCAAGTGGAAATGCTAACAACTTCAACAAATGCACATTAATTATGTATATGCATGAAGAGAAGCTTTTAACTTCACTTCAAGGGTAGGTCTCAAGTAAGGTTCCAAGCATGGCTACTTTGATCTGCTTTGTGCAATCCTGTGTTCCTAAAGGCCTTTACAGGGTCAGTTGTCTTAATTTGTCCACTCACTGCATTAGTTTAAAGTCTAACAAAAAGAATAACATTGTACAATAGTTCAACAAAGCATGTAAACAATACGATTCCTTAGGGACAGAATATTGCACGAATGGTGATCAAGGACAATATCATTGTAAATCAAACTATCAATTAATATTAGGGAGATACAGAACTAAATTTACAAAAGCACAGATTAATTTAAATAAAACTTTTGACATCTAATATCAAGGTGGTACAGACATGCAAACTCAAAATTTTAACTTTCTTATCTTCCTCAAGGATAAAAATTTTACCAAAGCAATATTAAAGATAATACTAGAAGTCCATAACAAATACTATAATAAAAAGAAATACAGAAGTAACTGAAAAAATTGTATAAGATCAAATAAATAGGCAACTTAACCTGTGAAGCTCGCTTATAAGACAACTAAAACCAGTAAATGGAGATGAAATGGTGTTCAGCTCTATTTGGAAAAGTAGATTGGTTCCATTATCTAGCATACAATCTGTTAGGAACAAACCTAAACAGATGTCCTGATAGTGTCGTTCAGAAGAAATCAAAATAATCTCAAAGAAGAATAGAAATAAAGAGATGTGAAAGAAACTGATTAATATGTTTTTCAAAATATGTTAAAAAAATTCAAAATATGTATTTGCTTAGTTTCTGCCAACCAGATGTTATGGCATATACCCAAAGTTGGTAAAATGATAAACTAAAGGCATATTCAAAGATTCACCTCCGTTTTCTTGATGTCTAGCATCTTTGAGTGAATATCTAAGTGTCTACCAGTAAAAGCATCCACCTTCTTTGTTCTGCAAGATGAACCCAACAATCTAATGCTATAAACAAATTGAGCGGATGTTTGTCATATGAATTATTGAAATTAAGGTATGTCTATTATGAAAGAAAAAGGTATGTCTACTATGACCATAAACATAAAGCAACTAATATATTTCAAAGACTCGCATGTTCCTTGTCTTATTTAAATATCAAAAGTTTTATGAAACAAGCTTTAAAAGGAATCAAAATTGTGAAGAGAAGTTAAACTGGACTTTATGCTTAGGTAAACATCATAGTATGTGTTGTTGATAAACTCAACATCAAAAATTCCAATAATCACAACTCATAATGGATCATGCTATACAAAAGAGAGAATAGTCATAAAAGTGGTCATTAATCTTCGGAACGAGGCGTTGCGGAGTGTGACACTTAATAGTGAAGGCTCCATGGATAGCTTTAGCAAGTATACAACCAGATTCAGTAGTCAACCCCACATTTGGTGCCAAATTCCTGGTCAAGAAAATTATAGACAAGAGTGAGGCTTGTCCTAAACCCTAAAGGACAAGCTGGCAGGTAGGAAGCCTGTGTTATAGGATATTGATAAGTTCCCAATATTAACCTTACTGACAAGTAGAATGTGGGAGCTTATGATTCAGTGCAAAGTAGCAAAGTATCAGTTGTGCAGTGGCAATGCAGTGATTTCTTGGTAGTTAATCCAGTAACCCAGTTAGTATCAGTTAGTGTAGCAAAGAGAACCAAAGTATACTCATTCTCAAGTCTGTAGAGTATTATCGGAGCTTTCATAAAGGCATGTCAGCAATTGTCCACTCAACAACTACTTACCAGCTCACTTGGCCAGGTCAGCATTAGGCAACACAGTCAGCGTTACGGTTGGTATCAGTAATAACAAGGAAATGTAGTGTAATGTTGGTTGTGCAGAGAAAGTTTCATGTCCAAACTCTATAAATAGAGTAATGTAGAGAAGAGAAGGCATGAAGAAATGTATAGGCATTCTGTTACTTCTTTTTAGTTTTCTCCAATTCTTGTAATCTCTTTCGTGTTCCTTATCAATTAGAATAAATCAAACCCAAGTTTTCTTCCCCAAATTGAATTTTCCTCTGATTCTTTCAATTTGCTTTCGATCCATGGACAATTGTTCACAATTATCACCAATTCATGGTGTTCTAGGAAGAGGATCCTATCAGATATGTAGCTCTAAGCTCATGTCACCAGAGCTTGGAGGTAAAGTGATGATACAACATAAAATTTGACATGATCACTGAAAATAAATTACCAAACTAGTGAAATTTTATTGAAAATAAACTCATATGTCATCTTAAAAGGTTTATGCAATGTTATACTTAAGCTCCTTATCACACAAATGTAGTAGATCAAACTTAACAAATCTTTAGCGCAAAACCAACTTGTAACTTATCAAAAACATATGGGAATTTAGATTGATAGTACAACAAATCCACCTGAGCATGCAGCAGAAATCACTGAAACATGTTTCGGTGCAACAAAAAAATATATAGTTTATAACTTACAACAATATACATATCCTGGAACTCCCAAGTTAATATAAATTAAAAGTAATCTGATGGATATTGGAGGATGACCTGAACAAAGAATCTTGCAAGAATTTACCGTCCAAGCTCACATGATCTACAAGCTCATTGAAAATGGGAGCTAAGTCACATGTTGATACCGACATGTGTTCCATTGGAGGTAGGACCGGATCATTTTCACATGTTTTAACAAGGAAGTTGCATCTTTGAGTGAGGGAGATTGTGAAACCCCAAGATTTAGTCTGAAATCAGGCATGATGGATACTATACCTATGCTATTATTTGTGGATTTTTTATTTCTAAGTTAATCTCTTTTATATTGACTGCTAAATTTACCAAAGTGAATTATTCTTGATATAGACATACTCAGACAACAATACAACATAAGATAGATTCTTATCGTGTTAACTGAGGAATTTAATATATTTATCATTTACCTCTAAATCTTTAGTTGCTTTCTCTCTTGTTATTTCCTTGTGCTGGCAGGCACGCTTCAGAAAGCCAACACATAGCACCCCCTGAAATTAGCATTCAATAGTAAACAATATATTAAAAAACAAGTATTGACTATTGCTACAAAGCATAAGAAAATGTTATCGTGTCTGTGACATATTGTGTCGAAGTGATCCGACAGTAAAAGACATGACACAAACACTTCAAAATACACTAGAAATAACAAAACACATGGTTTGTTCTTACCTTATGTTTGTATTATATCGTATTTGTGTCCATGCAACATAGTGGAAAACACAAAATTCATTGTATATCAAAATTATGATGCATCGGACAACCATTACCAAGATCGCATAGGTCAGTCAGCACGCAATCAGTAGGTGTTGATATATGTGTTAATTGTTATTGGACTTTAGTCCCACATTGCCTAGAATGATAGGAGAGGAGGCTAGTCTCTCCTATATATATGTAGTCTCTATTCTAATAATAATCACTTAAAATCTCAACATGGTATCAAAGCCTAAACTTGCTTAGAATACTGTCAGAGCCACCTTTTCTACACAAACCCTACCCCTAACCTCACCCTCCCGTTTCCCCCCACGCCGCCGCTGCCGCTGCAACTGCTGAGCCGCTGCCGCTGCGGCTGTGCCGCTGCCGCTGCGGCTGTGCCGCTGCCACTGTTGCACCGCTCCCGCTACCGCTGCAGCCGCTGCTGAGCCACTGCGGCTGCTACTGCCACTGCTGCTGCTGCCGTGGGTGCCTCCGTGCACACCACTTTTAGGGCTCCTACTGTGTAGGTAAGCCTAAACTTGAGATTTATCTCATCTGTGGCACCTACTGTGTAGGTAAGCCTAAACTTGAGATTTATTTCATCTGTGGCACCTACAGTGTAGGGAAGCCTAAAATCGTTCTTGGAGATTTATCTCATATGAGATTCTCAAAAAAATGCCGATGATGCCTAGATCTGATGAAGCCAGACATATTCGGATTTATGAGAGGACGACGAGGACAAGCGTGAGTCGGGGAGCAAGTATGACGTGATCGAGAAGAAGCATCGATGGAGGCGATCCTCATGAAGCTGGATGCTGACGATGTGGCGATGTTGATGAAGTTGATAAAGGTGTCGGCTGGTGATAGCACGACACGAGCGCCGCCAAAGTTGGAGCTATCCTCCATCGATCTGAAGTTGGATGGACCAGCCACCTATCTGAGTTGGTCACGGCAGGTGAGAAGAACCCTTGCAGGAAAGAACCTGGAGGGATTCTTGACGGGCGAAAAGACAGAGCCGGAAGAGGGCTCGACAGGACGCGACGAGTAGAAATCCACTCATATGATGATTTACATCTGGCTTCTCAATTCCTTAGTCCAGTCTATTGCTTCCACAGTAGATGGCATGGAGATGGTGAAAGACGTATGGGAGAAGTTGAGGAGAACCTATGATGGCGTGGAAAACAACCTATGGATCTTCCAGATAAAATGGGAGATTGATGACACCGTACAAGGAGATAAGACGGTGCAGGAGTATGGTACCGAGTTGGAGCATCTCTAGCTGGATTATGATCACTCCACAAAGCGGGCAAGCTGCGGGGACCCGAAGTGCAAGGAGAGACATGTATGTCTGCAGGAGAAGACGATGAAATTCTTCAAATGGCTGACTGCCGCATTTGCACGGAGGACAGCCTTACTCCTCGCCCAACCATAGATCCCTAGTCTTGAGGAGGCTATCTCAGTCATGATCCAGGAGGAGACGCGGATCTGACTACAGAAGGGAACAGGTGGTCCCCCCGAAGCAAAGTCAGCACTAGCAGCTGCTAGCTCAGGCGACACAGGATCCAAGGGAGAGCTCTAGAAACACTATCGGTAGTGCTACAACTGCGGGATGATGGGCCATCATCGATATGATTGTACCAAACCACCTAAGGAGGGAGACTCAGGTGGTGGACAAGGACGAGGACGAGGACGTAGACGTGGTCGAGGAGGCCGACGAGGCGGCCGAAGAGGCTATCGGACAAACTAGCTGGTGGCAGAAGGGAATGGAGGAGCTGGTGGCACCTTTACTGAGGAGGATCAGGCACTGCTGGACCTGCTGGAGAGAAAGCAGAGAGCGTCGACCGAAGGAGACAGGAGGAGCGGAGCAGAGGAGACATCAACCCCATTCTTCGGAGGCAACACCGCTATTTACGCTCACCCACCAGAAGGTACTGACGAGTCACTCGCTCTTGCATCTATGTCTTTCCTTAAAACGTCAGACTGGATTATCGACTCAGGAGCTTCTCGGCATGTGACCGGGAACTCTAGTGAGTTTTCTTCATACACTCACCTAGCACCAGCAGACACCATTCAGATTACAGATGGCACTTTCCAACCAGTGGTCGGTAAGGGTACTATTAATTGTACAGGTTCAGTAAGATTATCCAATGTGTTACATGCTCCATCCTTTCCAGTCAGTCTTTTGTCTATTAGTTCTATAATTCTCCAACTAAAATGCACTGTTTCTTTTGATATTCCTAAGGTGATCTTTTAGGAGAAAGGGACGGGACGAAGACTTGGGACTGACACCTATCATGAGAAACTGTGGTACCTAGATTGGGAAGGACTGGACTCAGCATTGATATCTATGGCAGAGAAGGCTGGAATGGAAGAGCTGTAGCAGAGGACTGAAGATACTTTGATACTTCATCATAAGAGGATGGGACATTCTTCTTTTGATACTCTAAGTAAGTTGTATCCAGAGATGTATGCAAAATCAAATAAACAGAAATTAGTATGTGATGCATGCGAGTTAGAAAAGCTTACTAGAAGCTCATATGTTGGTACTGGTCATAAGAATTCTCTTGTTTTTGAGGTAGTTCATTCTGATGTTTGGGGTCCATGTGCTACTAACACTATGAATGGATATAAGTAATTTGTCTCCTTTATTGATTGTGCATCTCGTGTCTCCTGGCTGTATTTAATAAAAAATAAGAGTGAAGTATTTGCTTGCTTTTGGGACTTCCATAAACATGTCCAGACATAGTACAATGCAGTAGTAAAGATACTGAGGTCTGACAATGGAACGGAGTACACCAACAGGATACTTGCAGAGTACCTGTCAGCACACAGAATACAGCACCAGACCAGCTGTGCATACACACCAGCACAAAATGGAGTAGCAGAAAGGAAGAACCGACACCTTCTAGAGACTGCAAGAAGTATGATGATCGACATGAATGTTCCATAAAATCTATGGGGACATGCAGTATTGACAACAGCTCAACTTATCAACATGATGCCTTCAAAAGTCTAGGGATGGAAGTCCCCATGCGAAGTATTACAAGGCAATAATAGTGGGACACTCCCACTAAAGGTGTTCGTGTATGTGTGCTTTGTGAAAGATAACAGACCATCAGTTGGAAAACTTGACCCCAGAGCAGTCAAGTACATCTTCGTGGGCTACTCAGCGACTCAGAAGGGATATGTGTGCTGGAGTCCAGTAGAGAAGAAGAAGTTCGTTAGTATGGATGTCCACTTTCGAGAGCATGAGCCACATTACCGTCGTGAGCACCCTGAATTTTGGGTTGATTTTTTCTTTTTTTAATTTTCTGATTGATTTGGTTTCGATAAATAATTTATTATGTTATTTTTCCTTAAGTGTGCTTTTTCGTGCCTTTGATATTTGGAGTGTCAGGGATGTTCAACTCTGAAAATCTTCTTCACGAGCTTTGGAGTGGACAGGATTACCTTCATGATGGTATATAGTGTCCCACTCAAACTTGTTCCCTTGTGCTCTTTTTGCTTCGCAGAACTTCGGGTCGATTCAGACCATTTGATCATTAATTAATTTTTCCACTCTTTTCCTTGATCATTTTTAGCACGTTACCGTGACTTTTCATTTGGGAGCACAAGACCAGTCAGTTTCTTGAAACCAACTCATCATGCATGATCTACTCGAGACACTCTTCACCCTTGACCTTCGTGTCCCACTCAGACACGCCATTTTGTGCTCCAATTGCTTCGCACAACTTTTCTGACACGTGACCCGATTATATTTTACCCCACGGTGTCACATTCATTTTTCAACTTGATTTGTGGGTCCCCTGTCGACCAAAATATGTCAGCCCCAATTATGGACATAGTCCACTTTGAGCCTACTACCCGTCCGACACTTGTGTCCCATTTATTGGAATCTCCATGTGCTACTTATTTATCCATGATCATCAACACCTAATTTTAATTCGATTTTTGCACAATGTCTGATTTTGACCCAATCCGGCTCCACCAAGTCCAGTCCAGCTTCGTGCTATCCTCCATTGTGACACCCTCATATTTTTTTACCCAAAAATATCAAGTACCCTTCTACCTATTTTTCTATATTTGATAGAAATTTCTGTTGATTTTTAATCCATTGGAATGACCCAATTTCTAGCTAATTAATTCCTAGCCATTGATTTCCCTCATGTAATCTCAACCATTAATTCCCCCCCCATAGCAGCCAACAATCCCCTATAGGTTGGCCGGCCCTAAAATCTAGGCTTGGCACTTTCTCTCTCTCCCTCACTTCAATTATTATCACTCTCTCTCTCTTCCTATTATTTCCATTCATCAAAACCACAACCCAACACCAACAGCCGAGCAACCCCATTCCAAGCTTCCTGGCCGAGCTTGGCTCCGGCCACCCCCTGGCCGGCCACCGCCGTGGCCTGGCCGTCAGCCCCTCGCCGCACCAACCTTCTCCTTTCCTCCTCTCCACCATTGCTATCAACACCACCCACAACCACCATCAAACACCATTCCGGCCACCACCATCATCATCCAAGACATCACCACTACCTCCTCCGTCCCGTCGTGCCGCCGCCCCTTGGCCGCGCAGCCCCCGCCGTCGCCGGCCAGGCTGAGCAGCCGCGTCGAGCTGCGGCAGCAAGCACAGCCGCATGCACAGGCGCGCACGTGCACGTGCGCGGGCCGCCGTCGTGCGCCGCCGTGCCGCCGCACGGCCGCCTTGGCCACCGTGGACGTGCGCCCCACTCCAGCGAGCAGCCCCATGACGGCCACCGTCCTCCGGGACGTGCCGTCGAGGCGATTCGTGCATTTTGCACGACATCCCGTCGTGACGAGCTCGGGAACGAGGCTGGAATCGCGTTCCGTCGTAGCAACTTCGTACGTATTTTTCTGAAAATCCGACCGTTGGATCGGAGATTTCTTCGCTCCGTCATAATCTCGGTATATCACCTTCATCCCTGTCAATTTTCGTCCATTAATTTTATCGTTTGATACATCAAAACCGACACCAAGTTGACCGTTTAAATTGTATTAAATTTGGACAGTTTTACGGGACCAACTTCGTCATCTTGTACCTCCTCCACCGCAGCTCCGTTTGGCGTACTACCAGTTCCTGTGCGAAACTGGTATATGTCACCCCCAGTTTTCAGAAACAGGGGTATTTTTGTCATTTTACATTTTTAAATATTTTTAAAATTTATTTTATTATTTATGATATTATTTTGGGGTTGAAATTTATTTTATTATTTATGATATTATTTTGGAGTTATTTGAGTCGGGTTCGAATTTCAACTCAATCCGACTTGAAACGGGGACCCGGAGGTAGTTTGACTCTAGTGGAACCCACACACTAGTTAGGCATGGCCCACATGATATTAATTTTAGTCCACATGATAGAAATATTTTAGTTAGATGTTAGACTAATTATTATGGATAAGGTTAGTGTGATTAGAGACTTTAGAATGACTAATTTAGCCCCAACCAATTAGCCCTTTCCTAATACTCATAGAATAGGTTAGTGGGGCATTTTGGACCTTACCATAATAGGACAAATAGCCCCATATGGCCAGCCACTTTGGGAGAGGATAGGCTCAAGTTTATTTCATTATTCTCATCCACACTCTCTCTCTCTTGTTCTTCCCCAAATTCCTAGAGAGCAATTTCTAGCAATTTCTCCACCAAATCCTTCCATTTCGCCACCAAATCTTCTTCTTTCCTTCTCCATTCTAGCCAAGGAGGATGCTACCCAAGTTTGGGAGGATTCGGAGCTCGTTTGTGTCCTTTTGGAATCTCTACGTGTCGGTGTCGCTTCGGGAAGGCTTTTCTTCGATTCGATCTACCGGAAGGTATAAATCTCTTCTCCTTTTTATTTCCTCATGCATATAGGTCTATTTTGAACCCATAGGAATGACCCCCACGGTTGTATCTCTATTTGTGTCTATTTTGTGTCCATTTGGAGGTCATAGGAGTGTCCTTTGTGTTGTGGTTGTGTCCATATGGGAAAACCCTAAATTTGGACACACTATGTGTTGTTGTTATGTATGAATGAATTATTACATGTTTAATCTCGTATTTTTGTATTGAAGATGTGTTCTATAGTGTCTCATATATATATATATATTAGTGTAGAGAGTGAGTTCTTGATATATTATGTTATATACTTGTGTTCTTTTGTCTCAAACTACCCAAATCCGTCATGATTTTTATCCACGTTTTTAATTTCAGCCCTAACTTAGAAATGTCATAACTTCTAGCTCAAAGCTCGGTTTAATCTCCCATTTTTTTTAAAAGAAGCGTATTGAAGTTAGCTTGCCAAAAACATATATTAATAGGCCTAATTATTTCTGTAACTTTCTGGAGAATTATTTGAGTGTCAGCTGTACGAAAGACAAATGCGTTCTCGGTATTTTCGCGATTTTGGGAGTTTCCGAAAATGAAAACGCGATCCGTTTGAAGTTTTGGAAAGCTAACACATAGATCTATAACATACTTTAATCCTAGATTTTAATTCATGCTGAGATGATACAGTATTGATTATTAGTAGGAGTTACTATTCGGCATATGTATTTTGTGCACCCTTGTGTGTAATATAATGTTCTATTTGATTTTAATCCATGTTAATATATATACATTATGTAATTAAATAGAGAATGCAAGCATGAGTAAATGTTTAAGTAAATGATGTATGAGGTGTAAGTATCCTATCTAATGTAAGCATGTATAAGTATGGCTTGTAATGAATATGTAGGTTCCATAGTATGTAATGTATGGTGCATATAGTAGTACAAGAGAATAAATGAATGATGAATGAATGCAAGCATGAATGTAATATAATAATAGATGTAATGTATGCAATATACAAGTTAATGAGATGTAATATTCTATGTTAACACAAATCCTATATTACCTCATGTACCCCTTACACTATGTAGACACTATCACACTTGACACTTTGTTCACTTACACTTTGACACTCTTTGATATATATACATTATGTATGCCCATTTAACCCTCACTTGCCCTTTTGCCATGTTCACATACACACACATAGCCTCTTAAATAAGTATTTATGAATACAGTTAACTTAGCTATGTATGTATATTATATATATGTTAGCATATTGTGTTGTAATATATAAGTTTATATAACCATTTGAAATGCCATGATTATAGACCTAATGTTGAATACCAATATATGCATGTGTATATATGTGTAGACATATATAGTTTAAAGTAATAGATTACCTAGTGTATATCCAATGTGAATTCTTGTCTATTTGAGTATTGAATAATTGCATGCTATATAGAGTTGGGTGTATGTTGGCTTGTATAGCCTTGTATTGATGTGTGCTTGCTAGGATAGTCTTGGTTAGGCCTAGTAAGACTTGTTGGGTTAGGACATGACCTAGTTTGACTAGTGCAGTTGACCAGAGTTGACCAAGGGTTGACTTTGGCCTAGTTTGACCTAGATTCATGTAGAATGTATTGTAGTGCTTTATATTACCCTTTTGAACATGTTGTGACTTGTGCTGTTCCAATTAGGAGCCAGACACCTCTCCTCGGACAGTATCTTTACCTTGGACATTCAGATATCAGGCGAGTACATTCTCTGATCATTTTATATCATGTTTAGAATTATTTTCCTGCTTTAAATTACATTACTTGATACTGTCACGTTGGTCACACGGATTAGTACTATATGGATCTTTTTATGAGATGTTATCTCCCTCGGAAGCATCGAATACTGCATATTTTGTGCGTTTCACGAATCATCACGTATCTCTATGCTTCCTCTGATTCACGAATCGCTTGTGACACATGTACTCTCATGTTCACAGAGCCATCATGAATCACCATTATGTATCACTCATTTTATGAGCCATGTGAAGTTTCACGAATCTTAACATAACTTGAACAGATCTTTGTGTATTGATTGGGGATGGGGGAGTAGAAATAGACAAGTGAATATTATCCAAGTAGCTGTAGTCATGAATCACTCTCTTAGCTGTAGTCATGAATCTCCTATGCCATTCACATGTTTATATTTTACTCTGACTCACTCGTCACTATTAGTTCTCTATGTATAGTAGATATTTCTATTACAGTTCTCTCTCTGTTTACATACAGTATTTCTTCAGTTCATGTATCTTACTTTACTGCATGATTATATTTTCTAACCTGCTATGATTTGTTGAGATGTACTGTGCTCGCTCCTGTCCTGACTGGACCTGTTGATAAAGTTTACAGATAGCCTGGAGGTTGCCTGCTAGCCTAGAGGAGACAGTAGAGGTTGCATAGATAGCTAAGGTTTTTGCTTATAGTTTATTTTCAGTCATCTTGAGTTGTATTTATGGATTACTGTATTTGAGTTTTGAGATGTATTCTGAGTTTGTATCTTAGACACTTAGACTTCTATCTGTTGTATCTCTTTTCGATTTCATGTTTTATCTATCTTCCTTTATGCTCTATCTTAGATGTGATTGAGTTTACATTCTGCTATGTCACCCCCATTCGGGGAGTATAAACTGTTTAGTCTTATACTGTTAGATGCATTGAGACCTAGGACAGCGTTCTACCGCCGACACTGCGGCGTAGGCTGGGCGTTGTTACGTTCTCGTGCCCTAACTCTAGGGTGCGGGTCGTGACATATTTTTAATGGTGGCCCATGCAGGTCGAGTTTATGTAGTAGTATTCGAACTAGAGTACCACTACAGCCTGCAGTAGGAATAGGATATATTTTGAAGGTACTCAATCACGGTTAGGATTCCTTGAGAGATTCCTAGGACGACCCTTGAGAATCTTATTTTAACTTCGATTTGAAATCTGTTTTCCCTTGATTTAATTTACCTTTACTTCCTGTTATTGAACTTGATTTTGATGGATTATTGTTGAATTTTGAATCTTGATGTTAGTGGTTGAATTTGAGTCTGTATTTTTATGATTTTTGATGGATTATTGTTGAATTTTGAATCTTGATGTTAGTTGTTGAATTTGAGTTTGTATTTATATGTATTTGTACATTTTTTTTGGAATTAAGGTATAATCTGATAACATACTTGATAAGGACAGTGAGAAAGGTAAAAGTCTACTTTATTATGGAATTTAGAATTTATTGCAGTCATATTTGCTAGTATGACAAGGACGTAGAGCCTGATATAACTATACTTATCTTAGTTATGAAATCTAGATTTTCTTGCAGCCATACTGGGTGGCGTGGTAAGAATTCTAGATAACATGATTATAGGGTGTATGCCTTATTATGGACTCTATCGTTTATTGCAGCTATGCTTATTGGCGTGGCAGAATTCTGACAACATAATTTCAAGAAGACGCATATAATTATCATATTGTACCTTAAATATTTTTGAACATGTTTTCTCTACTTTTGTTTCAGTCCTTCAAAAAAAAAAGAGAATTGTTATTTGTTTGTTTTGATTTGTTTCTCATTTATTTAACTTAGGAGTAGCTTTAGCTATTTTTATAAACTTTGTGTAACTTCTTACTATGAAATTCTTCTTAATACAATGAATCGATGATTTGCTAGACTTTATCTTGGATTTGAAAATTTAGCTCTGGGTTTCAAAATGGGTTTTTCTTTTAAACAGATAAGCAAAAACAGATTTTATCGTTATTTCTTTCTTGCTATTATTCTTGTATTAAATAATAATAATAATACTGTCTTGATTACGTCAATCACCTGCTTACAACCTTGGTAGGAATCTAATTGTTGGTCTTAACGTAGAATTAAAATTTTATATTGGGACATGAGAATATATATGAATATATATAGTGGACACTTTCCTGACACTTATGCATGCTACACTTGATTTCCACCTATCTGAATACATATTAATATGTCGTTAATGTTTAAATTTTCAAAACCCTAATATTTTCGATTTTCTGCTTTTCCTAGCTTAACTCGTAATTTAAATATAAAATTTCATGATAATAATTTTATTTATATCACTGCACATATATGTTATACGTAGGGTTTCAATTCAAAAAAAAATTTTGGTTGAGTTTTGTGTTTAAATTTGTCAAATCTGAGGCTGTGTGCATATTAACCCTTAATACGGGATTTTAAATGTTAGTTCAAATTGATTATTTTAAATGTAATATTTAGAGCTGTGTACATTGTTGTTGTAGGGATATAAATTTAGGTTCCATATTCTTACATGTTAGGTTGTGATAAACATTGAGTTGGTTTTGATGTGCAAATTCTCCAAAATCCTGAAAACTGAATACATGTTAACATTTTTACATTGATTTCCATGTTTAGTTCAATTTCAGATTTAACATGTAATATTGAACTGTATGCGTAGATAAATGTATTGATAGTATATTAGGGTTTCATTTCTATCATGTTAGGATGTATTGGGAGCATTGAGATTAGTTGTGATGTTTCAAACTCCTAAATTTTAAAATTGCATTATGTTAATATTGCACTGGTTTAAATGTTAGCTTATTTTCAGATTTTTTATGTAAATGCTGAACTAAAACTGGGTTTAACCTTTCAATACTAAGCTATAACCCTGTACAAGGACACACACACCCTAACTTAGTATATCCTGTCATGTAACCTAACTCTTCCTCTCCATGTCATGATTATATATCTATATAGATATATATAGAGCTTAGGTATACATGTTATAATGTATATACATACATAACTAAATCTCTACCTCTTTATATATACATATATACATGGTTAGCCATGCATGTTATGAGCAAATGAGTTGTGTATTGTAGATTGTTTAACCAATATGCCATGATTAGTGTAACTTGATAGTTATTGTTTGAAACCCCAAATCCTCCTATGCACTTTCATGTATATTTCACATACACACACGCCTATTATCTAACCATATGAACATGTCCACATACACCCATACACACACGAACTACATAACTTGTATATAATGCTAGCTTTTCCCTCTCTAACGCTATATATATAAATATATTGTGATTGGATTTCTATGCAATTGGCTTTCATTCTTTAACTTTTAATTTTCTTGAATAGTACCCCTTATTAGATAAATGGTAGTTAACTTTATTTTATTTTGATAAGTACCAGTTTTCATATAGGATGGTAGACTGCCTTACAGTCTTGATGATTGTTATTTCTGTATCTTTTCTAGTTTAGCACCCAAGATTGCTTGTGTGTTTTGATACCATATGACCATTTTGGTTTAGCATGACTAGTATACCTAGATGAGACTTTCACTACCACCGTATGCCATGACCCTGTATGTCATCCTTTTAAATCGTATGATTGTTTAAGTTCTGAGACTTTGATTGTGGGGGGTTTGACCTAGAAGGAGTATGAACATTTTAATTTTGAGGATGAAATTTTTCTAAGGTGGGTAGACTTGTAACACCAAGTTCTCTAAAATGAGGGTAATTTTTGAAATTTTGTAATTTTAATTATTTATTGATTTGACATTTAAATCATGATATAATTTTTGGTAATTTTTAAATTATTTTAAAACTATTTAAAATCATGACTTGTGATTTTGATGTTTTGCTAGTGAAACCCTAGAGAATGTTTGACCTAGAGCCTAACCATGTGATTAGGATATTTTAATATCATTTCTGACCTAAGGATATTTTGCATTTGACCTCTTTGAATTATTTTGATATTTATTGCGTTGGTGATTGTTGATTTTGACCTCTGATAGGTGTGATTTTGTGATGGTTTTGTGTCCGTATCGGACACGTATCAGTTTTTATTTACAAATGTTTGATGTGCCTCAAAAAGATTTTTTTATTGCTGATTTTTTTAAAAAGTATTTGAATGAGATTGTTTTCTGCATGTGTTTCCTGTGATTGCTTTGTTTTAATTTCGAGGACGAAATTTTTTAAGGTGGATAGATTTGTCACTCCTAGTTTTTAGAAACAGGGGTATTTTTGTTATTTTATATTTTTGAATATTTTTAAAATTTATTTTATTATTTATGATATTATTTTGGGGTTGAAATTTATTTTATTATTTATGATATTATTTTGGGGTTATTTGAGTCGGGTTCGAATTTCAACTCAATCCGACTTTAAACGGGGACCCGGAGGTAGTTTGACTCTAGTGGGACCCACACACTAGTTAGGCATAGCCCACATGATATTAATTTTAGTCCACATGATAGAAATATTTTAGTTAGAGGTTAGACTAATATTATGGATAAGGTTAGTGTGATTAGAGACTTTAGAATGACTAATTTAGCCCCAACCAATTAGCCCTTTCCTAATACTCATAGAATAGGTTAGTGGGGGCATTTTGGAACTTACCATAATAGGACAAATAGCCCCATATGGCCAGCCACTTTGGGAGAGGATAGGCTCAAGTTCATTTCATTATTCTCATCCACACTCTCTCTCTTGTTCTTCCCCAAATTCCTAGAGAGCAATCCCTAGCAATTTTTCCACCAAATCCTTCTATTTCGCCACCAAATCTTCTTCTTTCCTTCTCCATTCTAGCCAAGGAGGAAGCTACCCAAGTTTGGGAGGATTCGGAGCTCGTTCGTGTCCTTTTGGAATCTTTACGTGTCGGTGTCGCTCCGGGAAGGCTTTTCTTCGATTCGATCTACCTGGAGGTATAAATCTTTTCTCCTTTTTATTTTCTCATGCATATAGGTCTATTTTGAACCCATAGGAATGACCCCAATGGTTGTATCTCCATTTGTGTCTATTTCGTGTCCATTTGGAGGTCATAGGAGTGTCCTTTGTGTTGTGGTTGTATCCATGTGGAAAAATCCCAAATTTGGACACACTATGTGTTGTTGTTATGTATGAATGAATTATTACATGTTTAATCTCATATTTTTGTATTGGAGATGTGTTCTATAGTGTCTCATATATATATATATATATATATATATATATATATATATTAGTGTAGAGAGTGAGTTCTTGATATATTATGTTATATACTTGTGTTCTTTTGTCTCAAACTACCCAAATCCGTCATGATTTTTATCCACGTTTTTAATTTCAGCCCTAACTTAGAAATGTCATAACTTCTAGCTCAAAGCTCGGTTTAATCTTCTATTTTTTAAAAGAAGCGTATTGGAGTTAGCTTTCCAAAAACATATATTAATAGGCCTAATTCTTTCTGTAACTTTCTGGAGAATTATTTGACTGTCAGCTGTACGAAAGACAAACGCGTTCTCGGTGTTTTTGCGATTTCGGGAGTTTTCGAAAATAAAAACGCGATCCGTTTAATGTTTTGGAAAGCTAACATATAGATCTATAACATACTTTAATCCTAGATTTTAATTCATGCTGAGATGGTACAGTATTGATTATTAGTAGGAGTTACTATTCGGCATATGCATTTTGTGCACCCTTGTGAGTAATATAATGTTCTATTTGATTTTAACCCATGTTAATGTATATACATTATGTAATTAAATAGAGAATGCAAGCATGAGTAAATGTTTAAATAAATGATGTATGAGGTGTAAGTATCCTATCTAATGTAAGCATGTATAAGTATGGCTTGTAATGAATATGTAGGTTCCATAGTATGTAATGTATGGTGCATATAGAAGTACAAGAGAATAAATGAATGATGAATGAATGCAAGCATGAATGTAATGTAATAATAGATATAATGTATGCAATATACAAGTTAATGAGATGTAATGTTCTATGTTAACACAAATCCTATATTACCTCATGTACCCCTTACACTATGTAGACACTATCACACTTGACACTTTGTTCACTTACACTTTGACACTCTTTGATATGTATACACTATGTATGCCCATTTAACCCTCACTTGCCCCTTTGCCATGTTCACATATACACACATAGCCTCTTAAATAAGTATTTATGAATACAGTTAACTTAGCTATGTATGTATATTATATATATGTTAGCATATTGTGTTGTAATATATAAGTTTATATAACCATTTGAAATGCCATAATTATAGACCTAATATTGAATACCAATATATGCATGTGTATATATGTGTAGACATATATAGTTTAAAGTAATAGATTACCTAGTGTATATCCAATGTGAATTCTTGCCTATTTGAGTATTGAATAATTGCATGCTATATAGAGTTGGGTGTATGTTGGCTTGTATAGCCTTGTATTGATGTGTGCTTGCTAGGATAGTCTTGGTTAGGCCTAGTAAGACTTGCTGGGTTAGGACATGACCTAGTTTGACCTAGTTTGACTAGTGCAGTTGACCATAGTTGACCAAGGGTTGACTTTGGCCTAGTTTGACCTAGATTTATGTAGAATGCATTGTAGTGCTTTATATTACCCTTCTGGACATGTTGTGACTTGTGCTGTTCCAATTAGGAGCCAGACACCTCTCTTCGGACAGTATCTTTACCTTGGACATTCAGATATCAGGCGAGTACATTCTCTGATCATTTTATATCATGTTTAGAATTATTTTCCTGCTTTAAATTACTTTACTTGATACTGTCACGTTGGTCACACGGATTAGTACTATATGGATCTTTTTATGAGATATTATCCCCCTCGGGAGCATCGGATACTGCATGTTTTGTACGTTTTACGAATCATCACGTATCTCTATGCTTCCTCTGATTTACGAATCGCTTGTGACACATGTACTCTCATGTTCACAGAGCCATCATGAATCACCTTTACGTATCACTCATTTTATGAGCCATGTGAAGTTTTACGAATCTTAACATAACTTGAACAGATCTTTGTGTATTGATTGGGGATGGGGGAGTAGAAATAGACATATGAATATTATCCTAGCAGCTGTAGTCATGAATCACTCTCTTAGCTGTAGTCATGAATCTCCTATGCCATTCACATGTTTATATTTTACTCTGACTCACTAGTCACTATTAGTTCTCTATATATAGTAGATATTTCTATTACAGTTCTCTCTCTGTTTACATACAGTATTTCTTCAGTTCATGTATCTTACTTTACTGCATAATTATATTTTCTAACCTGCTATGATTGTTGTTGAGATGTACTGTGCTCGCTCCTGTCCTGACTGGACTTGTTGATAAATTTTATAGATAGCCTGGAGGTTGCCTGCTAGCCTAGAGGAGACAGTAGAGGTTGCATAGATAGCTAGGGTTTTTGCTTATAGTTTATTTTCAGTCATCTTGAGTTGTATTTATGGATTACTGTATTTGAGTTTTGAGATGTATTCTGAGTTTGTATCTTAGACACTTAGACTTCTATCTGTTGTATCTCTTTTCGATTTCATGTTTTATCTATCTTCCTTTATTCTCTACCTTAGATGTGATTGAGTTTACATTCTGCTATGTCACCCCCATTCGGGGATTATAAACTGTTTAGTCTTATACTGTTAGATGCATTGAGACCTAGGACAGTGTTCTACCGCCGACACTGCGGCGTAGGCTGGGCGTTGTTACGTTCTCGTACCCTAACTCTAGGGTGCGGGTCGTGACAGTATAACCCTCTTACTATCCTCCAGTTTCTTTTCATTGTGAGCTTGTTTGATTGGTTGAATTCGATGCCAAAGTTGGCCGTCCGAATTCGTAATTTTCAACTTGTAAAATTCTATTTTTGAACACGGGACTCCAGATTTCATTTCTGACACCACTATTAGACTCGTGGCGTCGTTCTGGCATGTTTTCATATAAAATTTGTTAGATTTGGAGAACGTGGGCCCTGGCACGTTTTTCGGTACAAAGTGGGTCCCATATTCTGGGTCAACAGAACTTTTTGACGCCGGCTCATCGAAATCCAATTCCGGATATACCGTTGTGTTCGTATCGTCATTCTGGACTCGTTGACATATAATTTGCTAGCTTTTGGTGGACATTGGATCCGGCACGCATTTCGGTGCAAGTCAGATACCAATATCCGGGTCAACAGGTCATTTTGAGATCGGCTCATCGGAATCCAATTTCGGAGATACCGTTGAATTCGTATCATCATTCTGGACTCGTTGACAGGTACTTTACTCAGTTTTGAGAACATTGGCTCCGGCATGCATTTCCGTGCAAATCGGAATTCCAAGTTCTGATCAACGGACCAAATTGGGATCGGGTCAACGGAATCCAATTCTGGAGATACCGTTGGGTTCGTATCGTCATTCTGGTTTCGTAGACATATAATTTATTATATTTTATAGACTTGTTTTCTTGCACATTTTTCGGTGCAAAATGGCTCCGACACGGATACCGTTTTGACCCGAAATTACCTTTTTGCCCTTGTGTTCAAATTGGACCGTTGGGTAGGCTAACCTAGCTAATTGGACCATTCTGGATACGTTGGCGATGTTTATTTCATCGTCCGACAATGTTTGTTGATAATTTCTCTGAGTTTAACCTTTTTATATTTAATTAATAATTAATTCTCATAATGTTCGTATTTCAGGATTAGTACAACAAAACTGAGATCAGTCAATTCCAGTGATCTCACATCGCTAAAATTGACAAGTTGGACACGTGGATCACTATAATAAGATTATCAACTTTACAATTGATCATCTCATCTCGATTTGCGTGTCGTAAGTTTCGACGTACGAATAACCGACGTACGAATAACGAAGTAGACTTTATATCTTTAATAATTAGACTAGAATTGACCCTGTTTGACCAGAGTTGACCAGTTGACCCAAAGTCAACTGTAAGTCAACACTTGACCTAGTTTGACTAGATTATTGACCGGAGTCGACCTAGAGTTGTTTTGACTTAGAAGAACCAAGGATAAAATAGATTATTTGCAGAGATTCATTTATTATAACTTGAACACCTTGTAACCTGTGTTGCTTTAAATAGGACTCTGTGGCTTCAGTTGGACCCCCTATACTTATCAGCTGTTCAGGTTATCAGGCGAGTACATTCTCTGATCATTTCATATCCTGTTTAGAATTATTTCCTGCATTAAATTACTTTACTTGTACTGTCACGTTGGTCACACGGATTGGTACTATATGGATCCCTTCTTGAGATGTTATCCTTAGGGAGCATCGGGTACTACATGTTCTGTGCATTTCACTTACATGGCGTATCACTATGCTTCATTGGTTCTTCGATCACTTGTGACATATACTCTTATGATCACAGAGTCTTCCTGGAATCCTTATCCCATTTATTGGGTCTCCTAGAATCCCTATTTATGGGACATCCATGTATCACCCTTCGGGGGCCTGTGCATGGAATCATAACATAACCTGGTTGGATCCTTGTGTATTGATTGGGGGTACGGAGGAGTAGAAGTGGACATGTGAATAATACACCAGTAGTGTAGCATCAGAATTATTCCATAGTGTAGCATCAGAATCATCCCATGCCATTTACATGTCCATGTTGCACTCTAACTCACTAGTCACTGCTAGTTCTCTATGTATAGTAGATATTTCTATTACAGTTCTCTCTATTTACATACTGCATTTCTTTCAGTAACTGTATCTTACTTTACTGCATGATTATATTTTCTAACCTGCTATGATCTGTTGAGATATACTGTACTCGCTCCAGTCCTGACTGGACTTGTTGATAAATTTTACAGATAGCCTGGAGGTTGCCTGCTAGCCTAGAGGAGACACTTTAGAGGTTGTTTAGATAGTTATTTCCATTGTCTGGAGTTGTATTTACTTTGTGGATTACTGTATTTGAGTTTTGAGATGTATTTCTGGATTTATGTATCTTAGACACTTAGACTTCTATCTCCTGTATCTCTTTGGATTTCATGTTTTATCTATCTTTATCATGCTCTACCTTAGATATGATTGAGACTGTATCTACTATGTCACCCCCATTCGGGGAGTATAAACTGCTTAGTATTATATTGTTAGATGATGTGACCTAGGACAGCGTTCTACCGCCGATACTGCGACGTAGGCTGGACGTTGTTACGTTCTCGTACCCTAACAGTGGGTGCGGGTCGTGACACATTTTTAGTGGTGGCCCATGGAGGTCGAGTTTATGTAGTGGTATTCGAACTAGAGTACCACTACAGCCTGCAGTAGGATTAGGATATATTTTGAATGTACTCAATCACAGTTAGGATCCCTCGAGTGATTCCTGGGACGACCCTTGAGAATCTTATTTTACCTTCGATTTGAAAACTCTTATTCCCTTGATTTAATTTATCTTTACTTTCTATTGTTGAATTTGAGTTTGTATTTATTGATTTTGGGGATGATTGTTGAATTTTGAATCTTGATGTTAGCTGTGGCATCCGAGTTTGTATTTATATGATTTGATAGATTTTGTTCATTTTTGAATCTTGATGTTCGTTGATAAATTTGATTTTTGGGTATTCATTGTTGATTTAATTTAAATTTTGTTAAGATGAAATTATATGGGCTAGGTCATCTGAGTTTTGGAATCTAGTCTTCTATAGTCACATTAACCAGTATGGTGAGGACATATAGTCTAATTTTGGATATATTTCTCGGGTGTGGGAATTTAAGGTTTTTGCAGCCAAGCTAGCGGCATCGCGAAAATGTTAAATACCATGATTCTAGAGGTATGTGCCTAAGTCGAGGACTCTGTGATTATCGTAGCCTTGCTTGCTAGTAATGATGAGGATTTAGAGTACCATGATTTTGGATAGACGCATATGATTATCAGATTGTACCTTGAATATTTTTGAACATGTTTTCTCTACTTTTGTTTCGGTTATTCAAAAAAAAATTATTGTTGTTTTGTTCTATTTCGCTTCTCATTATTTAACTTGGGAGTAGCTTTAGCTATTTTTATAAACCTTGTGTAACTTCTTGCTATGAGTTTCTTCTTAATACAATGAATCGATAATTTTGTTAGACCTTATCTTGGATTTGATACTTTAGCTCTGGATTTCAAAATGGTTCCTTCTTTTAAATAGATAAGCAGAATATATTTTATCGTTATTTCTTTCTTGCTATTATTCTTGTATTAAATAATGATAATAATAAAACTGTCTTGATTACATCAATCACCTAATTTGCAATATTGGTAGGAATCTAAATGTTGGTCTTAAATGTAGAGTTAAATTTTTATATTGGAACATGAGAATATATATGAATATATATAGCAGACACTTGCCTGATACGTATGCATGCTACACTTTAAATTCCAACCTATCTAAATACATATTAATATGTTGTTGATGTTGAAATTGTCAAAACCCCAATATTTCTGGTTCTCTGCTTTTTCCAGTTTAAATTCGTAATTCAAATATAAATTTCATGTTAGTAGTTTTGTTTATATCACTGCACGTGTATGTTATATACAGGGTTTCAACTCTTAAGGGAATTGGTTGAGTTTTGTGTTTGAATTTGACAAATCTAAGACTGTGTACATATTAACCCTTAATACTGGATTCCAAATGTTTAGTTCAATTTGCTATTTTTTTTCAAATGTAATATTTTGAGCTATATACATTGTGGTATGTAGGGATATAAATTTAGGTTTCATATTCTTACATGTTAGGTTGTGATAAACATTGGGTTGGTTTGATGTTGAATTTCTTCAAAATCCTAAAACTGAATACATGTTAACATTTTCACATTGATTTTCAATATTTAGTTCAATTTCAGATTTAATATGTAATATTGAACTGTATACATAGCTAAATGTATGGATAGTATGTTAGGGTTTCTTCTCTATCATGTTAGGATATATTGGAAGCATTGAATTGGTTGTGATGTTTCAAACCCCTAAAATCTGAAACTGTATTATGTTAATATTATACTGCTTTAAATGTTGGCTTATTTTTAGATTTTGTATGTAAATGCTGAACTAAAACTGGATTTAACCTTTCAATACTAAGCTATACCCTGTACAAGGACACACACACACACACACTCTAACATAGCGTACACTGCCATGTAACCTAACCTTTTCTCTCTATGTTATGATCATGTACCTGTATAGATATATATATATAGAGTTTATGCATACATGTTATAACGTATATAGATACAAAACTAAATCTCTACCTCTTTATATATATATGTATAAGATTAGCCATGCATGTTATGAGTAAATAAGTTGCGTATTGTAGATTGTTAACCCATATGCCATGACTAGTGTAACTTGATAGTTATTGTTTGAAACCCAAATCCTCCTATGCACTTTCATATATATTCACGTACACACACGCCTACTATCTAACCATATGAACATGTCCCCATACACATAATGCTAGTTTCCCCCTCTAACGCTCTCTATATATATTGTGATTGGATTTCAATGCAAGTGATTTTCAATTCCTTAATTTTTGAATTTGATTTTTCTGTACCCTTTATAGATAATTGGTAGTTGCCTTTATTTTATTTTGATAAGTACTAGTTTTCATATAGGATGGTAGACCGCCCTACAGTTTTGATGATTTGTTATTTTTTGTAACTTTTCTATTTTAGCACCCTGGATTGCTTGTGTGTTTTGATACCCTATGACCGTTTTGGTTTAGCATGACTAGTATACCTAGATGAGACTTAACTACCACCGTATGCCATGACCCTGTATGTCGTCCTTTTGATTACATGATTTGTTTAAGTTCTGGGACTATGATTGTGGGGGTTTGAACTAGAAGGAGTATGGACATTTTAATTTCGAGGACGAAATTTTAATAAGGTGGGTAGGATATGAGCACGCTGAATTTCGGGTTGATTTTTTTTATTTATATTTAATTTTTTGATTGATTTGGTTTCGATAAATAATTTATTCTGTTATTTTTCCTTAAGTGTGCTTTTTCGTGCCTTTGATATTTGGAGTGTCAGGGATGTTCAACTCTGGAAATCTTCTTCACGAGCTTTGGAGTGGACATGATTACCTTCATGATGGTATATAGTGTCCCACTCAAACTTGTTCCCTTGTGAACTTTTTGCTTCGCATAACTTCGGGTCGATTTAGACCATTTGATCATTAATTAATTTTCCCACTCTTTTTCTTGATCATTTTTAGCACGTTACCGTGACTTTTCATTTGGGAGCAGAAGACCAGTCAGTTTCTTGAAACCAACTCATCATGCATGATCTACTCGAGACACTCTTCACCCTTGACCTTCGTGTCCCACTCAGACACGCTATTTTGTGCTCCAATTGCTTCGCACAACTTTCCTGACACGTGATCCGATTTTATTTCACCCCATGGTGTCATATTCATTTTCCAACTTGATTTGTGGGTCCCCTGTCGACCAAAACCTGTCAGCCCCAATTATGGACATGGCCCACTTTGACCCTACTACCCGTTCGACACTTGTGTCCCATTTATTGGAATCCCCATGTGCTACTTATTTACCCATGATCATCAACACCTAATTTTATTTCGATTTTTGCACAATGTCTGATTTTGACCCAATCCGGCTCCACCAAGTCCAGCCCAGCTTCGTGCTACCCTCCATCGTGACACCCTCATATTTTTTTGCCCAAAAATATCAAGTACTCTTCTACCTATTTTTTTATATTTGATAGAAATTTCTGTTGATTTTTAATCCATTGGAATGACCCAATTTCTAGCTAATTAATTCCTAGCCATTGATTTCCCTCATGTAATCCCAACCATTAATTCCTCCCCATAGCAGCCAACAATCCCCTATGGGTTGGCCGGCCCTAAAATCTAGGCTTGACACTTTCTCTCTCTCTATCACTTCAATTATTATCACTCTCTCTCTCTCTTCCTATTATTTCCATTCATCAAAACCACAACCCAACACCAACAGCCGAGCAACCCCATTCCAAGCTTCCTGACCGAGCTTGGCTTCGGCCACGCCCTGGCCGGCCACCGCCGTGGCCTGCCCGTCAGCCCCTCGCCGCACCATCCTCCTCCTTTCCTCCTCTCCACCATTGCTATCAACACCACCCACAACCACCATCCAACACCATTCCGGCCACCAGCATCATCATCCAAGCCATCACCACCACCTCCTCCGTCCCGTTGCGCCGCCGCCCCTTGGCCGTGCAGCCCCCGTCGTCGTCGGCCAGGCAGAACAGCCGCGTCGAGCTGTGGCAGCAAGCACAGCCGCATGCACAGTCGCGTATGTGTGCGCGCGCGGGCCGCCGTCGTGCGTCGCTGCGCCGCCGCACGGCCGCCGTGGGCACCCTGGACGTGCGCCCCACTCCGGCGAGCAGCCCCCTGACGGCCACCGTCCTCCGGGACGCGCCGTCGAGGCGATTCGTGCATTTTGCACGACTTCCCGTCGTGACGAACTCGGGAACGAGGCTGGAATCGCGTTCCGTCGTAGCAACTTCGTGCACGTTTTTCCGGAAATCTGACCGTTGGATCGACGATTTCTTTGCTCTTCACAATTTCGGTATATCCACCTTCATCCCTGTCAATTTTCGTCCGTTAATTTTATCGTTTGATACATCAAAACCGGCCACCAAGTTGACCGTTTAAATTGTATTAAATTTGGACAGTTTCGCGGGACCAACTTCGTCAGCTTGTACCTCCTCCACCGCAGCTCCATTTGGCGTGCTACCAGTTCCTGTGCGAAGCTGCTATAACCCTCTTACTACCCCTCCAGTTTTGTTTCATTGTGAGCTTGTTTGATTGGTTGAATTCGACGCCAAAGTTGGCCGTCCGAATTTGTAATTTCTAACTTGTAAAATTCCATTTTTGAACATGAGACTCCAGATTTCATTTCTGACACCACCATTAGACTCGTGGCGTCGTTCTGGCATGTTTTCATATAAAATTTGTTAGATTTGGAGAACGTGGGCCCTAGCACATTTTTCGGTACAAAGTGGGTCCCACATTCTGGGTCAACAGAACTTTTTGATATCGGCTCATCAGAATCCAATTCCGGATATACCGTTGAGTTCATATCATCATTCTGGACTCGTTGATATATAGTTTACTAGGTTTTGGTGGACATTGGATCCGGCACGCATTTCGGTACAAGTCGGATACCAATATCCGGGTCAACGGGTCATTTTGAGATTGGCTCATCGGAATCCAATTTTGGAGATACCGTTGAGTTTGTATCATCATTCTGGACTCGTTGACAGGTAGTTTGCTGAGTTTTGAGAACATTGGCTCCGGCACACATTTCCGTGCAAACCGGAATTCCAAGTTCTGGTCAACGGACCAAATTAGGATCGGGTCAACGGAATCCAATTCTGGAGATACCGTTGGGTTAGTATCGTCATTCTGGTTTCGTGGACATATAATTTGTTATATTTTATAGACTTGTTTTCTTACACGTTTTTTGGTACAAAACGGCTCCGACACGGACACCGTTTTGACCCAAAATTACCTTTTTGCCCTTGTGTCCAAATTGGACCGTTGGGTAGGCTATCCTAGCTAATTTGACCATTCTGGACACGTTGGCGATGTTTATTTCATCGTCTGTCACTCCCCGATCCTGGAATACGTATTTTAATACATAAACCGATAATTTGTATTTACCTCGTATTTATACTATATTTATTATGCAGTATTTCTTCATGCATTTCCCAAAAATATTCGACAAAATATTATTTCCTAATTTATTTTCTGCATTTGGGCCTACAGTTTTGGCTCATTTGGGTAACCCATTCTTGGTTCACCAATGGTTCATCATGAACCCTTTGGTTCATCATGAACCCATGGGTCCAAGATCTTTATATATACTCATCTCATTCTCTCTCCTCTCATTTACTTCCTCCACCAACCAAATATTTCCTCCATCAACCAAGGCAAGTACCAACTTGCTCAAGAGATGGATCCATAATTTTGTCAATGATTTCTTACAAAACTATTTGCCAAAACATGTTATTCTCCTCAATCTATACTAGTTTAGAACTTAAAAATTTCTATTTTGAAGCCTTAATTTTTGTAGATCTAGGTTTTAATTATTTTTGAATTTTGCACGGTTTGATCTACTTTAGTTGGATTTTATGGGTTTTTGATGCTTCCATATGGAAGAGCATTCAGTTTCACCCAAGTTGGAACTTTGGAAATCTGGATTTGGAGTTCGAATGGCCAAGTTATGATGCTTTGAAGTTTGGGTTCAGTCATGGTGTTCTTGCTGTTTGGAGAAAACAGTGAACAGTGTGCTCCGTTTGAGCACGCTTTCTGTTGGAAGCGTGTCTCTCCTTGAGCTTGCGTGACTTTTCACGCAGCTCTCTTCTTGAGCTTGCGTGACTTTTCACGCAGCTCTCTCCTTGAGCTTGCGTGACTTTTCACGCAGCTCTCTCCTTGAGCTTGCGTGACTTTTCACGCAGCTCTCTCCTTGAGCTTGCGTGACTTTTCACGCAGCTCTTCCCTTGAGTCTGCGTGACTTTTCACGCAGCTCGCCTTGAGTGAGCCTGAGTGAGCCTGCGTGACTTTTACCCCTTGAGCGTGCGTGCTTTTGTGCGTATGCTTTTGGTATTTTATTAGATATTATATGCCCATTTTATATCCTTACGCCTTTTGTCCCGAGCATGATATGAGCACTAATGTGACCCCGGAGAACAAAGTGTTCCTTCCTGATACATGTACCTGAATGTCCCAGTTCTTGTTCATGCTCGACAAATGACTCGTAACTCCACGTGGCGTATTTGCATTGATGCATTACACTAAGGAGGGTAGAACATGTTGACATACTAATTGACATGGATCCTCTTTGGGGTACTCGTACTAAAGTACGACTTTAGGAGGATAATCATGCAGGCCACAGCATGTGAGTCCAAGATTTCACCTAGGGTTAAACTAGGCAACTAAATATACTAGATGCATGGGGAGGGCAGAATCCCGAGATCGTGTTACACTAACCGCCTTGAGATATTGTCTTGACGCGCCGGCTGGTCTCCACGGATACTGTGTCATCTGCAACGAGTGGATGACTGTATCCGATTAATTCCTGCTATATAATATATGTTTTGGCAAGGTGGCCTTGCGAGGGACCTGTGCTCAATCATACCTGTCTACGCGAACCCCTGGGTTGGCTAGCCTTGTTGGAAGGATACGATCTGAGGATTTTCTAAATAACATGATGCGAGGATAACCTCGTCCCACTAGAAACTGGTAGACTTGATTGGCCGTGAAAACGACTTGCTTGTATCCTATTGCCTTCTGTGAATAACTGAGGGAAGCGGACTGTCATGGTACGTGATCCAACCCATGTTCTTGTTTGATTGTTGGGTTGGTTATCGTACTATGATAGGCTGTGGACCGAAGTTATGAACGGAAGACTTATTCTGGTTGTGAAGTGCTACTTCTGTGAATGACTGAGGAACATGGTCTATCATGGTGCATGATCCAACCCATGTTCTTGTTTGATTGTTGGGTTGGTTATTGTGCTGCGATAGGCTGTCGACCGAAGTCACGATCAGGAGATTTTATTGTTTATACCCTTTAACTTATGCGAAAGTTATAGAGTATGACGCGTCCCGAATCCATGCGGCACCTTTTGTCCTTGTTTGGTTGTAAGGGTGCCATATGGGTTCGAGGATGTGGCGTTACCCTATAATAGTAGCATAGGTATTACTATTATCAATCATTCTATTTAACTGGGTTTTTAATCTTAACTCTTGTACCCCTTTGGCGGTACTTGCTATTCGGGGCTGACCCCGCTGGTTTTGTTTGGCCAGATCTCGTAGCAGAGCCGGAGGACACGATCTTCCTCCCTGACATCCATGGTGCATACTAGGAGCATGGCGGTTCGGGGACTCGAGTGGGTTTCTTCTCCACCACTCCTGCTTATACTTTTGCGGCGTTTAGCCACCGGCACCTGTTAGCAGGATTACTCGATATTTTGTGTCGGTACATAATTGTAATTAAACAGACTGCAGCTGTGTATAATTTTGTACTCCTGACTCTCTGAGATAGCTAAATTATAAAGCTAGTCTCTCATGATCATTTTGATGAAGCATCGGGGACGCCTTACTGCTTTATCTTTAATGTTCATTTATTTGCTGATGTGATTTGATTGATTGAGACTTAGAACTCTGTGGGACCATAGGAGACTTTATTGTAGCATGTACCCCCTAGTCTCTCGACAGCCACGATCGCCGTATGACGTTACGTACCTCATATGGAGTAGCTGGCCTAGTCCGTCTCCGTATTTCGGTACTGGGGCGTGACATCGTCCGACAATGTTTGTTGATAATTTCTCTGAGTTTAACCTTTTTATATTTAATTAATAATTAATTCTTATAATGTTCGTATTTCGGGATTAGTACAACGAAACTGAGATCAATCAATTCTAGTGATCTCACATCGCTGAAATTGACAAGTTGGACACGTGGATCACTATAATAAGATTATCAACTTTACAGTTGATCATCTCATCTCGATTTGCGTGTCGTAAGTTTCGACGTACGAATAACGAAGTACACTTTATATCTTTAATAATTAGACTAGAATTGACCCTGTTTGACCAGAGTTGACCAGTTGACCCAAAGTCAACTTTAAGTCAACACTTGACCTAGTTTGACTAGATTATTGACCGAAGTCGACCTAGAGTTGTTTTGACTTAGAAGAACCAATGATAAAATAGATTGTTTGTAGCGATTCATTTATTACAACTTGAACACCTTGTAACCTGTGTTGCTTTAAATAGGACTCTGTGGCTTCAGTTGGACCCCCTATACTTATCAGCTGTTCAGGTTATCAGGCGAGTACATTCTCTGATCATTTCATATCCTGCTTAGAATTATTTCTTGTATTAAATTACTTTACTTGTACTGTCACGTTGGTCACACGGATTGGTACTATGGATCCCTTCTTGAGATGTTATCCTTAGGGAGCATCGGGTACTACATGTTCTGTGCGTTTCACTTACATGACGTATCACTATGCTTCATTAGTTTTTCGATCACTTGTGACATATACTCTTATGATCACAGAGTCTTCCTGGAATCCTTATCCCATTTATTGGGTCTCCTAGAATCCCCATTTATGGGACATCCATGTATCACCCTTCGGGGGCCTGTGCATGGAATCATAACATAACCTGGTTGGATCTTTGTATATTGATTTGGGGGTACGGGGGAGTAGAAGTGGACATATAAATAATACACCAGTAGTATAGCATCAGAATCATTCCATAGTGTAGCATCAGAATCATCCTATGCCATTTACATGTCCATGTTGTACTCTGACTCACTAGTCACTGCTAGTTCTCTATGTATAGTAGATATTTTTATTACAGTTCTCTCTGTGTTTATATACTGCATTTTTTTCAGTACCTGTATCTTACTTTACTGCATGATTATATTTTCTAACCTGCTATGATCTGTTGAGATGTACTGTACTCGCTCCAGTCCTGACTGGACCTGTTGATAAATTTTATAGATAGCCTGGAGGTTGCCTGCTAGCCTAGAGGAGATACTTTAGAGGTTGTTTAGATAGTTATTTCCATTGTCTGGAGTTGTATTTACTTTGTGGATTACTGTATTTGAGTTTTGAGATGTATTTCTGGATTTATGTATCTTAGACACTTAGACTTCTATCTCCTGTATCTCTTTGGATTTCATGTTTTATCTTTTTTTATCATGCTCTACCTTAGATGTGATTGAGACTGTATCTGCTATGTCACCCCCATTCGGGGAATATAAACTGCTTAGCATTATATTGTTAGATGATGTAACCTAGGACAGCGTTCTACCGCCGACACTGCGGCGTAGGCTGGGCGTTGTTACGTTCTCGTACCCTAACAGTGGGTGCAGGTCGTGACAACCGCCAGGAGGGAACTTCGTACGACACGCCTAATACTACCTGTATAAGGCGAGAGGGGGAGATGGAGAACTTGGTGGTAACCGATCTAGAAGTATGGCATAGAGGCACGGTTGAGGAAAAACATGAAGGTGAAGCAGAACAGGGGGAGGAGATAAGAAGTACCAGGCCTACGGCTCAGGGGGAGTTACTTACCTACAGCAGGAGAGAAAAGTAAACTGCAGGACCAGTACCTACAGTGCCAGTGGTAAGTCCCTTGCATGCGTCTATCCCAACTCCTGAGACACCACCATCCTCCTCATCTACACCACCACCCTCCTCAGGTGATATCATCCCTCCTACTTCTCCCATACCACTACCTACACGAAGGACTACTCGCAGTAATACGGGAAATCCTTCGGACAGATATGGTTGGGACCTTGCTAAATTTGTTTCTTATGATCATATCTCTTCTTCTCATGGAGCATTTATAGCATCTTTGGATAGTATTACTGTACCTAACAATTTATAGGTTGCCAAGGACGATCCAAAGTAGAAAGCGACAATGCATGAGAAGTTGGAAGCTCTTGAAAAGAACCACACTTGGGAGCTGGTGAGACTGCCAGAAGGAAAAAGAGCAGTCGGATGCAAATAGGTTTTTACTGTGAAGCAGAACCCAGATGGACAGGTTGAGCGATATAAAGCTCGACTGGTGGCAAAAGGATACAGTCAGATGTACGACATCGACTTTGATGAGACCTTTACACCAGTGGCGAAGATGAGCACTGTTAGGACCTTGATTTTCTTGGCAGCCAATGGAGGGTGGAAGCTACACCAACTGGATGTGAAGAATGCATTTCTTTATGGAAATCCAGTAGAGGAGGTGTAGATGGAGATACCACCAGGATTCGGTACCAAACAGATAGAAGGCAAGGTCTGCAGACTGAAGAAGTCCCTCTATGGACTGAAGCAGTTTCCTCGAGTATGGTTTGACAGGTTCAAGAGAGCAATAATAGGGATGGGATATCAACAGATCAATGCTGATCGTACTATCTTCTTCAGACGAAGTGGAGGCCACATCACCATGCTTGCGGTATATGTAGATAATATGATTATCATAGGCGATGATGAGCATAAGATCGCCCAACTCAAGGGAAAGCTTGGCAAGGAGTTCGAGGTGAAGGATATTGGCCCTCTTCGATACTTCCTTGGGATTGAGATTGCTCGAGATAATAAAGGAATCGTTCTTTCTCAAAGAAAGTACGCACTGGACCTGCTTACGGAAACGGGGATGATGGGATGCAAACCAGCTACAACACCTATAGACCAGAAGTTCAAACTGGATGCTGAAGCTGGAGAACCAGTTGACCGGGATAGATATCAAAGATTGGTGGACAAGTTGATCTACTTGAGCCACACTCGACCTGATATCAGGTTTGCGGTCAGTGTAGTGAGCCGCTACATGTATGACCCCCGGAAGGGTCATATGGACGCAGTATACCAGATTCTGAGGTACATGAAGGGAGCCCCCGGGAAGGGACTGATCTTCAGAAGAAATAATCATGTAAGCATCGAGAGCTATTGTGATTCTAACTGGGCTAGCTGTGCTGACGACAGAAGATCCACATCGGGCTACTGCATATTTGTATGAGGCAACTTGGTCTTTTGAAGGAGTAAGAAGCAGTCAGTGGTGGCCAGATCAACAGCTGAAGCAGAGTATAGAGCTATGGCCTTGGGAGTCACAGAACTATTATGGTTGAAGAATATGCTGACGGAGCTAAAGCTGGACCAGGGAGCCAAGATGAAGCTATGGTGTGACAACCAGTCAGCTATTAGTATTGCCAACAATCCAGTATAGCATGATAGGACCAAGCATATCGAGATTGACAGATTCTTCATCAAAGAAAAGCTGGAGAAAGGAGTACTAGAGCTGGGCTACGTTCCAACCAAAGATCAGGTAGTAGACGGACTGACAAAGGGGCTTAGTTCTATCAACATGATGAGAGGATGTGATAAGATGGATTTAGTGAATATCTTTCGCCCATCTTGAGGGGGAGTGTTGATATATGTGTTAATTATTATTGGGCTTTAGTCCCACATTTCCTAGAATGATAGGAGAGGAGGCTAGCCTCTCATATATATATGTAGTCTCCATTCCAATAATAATCACTTAAAATCTCAACAGTAGGTAACTCGCAATCTCCTGGAGTATCACTATATCCCTCCACTCTCAACTAATGTAAGAAAACATTCTCGTCATCACACCAACACTGAAAACAATGCCTCATTTTATTCTTCACACATTTTACTCAAACATAAGTAATCCCTAAAATACAAACAATTATAAATAGAAAAGCATACAAGGTTTACAACATTGACCTTCCAGTCCAGTACTCGAACATCTAAACAAGTCAATAACTGATCAATCAAAGATACCCTAAATAAACTTTACTAAAAAAGGAGAAGATTTTGAATCAAGAAAATTACTCTCCAAAACTTTATTATTAAGCCCCATTTTATCTCTGTCACCGCCAGAATGAGCGAGATCACGACCGTGTAGAACCTGAATATTCTGTCAAAAATAGGTCAATGATACGTACCTAGGAGAGCTGACTGTTGCCTTGGTAGTATTCTACGCCTGCAGTGCCCACTTGATACATACCCAAGTTCATGGCTTACTGACACTGGACACAATGATGACACAATGAGTGTCCAGTGTAGCATCAGATCTTAGTATCTGTAACATCAGAGCTTGGTATCAGCTCATCATCTGTTTACTTAGTATCACTAACATCAGAGCTTGGTATCAGCTCATCCTCTGTTTACTTTCCAATATTAGACAGTTATAACTGTCATTCTACCAGCCAGCTCACTTGGCCAGCACATCATCCAGCTCATCATCTGCTCATTACACTAACCAATCAGTGAGTAGCTGTGACCAACAATTGCCACCTCAGCCAAGAGCCACATGATGCTATAAATAGGAGAAAAGAGAGCAGATGAGTATCAAAATATTTGTATTCTCTATTACTTTTGAATTTGTAATTTTACTTACCAATTGTAATTCCTATATTTCCAATTTTAGCTCAGTAAAACCCTAGATCTCCACCAAATTGTTCTTGTTTCATCTGAATTTCTCTGTGAATATGACGAATTATGCTAGGAACTCAAGCATTCTTAGGCAGATGGTTCGAGATTCTTTCAAGTGGTATCAGAGCAGCTCGAACCTGTGATCGAGAGCAGTTAGGAAGGAAGCTCAGGCCATGACGAGCCTTGAGGTGGTAACATCAGAAGGAAGGAGAGTTCCAGTGGATAAGCATCGATTTATCTCCATCGAAGGCACCGTAAGAGCTTTACCAGGTACAATTATGGATTTGAATCGTCGATTTGATAAATTTGAGGGTAAATTTGATAAACTCGAACAACTGTTGGAAGAATTGACCAATTCTAAACGAAACCCTGAGGTTTCCAACCAACATTCCCTCTCTACACCAACTCCAATCTATATCATGGCTGCACGAAGTCCACATGAGACAAGGATCAAGATATTATCTGAAGCAGTTCAAAAATATAAAGTAAAACGGGATACAAAATCATTTGAAGAGCAAATCCATGAAGCATCCACCTTGCAGCCATCCTTGGTGCAGGATGTTAAGCCTACTAGTGCTAGAGAGAACACTGGTATGATTGCTACTGTTATTAATGCCAATCTTCAGGAAAAACTAAGCAATGTTGATGATAGTGTTGAAACTTACATCAATTAAGAGTCAAATAAAGAAGGTACAAAGAAAGTCCTACCTTTGGCCACTCATACAAGAACTGGCACAATTAAAGGTGCTGATCCCTTAGCATCTAAGGTCCAGTATGAGAGCTGTACTAACACGAATGATAAGTCTGTGAAAGACTTGATGAAGCTACTGTTCAGGAATGCCCTCCTTACATCTAGTTTCAGCCTTGTCGACCCTAAAACCTTTGGTAATAGGAGTGTTTCATTAGAAAAAAACCAGTTTCAATTGAGTTTATGGTTTCCTCAACAAGGGATAAAGTTTCTGCTCTTTAATCTCAGACTGCTTACAGAATATGGGATCCAGGAAGTCACAAATTGGTACTGCAAGCAGTGACTAAAACAGACCCTCATATTTCTAGAGATCATGTATGTACTATGGATGAACTGTCATTTGACCTTGGTGATAGCTGGCTAAGAAGCTTACCTGAAATTTTTATATCAATAGAACTATCTAACCTTACAAACATTAATTCAGAAGTTAAGTTTGATGCTTCGGGGAGGCTTGTGGCTAGGTGCAAGTCACTAAAGGTCCTAAAAGTGAATAAGGATGTCTCCATAGAGCAGCTGCAGATGGTACTTGTTAGAGTTCCTTATCTTACAGAGCTTGGACCAGGTTCATTTTTCCAAGATTATATGGTTCTAGCAGAGGCCCAACCAGAAAGTGAATTCATTAAATACAATATGATAGAGAGACCTTTGGGTGAGTATTTCTTTAGACAAGCTACAAAGAAGGGGACTGGTGAGAACACCGGCTTTGTTACCTGCAAACATGGTTTGTTCTTTTGGGTATGGGACCCATGTTCAACCATACATAGAGAAGGATACAGCTGCAATATGTTCAGTTGAGAAGAACTGCAGATGGCATGGGATCCAGGTATACCTATCTTTTTGGTTCTTCAAACGTCAAATTGTAGAGAGCATTAAAAGGCATCACTATTCAGTATAGGGGATGTCAAGCTCAATAAATGCTATCACAATAGAAGACAGTTCAATGTTTCAACCTATGCAAAGAACTGTTATCAAAACAATGTGTTAGAAGGTTTCATGATAACCATATGGGACCCAGGATCGAAAGCATTTCTACCTTGACCTTGAGACAAGGTCAATTTAAAGGGGTGGGTATTGATACGTACCTAGGAGAGCTGACTGTTGCCTTGCTAGTGTTCTACTCCTGCAGTGCCCACTTGATACGTACCCAAGTTCATGGCTTACTAATACTGGACATAATGATGATGCAATGAGTGTCCAGTGTAGCATCAGAGCTTAGTTTCAGTAACATCAGAGCTTTGTTCAGCTCATTATCTGTTTACTTAGTATCAGTAACATCAGAGCTTGGTATCAGCTAATCCTCTGTTTACTTTCCAATATTGGATAGTTATAACTGTCATTCTACCAGCAAGATCACTTGGCCAGCACATCATCCAGCTCATCATCTGCTCATTACACTAACCAATCAGTGAGTAGCTGTGACCAACAATTGCCACCTCAGCCAAGAGCCACATGCTGCTATAAATAGGAGAAAAGAGAGCAGATGAGTATATTTCGAAATATTTGTATTCTCTTTTACTTTTGAATTTACGATTTTACTTATCAATTGTAATTCCTGTATTTCTAATTTCAGCTCAATAAAACCCTAGATGTCCACCAAATTGTTCTTGTTTCTTCTAAATATCTCTGTGAATATGATGAATTATGCTAGGAACTCGAGCATTCTTGGGCAGATGGTTCGAGATCCTATCAGTCAAGTGATAAGCGACATTTTTCTCTTTTATGGCTTGGACGCTTTCCTCAGTGATAAATGTAAATGAGATTCATATGTGTGTATGGATATTTTGGAACATATTTGGAACGGAATAAAAGCATATCCATATAAATATTTTTTCTTTAAATTAAAATAAAATATATTTGGAATATTTTTGTAATCCAGAATTCTTTAACTCGGTTCCAAAATCTAGGTACATAAAATAAGCGTTCCGGATTGAAAAATACCTAGTGTTTCTAATTTTCCATTTTGGTGTAGTTAATTGAGAAGGATAAGCCGTAAAATATATTGTACTAATCGAAAATAGATGATATTGAGGACTTTAGAATACTATGAGTTGGATTCTGGATTAAGATTAGATTAGCCGTATTTGAGGAATCATGTGTTATCCTAGAAACCTGATAGATAGGCTAAACCATAGTATAAACTGGTGTGCAATTACTTCAGCTTTTTTAACTATTAGATTATCCTAAGTGACCATAAGTTGTAGCATCAGACCGTATCACTATCCTTTTCTTCATTAATCTTGTATCCTATGATTAGCGATCGCAACTTCGTGATCATTCCAACTATGAGATCGAAAAGGACCTTATCCCATCCCTAACCGTGTCATAACTTCAAAATTAATCCTTGATTTATATACCCCTTTCTGCCTAATATTCGTATTACCATAGGCATCGTTTCTTCCAAATTTCTTGACTAAGTGCCTACCTAGTCGTACCTTTATTCTTATGGAAAATTTCTCCTTAAACTTTTCAAAATTTCCTTACCATGATCTATAACTTCTCAGTGCGTGATTCTCTTGAACTTGTCTCCTCATTATACAAGTATAAACCCCTTCATGACACCTCAACTAATTATGTCCAACCGAGTCAATTTCTTCTAACATGTTGAAATTCTGACCCATATAGGAGTAGTGCTGAATTGGTAGTAATCCTCTTATAGAGTTATTAACCAACAGTACCATAATAGTACCTAGGATTATTGCAGATTATAATACCTAAATTGTTATATTCCTTTTAGGAAATATATTATTCCGGAAACGTTACTAGCAGAATCACGACCATAGTTGTTGTTGCATTTATAAAGTTGAGGTGTACTCTAGCACTTGGTAGGATATACACCCTAGATACTAGTGGCACCAGCATCCCATATGAACTATGTAAGAACAGTCGTACTTGACTTATTTAGATACTAATCTTCTATCATGTTATACCATACCTTAGTGTAATTTTGAGGACAAAATTCTCTAAGGTGGGTTGGTTGTAAGCCCCCTAGAATTTAGGATTTCTTTTAAAAATTTTAAATAAATTATTTTAAATAAATATTTTATTATAATTAGTTTTGATCATTAAATGTGCTTTTTTCGTGGCTTTGATATTTGGAGCATCAGGGATGCAATCTCTCGAAACGTCCTTCATAAGTTTTGACCTAGACAAGTTTATCTTCATTTTGATAACTCATGTCCCACTCAAACTTATTCTTTTATATTCTATTTATATCACACAATTTTTTGGTCAATTTAGGCCATTTTACCATCTACCATAAAACTTGACCTAATCTTCAATTTAATTTCAGGACTCGACATCGACCCAACCTAATTGACCCAATATATAATTTTGACCTATTTTGAGTCTACTACATGCATGCCACTTATGTGCCATCCAATTAAGCCTCTATATGCTACTTATACACCCATGATCATAATTTATCTAAATTCTTCATGATCGCACCAAGTCCAAACACCCAACTCAATTCATGTGGCCACTCACATGGCACACACACAACACCATATTTCCCCCTAAAAAGTGCCAAACATCAAGCCTACACACTCCTAAACCCAATGGACAACCGCATTAACCATGAACCTTAAAAACGGTATAAACCTTGACTCACACTACCAACCTCACATTAAATGCAACCCATATTTGGTCAAACCAAATGGTGGCTTCCTTTCTCTTCTATTTATCTCTCACTCACATCCTATCTTGTCATTTCCAAGTCATGGCTAAACCCAAGGGTCTAACCACACCTCCACGCTCAACCTTCCTTTCCCTATAATCTATATACAATGTACTCTACCCTTCTCCTCACTCTAAAAATACACACAGCCCCCTCAACCCATGTTGACCGACAATTCCTCATATCCTTCTTCTCCTACTGCTCTTCTTCTTCTTCTTCTTCTTCTTCTTCACTCCACCAAGAACTTTAACCCTATTCTCCATTTCCTTCTCCACCTTTTATCACCTTCCTTCTTCATCTTCTTCCTCATATTTCCTCATTGGTGACACACCTGAGCTGCTACTGCTACCCTGACCTGGCCTCGTCCTACCTCATCGTCGGTAGCCGCCCCTGGGCCTACTGGACGAAAGCATTGGCTGTTGTTGATGCAGTTACAGAAGCTATATGCCACTGCTGCTACTGCTACATGTATCTTCCCCGGCAGTCCCCGCCTCCGGTAATACAGTCGTTCGTAGCTACGTGCCACCTGGCGAGCCTGTCCTGCAGCCCCATACAGCTCCTTCGTGTGCAGTTGCGGCTAGTGTAGCTGATGTTGTTGATGTTGTTGCAAGTATTCCCCCTCTCGTGCGGCCCCTCTTGCAAAGTATTCCCGGCCAACCCTGGACCGTCCAACAACGATGCTGCACACTGTGCCCTACCAGAAAGATCCCTGGGCCACCAAGCAGCCACCACATATGAGCAGGAAGTTGATTTTGACTTTGAAATCAAGTTCCTGTCGATGTGCCCGAGGAACGCCAAGTCAGAAAGTGTGTTTCATGACAGCGACTTTGCATATATTTTCTAAGAGATCTGACAGTTGCATCATTAAACTATTTTTTCTATCACTATCCAGGTATATAGTTCTAACTTTATCTAAATTTTTAGTCGTTAATTTGATCATTTGGTAGGTCAAAATTGGCCACTAAGTTGTTCGATTAAATTGTATTTATTTTTGATAATTTTGTGGAGCCAACTTCGTGGACTTGTTTTCCCTACGTTGAAGCTCCATTTGTCAAGCTACCAGTTCATGTGCACAGCTAGTATAACCCTCTTCTTGTGATAAAATTTTTATTCTATTACGAGATCGTTTGATTAGTTGAATTCGATGCCAAAGTTGACCGTCTAAATTCGTAATTTCTAACTTGTAAAATTCTAATTTTGGACCTGGACTTCGGATTCTAATTCTAACACCACTAGTGGACTCGTGGTGTCTTTGTTCCCAAAAATGATATATAATTTGCTAAATTTGGAGCAACGTGGCCCCGACACACATTTCAGTGCAAATCAGATCCCATAATTCGGTCAACGGGTTATTTTAAGATTAGCCCATCGTATTCCAATTTCGGATATATCGTTGGGTTTGTATTATCATTTTGGACTCATGGACAAATAGTTTTCCAGATTTAGAGGACTTTGATCCTGATACGACTTTTAGTGCAAAATGTGTCCAACGAAATTACCGTTTTACTCATGTGTCCAGAATTGAACTTATCGGTAGTCTATCTTAGCTATTTTATTTCAGGACGTTGGTGATGTTTGTTTCAGCATCCGGGGACGTTTGCGGATGTCCCATTGTTGTTGTTTTCTTTGGTTTGACGATTTCTCTTGTAGGACATAAGCAGATCATCGTATTACCTCCAGCAAGATATCTTGCCATACTTATTCTGTTTATATTATTCATATCTATACTTGTGTTGTTAATTGGTGACACTGGTAATATGCGTCCAAGGTTGACTTGGGTGCTATCGATGATGGTATCGATGTTATGGGTTTGTATGTGACTTAGAGTTAGCAGACGTGCCCGAAACTGTGAAGTTATCCATATAACTTATATGACTTGTCATGAGACATTACACAACACTGTGAGTAAGGATTCATTATGTTGGCACGAGCTTCCACATTCGACTGATTATCGGTGCGAGTGGTTCGTGTGTCGGTACATATAGATTTAGATGGTATTTATGTTAGAGACTTACATTGAGATATAGATTGTCTGAGTCATGGATACCACTTGTACAGTTCATGGATGGGAAGACTATCAGTAGGCGTATGGGACAAATAGATATTTTAGCCTCAGGGTTACCCGATTATGGGCATGTACCATACTAGTGTGTATATCCGACAATGGCCACTAGCTGCGAGCTAGGAACGGTCGGAAGACATGCTAGTATATGTATAAATATCGGCTCACGATCGACACCGGCTCGTGCTCTAGTGCCATATCCTTATTCACCGACCCATACGTTCCAAAGTCGTCTTCAACATGCATTCACATAGAATAGTTAGTTCTTGTACCTATATCGGTCCATATCAAATGACAATATCTTATCATGGACTGGTATGCCATTCCATTTTTATGATTGGTTATAGATATAGTTTACTGATTGATGACTGGATATTGGATCGTGTTGTGTTCCGAATTCATATTATGGCATGTATTTCTATATCTTGCTACGTCCCCCTCAGGACCCGGTGATCTTTTCAGGTATTTGTTGAGCAGTTAGTACAGAGCAGTTGGACGAGTACTGAGTGTTGCACCGAGATTTTATGTATACATATTGCTGGTATTCCCATTTTATTCCACCTTGTGCACTTTTCATCAATTATGTGATTCACACTGCTATGTAGCCTATTATTTGCAAACTTATTCCTTTCTCAAGCTTGATTAAACATGTATATTACTGGTTAGCCAACTTTAATATATTATTTCATTCTTGGTATTATTTCATTACTGTGGATTGAGATATAATTAATTAGTTATGTTTAGTAAACCTGACAATGTAGTACATCAAGGGGTAAGTCCATTAAATTGGAAGCTTACCCTAGGTCGTATTAGCTGGCATGCTCGCGTCTCAAGTTCCTGTGTATTTGGAACTGGGACGTGACAGGTTAAGATTGTAGCATCATTACTTAAAACGATTTGACCACTAAAATCCATAAAAATTAATGAACCATGAATCAGCTAAACAAAATCCAAGCATAGATTACACATAATATATGTGGTGACTTCATCCACTTGGACAAATCTCAATCCTTTATATAATAATGAAAGAATTGATTACAATATACCTTAGCTCATTTGACCCAAGAGCCGACCCCTTATAAATTTTCAAGAAGAGAATAAAATTTATAATAAAATCATAAATCCTCCAACCCTAACCGGGTGTCTCACCTACCCGCACTTGTCCACCTAATCAACTTCGATGATAAGATGATCTCTCTGACGGAGATGCCGACACTCGGAATATAAAGCTTCTTCTCTTGAAGAGTAAGAATCTTCAAGCACGGATATTGTAGAAATGGTGCATCTCGTTAAACCCTAGAAGAATAACTAAAATACAATCCACTCAGCCTCCAACATATATATTAGGCTAAGAAAATTCTAGATTAACTCTCAAGCAAAGCCAACACGATATGAACCACTGATTTTCGACCACAATATTGCCCAAAATCTTGTGCCCAAACCTTCCAGGACCGATATACCGTCTGCATGTTGGTTTCATCCAAGCAAATTCGGGTACAAAATTCGTGAAAATAAAAATGAATTTATAGAGCCTGTAACTGGTAATATAGGTATTATTCACCAATATCCCACATTTTGAGCTTCTTTTGCTGAAAGAAAAATGATATAAGGTATGCGGTTTGTGCCCGCGGGCTGTGACCGCATGCCATGTACCACGATCCCATTGTCCCCTTATTTGCTTGGATCTACCACCGAAATCTCAACCGATAGAACGCGGACCGTGGACAATCCTTGCTGAAATCATATAGTGCTCTCTCTCCCCCCTCTCCCTCTCTATTTGCGCCGATGTCTTAGCTGTGACCTAATCTGTTGGAATTGTGGTAGCCAACTAGTTAGGAGGAACAAATTTAGAGATGGAGAAAATTATAGAAAAAAGAATTTGGTGGAAGAGAAGAATCGAAAATGTTGTTTTATAAGAGTACTAACTTGTAATTTTTGTTGTACAAGATGTGAGGAGAGCACTCCTTTTTATTGGACTCTTGGAAGAGTCTACACACTTATTAAAATATTGTATTAAATTATTTTAGACTCTTTTATAATTAATATTAGGATCTCTCTAGAACATTGAAACATCCTAGAACATGGACTAAATTCAAAAATAAAAAGGGCCTAATTATGAATAAAGTCTCATGATAGTGGATCAACTAGATTTGTTGGGCTCAAAATATTATCACAAAATCAAGTTTATTTCCAATACACCCCCTTAAACTTGACTTTGCACCTCCAAGTGAACTCTTTCCTTGAATAGTGCTTCTTCCTCGATTTGATTGGTGAAGATTTTGGTAACTTTCTTCTGCATTTTGACACACTTCTATTGTACTTTTTTATGTGTATCTTTGGGTAGATGAGCTTGATTTTCATCATATCTGATGCTCAATCTTTGATTGTAGCCTTTTACAAGTAGTTTATGTTTATACCTCTTGACTTTATCTTGAGCATTATTCTTTGGCTTGTAGATACTTTTTATTCCAATTTCATTTTTCTATTTTGGAAGTGTACCTAACTCCCAAATGTCGTCCTTCATGATATTCTTGATTTTTTTATGCATGACATCTATTTCCTTATTGCTTCGCTTTTTCAGAATCTGTTGGTTCACAATCGCCAAAAAGGCAAAAATTTGTTAGATTATTATGATTATTGATTCCCCAATCTCTTTTTTGCAAGGTTTTCATGTGTGGAGTACGTCTCTCATCCAAGGATGATAATGGAAAGTCTTCTCGAGATGGTATTGACGTCACGAGCGGAGTAATAGACTCTTGCACTTCTTTACGTGTTTGCACTTTATCCTCTTCTTCCATGAGATAAACCAAGTCATAACTTGATTCTTGGACATCCGGTTGCTATGAGCTTTCTTCATTGAACACAATGTCTGCACTTGCATCAATTTCTTGAATGATATCTTCTCCACTCTTATTTTCTTTCACTGATGTTTCTAGATCATCTTCAAAAGTGATATAGTTACCAATGAACTCATCAAAATCCATAATGATGTTTATGCTTCCATACATATGGTTGTTTTCTTTCATGTGAAGGTACCATGTGTCTATATCTTCTTCTTCTTCTTCTTTGTACGCAAATAATAAAGTAGAGTTCTCTTGCACTTCATCTTTAACATTTCTAGTTGTATTCTTACAATCTGATGCATAATTCCAAGTTTATGACAATTATAGCATTCAACTTGAGATTTAACATACATTTGGCTTTCATCTCTTCTTGTGAAGCATTCTCTTCCACATCCTCTTGTAGGATAGTCTTGGCCTCTTTCTTAATTGATGAATGTCTTGTAATGAGTTCTTTCCTCTCTTCCACGACCTCGACCATGACTTCTTTGATTGGTAAATCTTTCTTCTTTCTCCTTGAATGTTGTCACGACCCGCACCCAGTGTAAGGGCACGAGAAGTGGGCACGTCCAGCCTATACCGCAGTGTCGGCGGTAGAACGCTATCTTAGGTCACAACATCTAACAATATAACCCTACTTGTACAATGATATACACTCCAAAAGGAGGACAATATAAAGGTACAACTCAATCACAGCATTTAAGGTGGAAATAAGGAATAAAGAAATGTATAAGATAAAAGAGTAATCTCCAACAAGAGCCATAATGAGAGTAATATCTGTGTGTACAAACAACACAAATATCCATTAACTGAAAGTACATGAAATAAGACAACTAAAAAGAAAACTAGTCTAGAAATCTAATCTAGACAATAGGCAAGTCCTCAACGACTGTTGGATCCTCCTGAGGGTCCAAGTCACCGGTGTCATCTAAGCCTGTGCCATAATATGTAGGGCAGAAATCCTTCTCATCACATGTAATATTTTCAACAGTCCAATCAGGACGGGAACGAGTACAATACATCTCACACAGTTCATATCTTGACAGGAAATATAAAGCATATGATAGGTTAAGATACACGAAACGATGTAAGAAATAAGCATGAGAAGAAAGAGAGACACTGATAAACGAAGCTATCTATATATGATAATAGAGAACTGTAAGTGACTATGTGATTTAGTGTACAAGCTAGAAATGTGAACGGCTTGATTTGTACATGATTACACTAAAGAGTTTGTACATGATTACACTACTTTGGAATTGTTCACATGACTATTTCTACTCCCCCATGCCCCCAATCAATACACAAGAATCTAGACACGTTATGTTATTATACATGATAGTTTATACATGAAGCTCATGAGATCATGAGAGTACATGAGAGCACATGAGTATACATGAATATTAAGAGTCAACAAAATATAGTACTAATTCGTGATAATGTCGTATTAGCATCAAGTAAATTAAACTATGACAAGAATATAATTCCTAACAAGTATGAAACGGTCAGAGAATGTACTCGCCTGATATCCTGAGTGTCTGATGAATATAGATGTCCAGACAGCATAGATGAGTCCTATTTAGAGCAACACAGGTGACAATATGTCCAAAAAGGTAATATTAAACATTACAATGCATTATAATGATTTCTAGGTCATTATAGACTAAAGTCAACTCTAGTCAACTACACTAGTCAAACTAGGTCAACTAAGCCAACTCCTAGTTCAACAAGTCTCACTAGGCCTAACCAAGCCTATACTAGCACACAAACACAAGTACAATGCCAAACCAAGAAATCACACACACAAGTAGATATATACATATAATGTACATAGGCTCACATAGGCTAATGCCTATAATACAAAGCACTGTACATATAATATATTCATGCATATAAAGGGTGAGTGATATATATATATATATAAAATACATACATATATATATATATATATATATATATATATATATATATATATATTGTTTGCCATGAAATATAAAAGAACAGAACAATTATCGGAGGACTGGACTTTTACTTCACAATACAAACTCGCTTGTACAAAAAAAGCCTAGGGACGAAAACCTAGGTACAACAATCTAAGTACAATTATTTATTTTAGATTATGGGGGATGACGGTAGAGGCTCGGGAAAGCGACGGCTGCTCTGTCTTACTCCTTGGACGATCGGGTGCAACCTTGGCTCTGTAGAAGAACTGCTTGGCGTTGATGAAGAAATGCTCTCTCTTCAGGCTCTCTCTGGCTCTATGGCTCTTTATGTATGGGTCGCTCTGTATAGCTCTCTCTATGTAGGTATGTCTCTCTCTCTATATATCTATCTGTGTAGGTATGTCTCTCTGTCTCTCTGTCACTATCTGTGTATCTTCGCAAGGGAATGGCACCCTGCTATTTATAAGAGTGGGGGGCCTCATTAGGGTTTACAATGATTGTCCATTCTTGAAAGTCGGCGGCTAAGGATCACTGGATCTGGGCCGTTCATCGAGATTTGAGAAATAAATATGATTGCATCAAATCTTTTGTAGGTAATTAATGCCGATTGACATAAATCCTCATGATTTATCATGCCAACCTCGGATTTCTCGACACGTGTCATTAATTTGCTTATTTGCAAATAATCTGATTTGATCCCAACATTTTATTGGGATTTGTTGAGGGATTTCGATTAATCTGATGCCACGTACCCTGATATTATGCTACGTGTCGTAATCGTAAGCCATAACAAAAATCTGAGTCACAGGAAAGTTGCTCCTCATTGGGCCGCATAAGGCTGGCCACGTGTCAAGGCTGCCTAAGAGTGCCCCCCTGAACATTTGGACTGCATGGTAATGATTTGAGCCGCATGAGTGTGGATGACTGCATGATGGGTGCCTTCTTCGTGAACCGCATGAAGATAGTCTTCGTGAGCCGCATAAAGACAGTCTTAGTGAGCCGCATGGGGCTAGTCTTCATGAGCCGCATGGGGAAGCCTCCGCTTGGGCCACATAGGATGGTCTCTACTTGAGCTGCATAGGACTGTCCACGTGTTAAGGTCGCATGATAGTTTCTGAATCTCAGGGGATCGTGTCAGAGATTTTCTTCGCTTTTCTAGGAGTCCGTCATTATGAGGGAGTCATAATGATATCTTGGTGTCAGAACTGTCACCTTGTCAGAGCTGTCAGCCGTCAGGGCATTTAATGTAGTAAAGGACAATCGAAAGAGCTGTTTGCAGGCCACGTGGCTTCTCTCTGAGCTGCATAGAACTTGTTTGAGCCGCATAGACGCTCGAGCCGCATGGTTACTTGAGCCGCATGAACTCTTTTAGCCGTATGGGGCTCTCTGGCCGCATGGATCTTTTTTATTCTTTTTCATGCTTCTACAAGACCCCCTTCAAAGTTTTCAATTTGCAAAATTGAAATACTTTGAATAAGAAGCATGGCCATGTATAAATTCTCCTGGCCGCATATAATGTCCTAGCCGCATGGATGTCTCGGCCGCATGGATGGCTCGGCCGCATGGATGTTTCAGCCGCATTGAGTCAATCAGCCGCAGGGACTTTTGGGCCGCATAGCTCCTTGCTACGTCATCCTGCCACGTGCGGAGATCTTTTGCATTAAATGTTGTTGATCTGCTGTCAGTTTTAAGGCTACTTTTCGGGAAAGGATCCCAGGAGTTTGGCCTTCATTTTAAGCGGCTCGCCTCGATAACCGAAGGGTCAATTTTTGTGTCACACGAGAATCGAAACGCCCTGCTTTTGTTTATAAATAGGGACGAATTCAGTGGGAGGGATTTCTTTACTTTCTCTTTCGTCCCCAACTCTTGTAGTCTCTACTTTCTTTCCTTCTCCGACCGTCGAAACCCCCAAGTCTTCCAAGGTCGCCTCTGCTGCTGCAAAAGGCAAGAAAATGGCTTTCTCGTCGGTCGTCATGCCCGAAGTGCACCCTGATGTTCACCTGCTTTCAAGGGTAAGAAATAGATTTGAATACTTTGAACCCCAAGGACCCATGGCTCTGTTGCATAACATATACACAAGCCTTCATCCTTCGTTTTTATTGAACCGCCCAAGCTTGACCATGATGGAGCCGCATATGTTCTATGGGCTGCATGACCCTCTCATATTCGAGCCGCATAGGTCATGCCCTATGTTTGAGCCGCATTGAGAAAGATTTGAGCCGTAGGAGTGCTTCTGGATTTGAACCGCATGGAACCTCCTTTGAGCGGAACCGCATATATTCCTGACAAACTGGCCCGCGTAGAATTTTGCTGAGTCGTGCCGCATAAACTCCTCTGCGAGATAGAATCGCATAAGTTTAAATCCGAGCCGTATAAGCTATCGAATCAGTATCACATGGAACTCCCAACTGAATTGGGCCGCATGAAGCTGTATTGACCCAAGCCGCATAGGCTCTTTAAAGCCGTGTCGCATGAAACCCAACTGAATTAGGCCGCATAAGGCTTCATCGATCCGAGCCGCATAGGCTCATAGAAACTTTTTTTTGAGAAACTTTAAGTGGTTTCGTTTTAACCTATCTTTTAATCCTATTTCTTTTGTCCTTTTCCAGTGAACCTCCCAACCAACCCGGCCGGAGAGCTTCTGGTGGGTTCAGCTCAGTTTGTCGTGGGTGTGCGGCTTGACGGCCTAATCCGACATATGACAGATCAACTTCCCCCTAATGAGCCTTTGTAGAGGGTAGCTGCCATCAACAACCAGCCTTTCCATTTTCTTTGCACTATGATGAATTCGGGGAAACTGGACGGAGAATATCTGAAACCAGCTTTTCTCTTTGGAGATGCTTTATCCATAAAGAACTCCCGAATGCTGGACGTTTCTGAGAAATGGGATTTTACTGTGGACGGGGTGGAGATCCATGTTCCCGAGATGGAACGACATTTTCCCTTCTTGTGGTTTAATATGGTGCCGTTGGGCAGGAAAATGGCGGGCTCTCTAACTCCAACCCAACAAGGAATGTTCGTGGGCAACATCTACTATAATATGAGTATTAGGTCAGCATGTGCAAGTAGGGAGTCAGTCAGCCGGAGTGTGACGGGGCTGATTCCTGGTACTTTCATAAACGTGTCTGGTCCCAACTTCACTTTTACTCGAGCTGATACCTTCCTGAATCAGCTCGATCGCAAGGGATCTTATCCAATGGGCAGGTTGTCGCTACTGAATTGGATAAACCCCATTCCTACATGGGCCAATCTTTCCTCATAGATCTTGAGGAACTACGAGGAACTCCTTCGGGAGATTGACCTTTACTACGCCATTCGGGGCACCTGTTACGGGTTGCCCATTAACAAGTCGATGTTCATGGCCCTTTTGGAGATATATAGCCGACGTACGGGGACTTTCTTCTCGCCCGGAGGGAAGTTGGGACTTGCTCTCCATGAAATGTATGCTGTTTCTAAGCTGCCGTGGGGAGGCGAGGACTTTGAAGTATACACCCCGACGAACGAGGAATTCGATGATCTGGATTGACAATTTCTTGGTTTCGTCGCTGTGTACCAAGAACTGCTGTGCCACCATAGCATCTGTCACCATACTGCTATCAAGAAGAATAATAGTTCAGAAGGGAACGCCCCCCATACTACGGCCTGGGTCGCGTATCTTTTCAAATTACGTCCTTTCGGCCGGGTTTCTTCTCGAGGTCCTCAAACCCCGGCGGAGGTAAAGGACCTGATGTTGAATGCCAAAAGGTCGAGGTCCACCCGCGATAGATTTGGGAGTCGCACTGACTCCTTCAGTTATTTCTAATACGGTACCCGGCAGATGTCTGAGAAGGCAATCTTGGTCGGGTTCTTGATGGTACGCTACGGAATTGCGTAGTCTCGGGAGGGGCAGGTTCTACTGAAAGGATCAGCCGTCACTTCATTCTCCCGGCTGTGAAGCTGGTCTTCAAAGTAAGACCGGCCCTTCTTCCGGCTATGGTGTGTAGCGTACACCACGGGCTCCATGCCTTTTCGTCTAAAGTCATTACTCACGAGACGACGCTGGACTTTGAACGGATAGAGCTCCCATACCACTATCTCATGGGGTGGTTATTGATATATTACCGGTCATTGATAAGGCCCGGCACAGAGGAGGATGTTACCGCTGATGACGCCTTCCTTTTCTGATACCGTCATTAGTCTTGGGAGTACGACACCATGCCGGCTTGTCGGAGGGCGTTGGCGAGAGTTGACGGGCCCGACTTCTTTGTGTCTCTTCCTCAATTTACCCCTAGGGAAGTGAGGGGGGTACACGTTGATGGCATTGAACCTCCCCAGCTCTTATCTGAGAAGATGCTTCTTTGGCTGCGCAACATTCGCCCTGCGCACCTAGTATATCGTTACCGAAATAACGTATACCTGGAGCCTTATTTGCCCAGCAGGTTTTCTCGTCAATTCGGATATAGTCAGCTGTTCCTTGACTGCCCCAGTGCTTGCCTGGGCTTCGAGGGTAGTGTCCTTGACGGTATCCGGGCGTAGCATTATTACAATGCGGTTCATACCCAGGCTAGCTTCTCGGTCCCTGACGCTAATACGCAAGGGGATATTCTGTACATGGCGGCCCTTTATCATGTTGCGGCGAGCAAATCTCCCATGAATTTTGACATGAATACCAGCTTCATTGTCGGGACCGGCTTGGCAGAGAAGCCCGAGGGTTCCAGAAAGAGAAAGAGAGGGGCGAATAGGGTTCCTGTGCCAAACTCGGAGTCCACTGTGGCGGACGAAAAGGATGGCGAGCAGGACGCCGATGACTCGTCGTACTCTTCGGACGAGGAGGTGGGGGACCAGCCTCCTACTGTGCCGAAGGAAGAGGTGGAGGATCATCCACTTGCTGTGCCTGGTGCTTCGTGCAAATGAGGCATGCGTCTGTCCACTGACGATGGCAGGACCTATTCCACAAAGCGGGCTGCGATAAGACGTCACCAGCTGTTTATTGATGTTGATGCTGTTTCTGAGGTGATTGGAATTTCAACTGCCTTTTCTTTCTTTTTCTAAGTTATGGCCTAATCATTTTTTTCTTTTGCTCTTTGTAGGCGTTCGGGGAGTCTGCTTCTCGGGACTAGACTAATGAGGTCGATCCGGCCTTATCCACTTTGATCAATAATATGTGCACCGCCATCACTTCTGCTGGGGTTCTTCCGGAGGCGGCTGGGGAGTCTCACCTTGCTTAGACCTCAACCCATGGGGACGGGGGCTCTATTGCACCTGTCCCTGAGACAGCTACATTTTAATAGGATGACGCTGACCTGGCTGGCTCCCCTTCAGGGGTGGCTGGGGCAGAGAAACCAGTTGAATTTGAGTTGGAAGCCGCGGGCGGGGAGACCATGCCAGCTGCGAATGAGCTGCAGCCTCCGTGCTCTTCCCCTGGTAAGATAAACCAGCTTCTTGACTTGTGAAGAGGCCTATTTGTTCTACCATCTGTCCTTCGTGGATTAATGATTTGTCACGCCCCAGTACCGAAATACGGAGATGGACTAGGCCAGCTACACCATATGAGGTACGTAACGTCATACGGCGATCGTGGCTGTCGAGAGACTAGGGGGTACATGCTACAATCAAGTCTCCTATGGTCCCATAGAGTTCTATGTCTCAATCAATCAAATCACATCAGCAAAAGATGAGCATTAAAGATAAAGCAGTAAGGTGTCCCCGACGCTGTATCAAAATGATCATGAGAGACTAGCTTCATAATTTAGCTATCTCGGAGAGTCAGGAGTACAAAATTATACACAGCTGCAGTCTGTTTAATTACAATTTTGTACTGACACGAAATATCAAGTAATCCGGCTAACAGGTGCCGGTGGCTAAATGCCGCAAAAGTATAAGCAGGAGTGGTGGAGAAGAAATCCACTCGAGTCCCCGAACTGCCATGCTCCTAGTATACACCATGGATGTCAGGGAGGAAGATCGTATCCTCTGGCTCTGCTACGGGATCTGGCCAAACAAAACCAGCGGGGTCAGCCCCGAATAGCAAGTACCGCCAAAGGGGCACAAGAGTTAAGACTAAACCCAGTTAATAGAAAGAATGATAATAGTAATACTTATGCTACCATTATAGGGTGGCGCCACATCCTCGAACCCATATGGCACCCTTACAACCAAACAAGGACAAAAGGTGCCGCATGGAGTCGGGACGCGTCGTACTCTATAACTTTCGCATAAGTTAAAGGGTATAAACAATAAAATCTCCTGATCGTGACTTCGGTCGATAGCCTATCGCAGCACAATAACCAACCCAACAATCAAACAAGAACATGGGTTGGATCATGTACCACAATAAACCATGTTCCTCGGTCATTCACAGAAGTAGCACTTCACAACCAGAATAAGTCTTCCGTTCATAACTTCGGTCCACAGCCTATCATAGTACGATAACCAACCCAACAATCAAACAAGAACGTGGGTTGGATCACGTACCATGACAGTCCGCTTCCCTCAGTTACTCACGGAAGGTAATAGGATACAAGCAAGTCGTTTTCACGGCCAATCAAGTCTACGCGTTTCTAGTGGAACGAGGTTATCCTCGCGTCATGTTATTAGAAAATCCTCAGATCGTATCTTTCCAGCAAGGCTAGCCAACCCAGGGGTTCACGTAGACATGTATGATTGAGCACAGGTCCCTCGCAAGGCCACCTTGCTAAAACATATAATATGTAGCAGGAATTAATCGGATACAGTCATCCACTCGTTGCAGATGACACAGTATCCGTGGAGACCAGCCGGCGCGTCAAGACAGCATCTCAAGGCGGCTGGTGTAACACGATCTCGGGATTTTGCCCTCCCCATGTATCTAGTATATTTAGTTGCCTAGTTTAACCCTAGGTGAAATCTTGGACTCACATGCTGTGGCCTGCATGATTATCCTCCTAAGGTCGTACTTTAGTACGAGTACCCTAAAGAGGATCCATGTCAATCAGTATGTCAACATGTTCTACCCTCCTTAGTGTAATGCATCATTGCAAATACGCCACGTGGAGTTACGAGTCTTTTGTCGAGCATGAACAAGAACTGGGACATTCATGTACATGTATCAGGTAGGAACACTTTGTTCTCCGGGGTCACATTAGTGCTCATATCATGCTCGGGACAAAAGGCGTAAGGATATAAAATGGGCATATAATATATATATATAATAATAATAATAATAATAAAGTAACAATATGGGGCACAAAAGTCCATGCGGCCCAAGGGGAGTGAGTCCATGCGGCCGGATCAATACTGGTTCATGCGGCTGGGACTACACGCTCATGCGGCTCAGAGAGCCCCAAGGCGCATGCGGCTGGATGGTCGAGTTCATGCGGCTGCGAAGGGGTATCAGCGTATGCGGCTATGAACAGATGACGTCCGATGCGGCTGAGTTTGGGCGATGCATATGCGGCTGGGTGATGGATGGGCCTTATGCGGCCCAGGAACAGCAGCGCATATGCGGCGGGGTACAAAGAAACTCATGCGGCTCGAAGGCTAGCCGCATGAAGTCCATGTGACCGGGGCTCATGCGGCTCAATTACTTGCCGTATGAAGATTCATGCGGTCAAGTACTCAAGTAAGTCTTATGCGGCTAGGAAAGACTTTCCATGCGGCTGAACTCGAAAGAGTCTCATGCGGCTGGAAAGGCCATGCGGCCAGAGACTTGCCGCATGAAGACTCATGCGGTCAAGTACTGCTCTTCTTCTTCACCTGTCCGAGAAGAGGAGCCAAGCAACCATGGCTTCCAAGCTACACAAAACCTTCATCCGGAGCCCAAATCGGAACCACCTTAGGTCAAAATAGGATAGAATAAAATTCTCTACAACATGGAACCATCAAAACTTAAAAATAATGAAGTTTGCTAGATCAAAACCAAGAAAATCCGAAAATGGTTAAAACCTAGATCTACAAAGATTAAAGCTTCAAAATAGAAAACTTCAAGTTCCAAACTAGTATAGAATAAGGAGAAGAACATATTTTGACAAATAATTTGTAAGAAAACATCAACAACATTTATGGATCCATCTCTTGAGCAAGTTGGTACTTGCCTTGGTTGGTGGAGGAAAGTAAATGAGAGGAGAATAAATGGGAGGAGAATAAATGAGAGGAGAGAGAAGGAGATGGGTTATTATATAGAATCTTGGACCCATGGGTTCATGATGAACCAAGGTGAACCAAGAATAGGTTACCCAAATGAGCCAAAACTGTAGGCCCAAATGCAGAAAATAAATTAGGAAATAATATTTTGTCAAATATTTTTGGGAATTGCATGAAGAAATACAGCATAATAAACATAGTATAAATACAAGATAAATACAATTTATTGGTTTACGTATTAAAATACGTATTCCAGGATCGGGGAGTGACATCTCTACCCTTCTTAGAAAAAATTCCGTCCTCGGAATTCCAGCCAAGACAGGATAGTAAAATCAGGGCAAGCAAGGCTCAATCATATAAGTTAACTATCATAGCAGTTATTATCATACATCACAAAGTGCAAAAACAAGTAGGTGCAGATAAGCATGGAATCGTGTTAATAAGGTGCAAAAATATACCTTATCAGTCAAACAAATGCGGATACCGAGATCTGATCTCGTCCTCGCGCTCCCAAGTTGACTCTCCCGGAGAGTGATGGTTCCAAGAAACACGGACAAGGCTGATCGTCCGACTCTTAAGTACCTTCTCTCGCCGGTCTAAAATAGATACGGGTTGTTCCTCGTAAGTTAGGTCGGTACCAACGACTAACTCAGAATGATCGAGGACATGACTCGGATCCGGGACATACCCACGTAACTGGGATACATGAAACACATCATGTATGCCAGTTAACGAAGGCGGAAGGGCAAGTCGATAAGCCACATCGCCTACCCGAGCGAGAATCTTAAAAGGACCAACGTATCTTGGACTAAGCTTTCCCCGGGTTCCAAATCTGATGATACCCCGAGTAGGTGAAATCCGCAGAAATACTTGGTCGCCCGCTCTGAACTCTAGAGGCCTACGATGCTGATCTGCCCAATGACGATGTCGGTCCTGTGCAACTCGAAGGCGCTCTCTGACCAACTTAACTATCTCCACAGTCTGTGTAATCATCTCTGGTCCCAACAACTTTCGTTCTCCAACGTCGTCCCATGCCAAAGGGGACCTGCACTTCCTTCCGTACAATGCTTCGAACGGGGCCATCTGAATGCTAGCCTGATAGCTGTTGTTATAGGAGAACTCCACTAGATGAAGGTGATCCTCCCAAGATCCGCCAAAATCCAAGGTACATGCCCGTAGCATATCTTCTAACGTCTGAATGGTTCTTTCTGATTGCCCGTCAGTTTGTGGATGATAAGCAGTACTGAATCTCAACTTGGTTCCCAAACTTTAGTGTAAGCTCCGCCAAAAATGGGAAGTAAACCGCGTATCCCGATCTGATACTATACTAACTGGAACACCGTGCTGCCTTACTATCTGCTTCATGTACATTTCTGCTAACTGCTCAGTAGTCTGTCCAACTCAAAAGGGAAGGAAATGAGCGACCTTCGTGAGTCGATCTACTATTACCCAGACTGCATTCTTGCCAGCCGGAGATCTAGGTAAACCGGTCACAAAATCCATCGTGATGTGCTCCCATTTCCATTCTGGGATAGGAAGCGGCTGGAGCAACCCTGCTGGTCTCTGCTGCTCGGCTTTCACCTGCTGACAGACCAGACACTTGGATACAAATCTCGCTATCTCTCTTTTCATGCCATTCCACCAAAAGAACTGCCTGATATCTCGATACATCTTCGTTCCTCCTGGATGAATGGAGTAAATGGAACTATGAGCTTCGGACATAACTTCTTGCCGAAGGTCTCCACTCGGTACACAGAGTCTGTTTCCAAACCTGAGCGTACCATCTTCATGAATCACTAACTCCTTCCTACGGCCTGATTCACACTCCGACCGCAACTTCTGAATCTGTGGATCTCCTGCTTGTGCTGCCTTTATCCTCTCTACTAAGGTTGACTGAATCTGCATACTGGTCATTCTTCCTATATCCCCTGGCAAAACTACTTCGATTCCCATACTCTGAAGGTCTTCTAAAATATGCTTCTGTGAGGTCAGGATAAAGGCACTGTTTCTCCTACTCAGTGCATCTGCAACTATATTCGCCTTGCCTGGATGATACTGAAGATCTAAATCAAAATCCTTCAGCAGTTCTAACCATCTTCTTTGTCTTATATTCAAATCTCGTTGCGTGAATACGTATTTCAAACTCTTATGATCAGTATAAATCTCTACCCGATCCCCGTACAAATAATGCCTCCATAACTTGAGTGAAAACACCACAGCTGCTAACTCCAAATCGTGAGTCGGGTAATTCTTCTCATGGTCTCGAAGCTGTCGAGACGCATATGCTATCACCTTTCCATGCTGCATCAATACACATCCAAGACCCTTCCCAGATGTGTCACAATATACGGTAAAGCCTCCCACTCCTACCGGAAGCGTCAAGATCGGGGCTGAGATCAACCTCTTCTTCAATTCTTCAAATGATGCCTGACAGCTAGCTGACCAAACAAACTCTACGTCCTTGTGCGTCAAACGCATTAAGGGCGCAGAGATCTTGGCAAAGTCTGCCACGAACCTTCTGTAGTAACCAGCTAATCCCAAGAAACTTCGTACTTCTGCAACCGTTCTCGGGACTGGCCAATGCTCTACGGCCTCAATCTTCTTCGGATCCACTGACACTCCTGCCCCAGAAATTACATGCCCAAGGAACGAAATGTGATCTAACCAGAATTCGCACTTGTCGAGCTTCGCATAAAGTTGATGCTCCCTCAATGTCTGCAAGACAGTCCTAAGATGTTTCTCATGCTCCTCTTCACTGCTGGAATAGACAAGAATGTCATCTATGAACACCACCACAAATTTATCCAAATACGGCAGAAAGATGCGGTTCATTAAATCCATGAATACTGCGGTGGCATTGGTTAGTCCAAAGGGCATTACTAAAAACTCATAATGCCCATATCTAGATCTGAATGCTGTCTTCGGTATGTCTTGCTCCCGGACTCTTACTTGATAGTATCCCGACCGAAGATCGATCTTGGAAAAGACGCTGGCCTTGCTCAACTGGTCAAACAGGTCATCAATCCATGGTAGCGGGTACTTATTCTTCACTGTTACTGTATTCAGATTGCGGTAGTCGATGCACATCCTCGTCGACCCATCCTTCTTGGGAACTAGAATCACTGGCGCGGCCCAGGGCGATTTACTGTCTCGGATGAATCCCTTAGACTTCAACTCTTCTTCATGTTGATACAACTTATCCTGTTCTGACGGCGACATTCTGTAAACTCTGTCTGCAATAGGCCTCGTTCCAGGGTTCAACTCAATACTAAATTCTACCTCTCTGACTGGGGGTATCCCTGGGAGCTCATCAGGAAAGACGTCGAGAAAATCTTCGACCACTCTCGGAATCTGTCCTGGCTCTGACACTGCTGCTGAGATGACGCCTCCGGCCTGATTCTTCAAGGTTCGAGTAAAGATGAACTGCTCTATCCCAGGAACGCTGAATATGACCCTACCTCCTCTACAATCAATGGTCGCATGACTGTCTCTCAACCAGTCCATGCCAAGAACAACATCAAAATTCCCCATAGGGAATTCAATCAATGATGCGGGCAGTAAATGCCCACACACCTCCACCGGACATGAAAAGCGCACTCTGCTAACTTCTACGAGCCCATTGCCGGTGAGTATATCCATCCTCTCCAGCAATGCCTCAAACTCTAATCCAATCCGTGTAGCATATTGTGCAGAGATGAATGAATGAGTAGCGCCTGAATCAAATAATGCTACAGCGGGAAATGAGGTGATGAGAATTTTACCTGCCACCACGTCACTAGACGCTAGAGCCTCTCCCAAGGTCAATGTGAGAGCCTGGCCCCGCGGAGCCCCTTGTTGCGGCCTTCTTCGACCATGTTGTTGCTGCCTCTGAGGGCCTTCGGCCTCCTATGCCTGGCGGAACATCTGAGCCTGCGTTGGTAGACACTGGGCTAGGGGCCTTACTGCTAATACTGGCCCTCCACTCGGGGTTGCCGCCGGAGCTGGCAATGCTGGAAACTGCTGAGCTGGCCCTCCTGGCCTCTGCATCATAGGACAAGTAGAAATACGGTGGTCTGAACTACCACACCTCAAGCATAAGCCATTCGCTGACCGGCACACCTCCCTCGTGTGCCCTGCCTTCCCACAGAATGTACAGCCCTGGGGTGCTCCCTGACGCTGTTGTTGGTTCCTCGGCTGCTGATACCGAACTGGCGCTGTATTAGTTGACACGGCCGTCCTCTACGGCGCTCCTGCATCATGAATACGTACACCGGGTGCTGGTGCCGATGTTCGCTGCATTGCTCCTCCTCCAACCTGGAAATGAGATCTCTTCTGACCTCCTGTCCTCGATGCCAACCTCTGCTGGGTAAGCTCGTGCCTGCGGGCTGCCGTCAAGACAGCGTCAAACGTCTGGTAGTCGTGTCCTTCCACAAGCTGCAATAATTCCAAATGAAGTCCCTGCTGGAACCTCATAGCTTTCTCTGGCTCCGTTGCCACCATTGCTGGCGCGAAACGGCACAATCTGCAGAACTCTGCTGCATACCCATCTACGGTCTTGCCTGCTTGCTTGAGATTGATAAACTTCTGCTGTAGCTCATATCGAGCTACTACGCCAAAATATTTGGCCTTGAATCTGTCACTGAAGGTGGTCCAACGAACAGGGCGTCTTGTACCAACTTCTTCTGATGCCCACCAGTCGCGGGCAAGATCCTGAAGTACCAGTTTGACCTGATCAACCTTCTCATCATCTGGAACCTTGGCTGCCACAAGAATGGCTTCGATGTCTTGAATCCATGCATCCGCAGTGATGGCATCCTCCGTGCCATCAAAATACTTCGGGTTCAAGCGACGGAACCTTCCTGATGCTCCCGAGTCAACCCCGGCACTCCTCTCAAGAGCTAACTGAATCCCTTGGTTCAGCAACACGTTCTGCTCCTGCTGCCGAGTCTGTTGCTGTTGGTTAGTGACAAGAAACCCCCGGATGATCTCCAGGAGTGCTACGGCATCTGGTACTACTGTTGCTGCTGGTGCTGCTGGAGTTTCAATAACCTGCGGCTGCACTGCCTCTGGCTCCATTTCTGCTCGTGCCTGCACTGGAGAAGGTTCTCCTCCCTGTTGCTGCCCAGTCGAGCCATGCTCTTGCTGCTCTTCCTCATGGGCCTCACCCGCTACTGAGAATGAAGCACCCCTATGGAGAAGAATATAAGATTATCAAGTCCGGACGAGGAAGAATTCGAGGATGCAAGTCAAGTTAGAGATCAAGGCAAGGACAGAGAATTCGAAACAGAATTTCAAGGGGAACAAGTTTTGATTGAGACTCCTAATAATTCGCAATACCCCACAAGTCTGAAAATCAGACCTGCATGGGCCACCACTAAAACCTTGTCACGCCCCAGTACCGAAATACGGAGACGGACTAGGCCAGCTACACCATATGAGGTACGTAACGTCATACGGCGATCGTGGCTGTCGAGAGACTAGGGGGTACATGCTACAATCAAGTCTCCTATGGTCCCACAGAGTTCTATGTCTCAATCAATCAAATCACATCAGCAAAAGATGAGCATTAAAAATAAAGCAGTAAGGCGTCCCCGACGCTGTATCAAAATGATCATGAGAGACTAGCTTCATAATTTAGCTATCTCGGAGAGTCAGGAGTACAAAATTATACACAGCTGCAGTCTGTTTAATTACAATTTTGTACTGACACGAAATATCAAGTAATCCGGCTAACAGGTGCCGGTGGCTAAACGCCGCAAAAGTATAAGCAGGAGTGGTGGAGAAGAAATCCACTCGAGTCCCCGAACTGCCATGCTCCTAGTATACACCATGGATGTCAGGGAGGAAGATCGTGTCCTCTGGCTCTGCTACGGGATCTGGCCAAACAAAACCAGCGGGGTCAGCCCCGAATAGCAAGTACCGCCAAAGGGGCACAAGAGTTAAGACTAAACCCAGTTAATAGAAAGAATGATAATAGTAATACTTATGCTACCATTATAGGGTGGCGCCACATCCTCGAACCCATATGGCACCCTTACAACCAAACAAGGATAAAAGGTGCCGCATGGAGTCGGGACGCGTCGTACTCTATAACTTTCGCATAAGTTAAAGGGTATAAACAATAAAATCTCCTGATCGTGACTTCGGTCGATAGCCTATCGCAGCACAATAACCAACCCAACAATCAAACAAGAACATGGGTTGGATCATGTACCACGATAAACCATGTTCCTCGGTCATTCACAGAAGTAGCACTTCACAACCAGAATAAGTCTTCCGTTCATAACTTCGGTCCACAGCCTATCATAGTACGATAACCAACCCAACAATCAAACAAGAACATGGGTTGGATCACGTACCATGACAGTCCGCTTCCCTCAGTTACTCACGGAAGGTAATAGGATACAAGCAAGTCGTTTTCACGGCCAATCAAGTCTACGCGTTTCTAGTGGAACGAGGTTATCCTCGCGTCATGTTATTAGAAAATCCTCAGATCGTATCTTTCCAGCAAGGCTAGCCAACCCAGGGGTTCACGTAGACATGTATGATTGAGCACAGGTCCCTCGCAAGGCTACCTTGCTAAAACATATAATATGTAGCAGGAATTAATCGGATACAGTCATCCACTCGTTGCAGATGACACAGTATCCGTGGAGACCAGCCGGCGCGTCAAGACAGCATCTCAAGGCGGCTGGTGTAACACGATCTCGGGATTTTGCCCTCCCCATGTATCTAGTATATTTAGTTGCCTAGTTTAACCCTAGGTGAAATCTTGGACTCACATGCGGTGGCCTGCATGATTATCCTCCTAAGGTCGTACTTTAGTACGAGTACCCTAAAGAGGATCCATGTCAATCAGTATGTCAACATGTTCTACCCTCCTTAGTGTAATGCATCATTGCAAATACGCCACGTGGAGTTACGAGTCTTTTGTCGAGCATGAACAAGAACTGGGACATTCATGTACATGTATCAGGTAGGAACACTTTGTTCTCCGGGGTCACATTAGTGCTCATATCATGCTCGGGACAAAAGGCGTAAGGATATAAAATGGGCATATAATATATATATATAATAATAATAATAATAATAAAGTAACAATATGGGGCACAAAAGTCCATGCGGCCCAAGGGGAGTGAGTCCATGCGGCCGGGTCAATACTGGTTCATGCGGCTGGGACTACACGCTCATGCGGCTCAGAGAGCCCCAAGGCGCATGCGGCTGGAAGGTCGAGTTCATGCGGCTGCGAAGGGGTATCAGCGTATGCGGCTATGAACAGATGACGTCCGATACGGCTGAGTTTGGGCGATGCATATGCGGCTGGGTGATGGATGGGCCTTATGCGGCCCAGGAACAGCAGCGCATATGCGGCGGGGTGCAAAGAAACTCATGCGGCTCGAAGGCTAGCCGCATGAAGTCCATGCGACCGGGGCTCATGCGGCTCAATTACTTGCCGTATGAAGATTCATGCGGTCAAGTACTCAAGTAAGTCTTATGCGGCTAGGAAAGACTTTCCATGCGGCTGAACTCGAAAGAGTCTCATACGGCTGGAAAGGCCATGCGGCCAGAGACTTGCCGCATGAAGACTCATGCGGTCAAGTACTGCTCTTCTTCTCCACCTGTCCGAGAAGAGGAGCCAAGCAACTATGGCTTCCAAGCTACACAAAACCTTCATCCGGAGCCCAAATCGGAACCACCTTAGGTCAAAATGGGGTAGAATAAAATTCTCTACAACATGGAACCATCAAAACTTAAAAATAATGAAGTTTGCTAGATCAAAACCAAGAAAATCCGAAAATGGTTAAAACCTAGATCTACAAAGATTAAAGCTTCAAAATGGAAAACTTCAAGTTCCAAACTAGTATAGAATAAGGAGAAGAACATATTTTGACAAATAATTTGTAAGAAAACATCAACAACATTTATGGATCCATCTCTTGAGCAAGTTGGTACTTGCCTTGGTTGGTGGAGGAAAGTAAATGAGAGGAGAATAAATGAGAGGAGAATAAATGAGAGGAGAGAGAAGGAGATGGGTTATTATATAGAATCTTGGACCCATGGGTTCATGATGAACCAAGGTGAACCAAGAATAGGTTACCCAAATGAGCCAAAACTGTAGGCCCAAATACAGAAAATAAATTAGGAAATAATATTTTGTCAAATATTTTTGGGAATTGCATGAAGAAATACAGCATAATAAACATAGTATAAATACAAGGTAAATACAATTTATTGGTTTACGTATTAAAATACGTATTCCAGGATCGGGGAGTGACATGATTGCTTTGGACGTGCAGGTCCCACCCCTTTATTTTTGGTAACGGACATTGCCAGGGCGGACACTACCGGAGGGGATCTGATGGAAGCACGTGTGCCTCCTTCTTTTCCAAACTATACTGAGGGGCCTCCAGCTGGGTCAAGTTCGGGAGCCCTGGTGATAGCACAGCTGGGGCAAGGGACGACGCTTTTCGCGCCCTCCTCTGCGAATAGGGTTTCGGGAGTTAACATTTCCGCTCTGCCAAGTATCCAGGCTCTTCGGGCGGCGGAAGAGGAGCTAGCTGCCATTCATGCATCTTTTCATACAAAATTCGTTTCCCTGGTGGCAGGGATGACAGGTTCTGAGGCTACTCCTTCGGTACTACCTGCCACACTTCCTTTGATGCCGTCATTTACAGAAGTTTTGGAAAAAGTGTCCTAGGATGTGGTCGACAGTTTCCACCACCACCTGAAGAGGGGGATTGAGGCAGCTGTGGAGAGGGGGACTCCCTTTGCTATGGCCCGTCAATGCGCCGATGGCCAAATTAATATCCTTAGAACACTTCCCGGTGGGGCAGGACTAGCGGCACTTTTGGAGCCTAAGCTATTAGAGGCCGATCGTCTTGTGGCCCAGTTTCGCGTACTGCGACAAGCTGATCTATTAGTGGCAATAGATCAAGAGCATACTTTTCTCACAACTGCGGTAGAGAAAGTGAGGATCGCTCGGTAATCGCTCAAGCCAGCTATATTGAAGGATCGCTGGGACCTGACCCAGTTGTACGATCAATGGAGCCGTCGTAATGAAGATTGTGTGGCTCGGGAAGTGACTGCCTCCCGTGGGGTAACTGACACCCGGGAGCAGATTCTAGAGCTCCAGAGAAAGCTGGTCTTCCTGGAGTCCGAGCTCGAAGCTGCTCGTACTGAGAAAGGGCTTGCTATTCAGGAGGCTGACAAAGTTAGTAGAGCTTCTGCCAATCTGGAACTTGCTTTGAAGAAGATGGAGAATAATTGGCAGGCATATATATACTTGAATGATGCGGAGCAGTTGTTCCAAGAGGCCGAGCGCCGAGCTAGGCAGTGGCTTGAGCGAGGGACTACCTTGGTGAGAAACCGCCTTTTGGAGTTGTGCAATGTCGAACTATAGTCGACCTTTTCTTGTTTCTGTTTTCCTTTTCTTTTTTTTTTGAGAAGGACATGGTCCCCAAACATGTAATGCTTTTTTCGTCTTTCAAATAAAGAGTATTTTCCATTCTGCCCTTCATTTGTATTGCTTGTTGTGCCTGTGGTATTGTGGTGATGTTTGCCCCGCATGGGGGACTTGTTTGTGGACCTGTTACCCCTGGCATACCTTGGTTTTAGGTACGGATAACAAATTTGATTGGGGATACCTAGAACAGTTCTACTGCAAGGTGGTCATGGGTGTTCGGGGTATCGGGAGATAGAATGCCATGGAGCAGCTGAGCTCCCAGGGTATGATGAGGAATGGTAGGCCTGTACTAAGAGACTTAGTAAAGGACATTTGTGGGCCTATTATCCTTGGCGTACCCTGGCTTAGAATACGGATAATAGGATGAAGGGGATCCAACATAGTTACTCAGAGGTAATAAAGACATGGCAAGTACGAAGGTTTTACCGTGGAGTCTTCCTGCTCAGAGGTAATGAGGACATGGCAGGAGTGGACTCAATGGAGGATATTTATGGTCAACAGAGGACATTTGTGGGCCTATTACCCTTGGCGTACCCTGGTTCAGGGTACGGATAATAAGACGAGAGAGAACCAACATACTTACTCAGAGGTAATGAGGACATGGCAAGTACGAAGGTTTTACCGTGGAGTCTTCCTGCTCAGAGGTAATGAGGACATGGCAGGAGTGGACTCAGCGGAGAATATTTATGGACCTATTATCCTTGGCGTACTCCGATTGTGGGTACAGATAATAAGTCGAAAGGGAATCATCATACTTACTCAGAGGTAATGAGGACATGGCAAGCATGAAGGTTTCTTCGACGGAGCCTTCCCACTCAGAGGTAATGAGGACATGGCAGGAGTGGGCTCAATGAAGGAAGGTACATAGAACGACTCAGTGGTAATAAGGACATGGAAGTTCTATGTAAAGGGGTGATTTGTTTTTGGCGGAAGTGAAACGACCCAGAGATAATGAGGACATGGCTGTTTTGGAAATTTGTGGATCGGTTACCCTTTTTGTGCACTGGAAGTGCGGGTAGTGGATCATGAGGGAGGATCTCATCCAGGAAGAAAGTTCAGAGGTATGGTCATACATGACTTACTATCTGAAAGGGTGACCGAAATGTGAGTTCATAGGCACCTGCGGGTACACGACTCGATAATCTGGAATTTAGAAATATGAGTTCAGCGGCACCAACGGGTACATGACTCGATAATCTGGAATGTTGTAGATGTGAGTTCAGCGGTACTAGCGGGTACATGACTCGATAATCAGGAATATTTTGGATGTGAGTTCAGCGGCACCAGCGGGTACATGACTCGACAATCAGAAATGTTGTGGATGTGAGTTCAGTGGCACCAGCGGGTACATGACTCAGTGATCTGGAGTGTGTCGTTTAGATATAATATTTCTTTAGGAACTTGCCGTTGACGGGTAACATGAGCAAATCTCTATTTTGTTTTGTGAGACGGTAAGCACCGTTGGAGAATACAGCCTCGATGATAAATGGACCTTCCCATTTTGACTGAAACTTGCTGGCGGTCTAGTGAGTCATGACCATCGGCCTCCGGACTGCCAGAACGAGATCGTCCACTTGGAATGTTCTGATTTTAACCTTCTTGTTGAAGGCTCCAGCGATGCGTGCTTGGTATAGCTCGATCCATTGTTGAGCCCGGAGGCGCTTTTCATCTAAGGCCTCTAACTCTTGTAGTCGGCGACGGTAGTTATCATCCGTCGTCAATTGATAAGTGAGGGCGACACGGAGCGAGGGTATTTGGGTCTCCAATGGGAGAACTGCCTCACTCCCGTATACCAGGAAGAATGGTGTGTTTCCTGTGGCCGTTCGGACTGTGGTATGGTACGCCCATAAGCATTCACCAAGCTTTTCGTTCCAGTCGCGTTTGTTGAACGATACGTACTTCTTGAGTAACTTGATGATGGTTTTGTTGAATGCTTCTGCCAACCCATTCGCTGCTGGATTGTATGGCGTCGAAGCAATATTATGGATGCGGTACTTGTCGCAGAACCGATAGAAGGCTTGGCTTGCAAACTGCGGACCATTGTCGTGGATGATCCTTCGGGGCAGTCCAAAGCGATAGATGACATGATGCTTGAGGAAGCTGATCACGTTCGAAGTTTTGACTTCTGCAAGCGGGACAGCTTCCGCCCATTTGGAGAAGTAATCTGTGATTGCGAGTATGAGGCGATGTCCTCGGGAGGAAGGTGGAGTAATCGGACCGATGATATCCATTCCCCATGCTTCAAATGGCCAGGATGCCACTGTCGGATGTAGAAATTCGGATGACTGGTGAATGAAGTCTGCGTGGACTTGGTAGGCTTTGCACTTTCTCGCATAGTCTATCGCATCTGCTACCATCGTGGGCCAGTATTAGCCTATTCGGCGGAGACCGTCTTGCAATTTAGGGCCAAGCTGATGGGCCCCGCAGACACCGTCATGAGCTTCGCGTACGGCTTCTTTGGCTTCTGCGTTTGACATACATCGAAGCAATAACACATCGTAGGATCGCCTATACAGCATTTTCGTCTCTGTATCGTAGAAGAATCTGAGAGAATGCCGTCTGATGGAGTTGGCTTCTTTTGGGCTCTCGGGCAGGATGTCATAGACGACGAAGTCAATAAATGGTTGTCTCCAATCTGGGGCTTCGTCAATCATCTGAGCGGAATAACTCGCCACTAATTGAACGTTGTTCTTGGGGCATACCAGTTCGTGGCCTATCACATCGACCGATTGATGAGTATGATTTGGCACTGCTAGGGAAGCGGCCAGGCCTGCTAAGGCATCGGCTTCGATATTTTGGAGTCTGGGAACATATTCGATGAAGAACCCCTTGAACGACGAGATGATGTCGATCGTTATTTGGTGATAGGGGATCATATCTTCAGGGCAGACTTCGTATGAACCACGGATCTGATTGACGATTAACTGAGAATCGCCGTATGCTTCTAGATATTCTATCCCCAGCTCTCTTGCAAGTTGGAGGCCAATGACCAAAGCGTTGTACTCGGCCACATTGTTAGAGCAGGGCTCTGTGAGAGAGTAAGTGCGGTTAATCACCAATCCGGAAGGAGAGACCAGCACCACCTCGACTCCGACGACGATGTTGCCTTTAGGTCCGGTCCTTGAGGCGCCGTCAAAGAACATTCGCCATTTATCATCGTGAGAGGTTGCATGCGAGTTGGTGACCTCATCTGGGATTTCTTCATATATTCTGGACGACTTCGAGTCCGGGTGGGCTGCCAAAAAGTCTGCTAGGGCTTGACCTTTAACAGCCTTTTATGGAATGAAGATCATATGATAAAGGGACAGCAATATTGCCCATGTAGCGAGGAGAGAGCTGAGTGCCCCTGGTTTACTCATGAGGACCCTGAGAGGGTTGACTCGTGAGATCACATGTATGGTTTGTCCAGTGACATAGTGCCGCATTTTCTGAATGGCAAATACCAGGGCGAGGCATTCCTTCTCCACAGCGGTGTATCGGTGCTCTGGCCCAATCATTATTCGACTGAGGTAATATATGGCTTGTTCATGGCCTGCATCGTTGTTTTGTGCCAGCAGAGCCCCGAAGGAATGTTTCATTGCTCGTACGTAGAGCAGGAATGGTTTTCCAGCAACCGGGGCCACCAGGACTGGAGGGTTCGACAAATATTCTTTGATGCTGTCGAAGACACGTTGACATTCTTTGTACCATACAAATGAGATACCTTTCTTCATGAGATGGATGAATGGTCGATATCACCCGGAGAGGTTAGAAATGAACCTCCTGATGTAAGCTAGCCTCCCTTGAAGGCCTCTGAGTTCGCGGAGATTTTTCGGGGGACCCATCTCCATAATTGCCTTTGTTTTCTCAGGGTCTACATGGATACCCTGGGCGGTGATGATGAAACCCACGAACTTCCCGCTGGATACGGCCAGGAAGGACTTCGTAGGGTTCATTTTCAAAATGTGCGCTCGCATCAGATCGAATACCGTCCTCAGATCCTGCAGATGGTCTCCCTTATAGCGACTCTTTACGGCGATGTCATCAATATAGCACTCCACCGTCTTGCGTAAGTGGTCTCTGAAGATGATACTCATGGCTCTTTGATATGTGGCACCGGTATTCTTCAAACTGAAAGGCATGACTGTGTAACAGTATGTGCCAATCGGTGTTCAGAACGATGTATGCTTTTCGTCGTTAGAAGACATCTTGATTTGGTTGTTCCCCGAGAAGCCATCCATGAATGACATACGTTCGAAGCCGCAGGTGTTGTCGATCATGATGCCTGTGATAGGGAGGGAGAATTCATCTTTAGGGCATGCCTTGTTCAGATTGCGGAAGTCGATACAGATTCGAATCTTTCCATTCTTCTTGAGGACGGGTACTATATTGGCGACCCAGTCTGGATGTTGCTCTTTACGTATGAAGCCGCTGGCTATCAATTTGTTGACTTCGGCTTCGATCGCATCCATGATGCCCAGGCGGAAGCGTCGTTGTTGTTGCTTGACTGACTTTGCATCTGGCCGAATGTTGAGCTTGTGAAGGACAACCTCGGGGTTTAGTCCTGGCATGTCTTCATAGCTCCAGGCGAACACATTAATATATTCTTTGACAAGTTCCAGTAGCGATTCTCGCTCTTCGTTTGTTAGGCTTTTACTGATGAAGATTGATTTTGGAGAGGATTCGCTACCGAGATCCACTTGTATAACTTCATCTTCAGTAGGAGGTTCTCCCTGTTCAAACCGCTTTTCCCATTGTGCATCCAACTGTTAGGCCCACGGCTCTAACTCGAGGATTTCAGGAATGTCTTCATCTTCTTCATAAGCGTCGGCGAATGCCATGTTGACTGACAGGACTTGTCTGAATATGTCTCCGATGCTGGTATCCGAGTTAGAAGTTGGTGACCCGATTGAATGTGAATGCCAGTCACATTCTTCATCTGAACTCTCAGGGGTCATCGTAGGTGTAACATACCCTAATCTACATCGAGTTTTGCTATAGTAGTCCCATGGTTTGCCAGCCGGGGCTGGTGGCTTTAGAGGTAATCGTCACCCGGTGCAGTAGTTCAAACCTGGCGTAGTCTCCAGATCATACCCCTGTTTTTGCATGAAATACTTGGATTGGGGGCTATAAAGATACAGAGGCAGTCTCCCGGTATCTGATTCAAGGTCGACTTCTTATATGGTGAAGGGCTGCGGATCATCCTTCGGGCCGAAGATGATTGTATGGTCCCCTCCCTCGATTATGCGGTAAGCGTCTTCCACTGGAGTAAGCTGGATTGCGGTGTACACATTTGTCACCTGTGTGTGTAGGTGAGTGCCTACACCGTGTTCTATAGCATACATTGTACAAAGCTTATTAAGCTCGAGATAGTTCAAAGATAGCCCTTTATTGATGAAGTAAGGTATCTTTTTTAGGAGGATTACATCATCTACGGAAGGAACATCAGTGTGGGCAGCCACATACTTGGCTAGCTCCGGTTCCTCTTCGGCTACCCCCTGTATAAACGAAGACTGAGAGGACGACCTGGGAAGCTTGATCGTCAGAGGCTCAGCTGGTGGAGCCGAGCGTGGGGTTGTTGGCAGACTAGTGACCCCCTGTTTGGTACTCGATGCTGGGCGGGGAGTGGTTGGTTCGCTAGAAGTTCCAGGCCTTGCATCGGGGTGACGACTCTTCTTGTGAAGGCGCATCATCTTTGGCTTGTCGGAGGGATTGAGCTTCTCCGTTTGTGGCTGGCCGACTCTTGGTAGCCTGTTTGTCAATGGCTCTGTTGTGGGCCTTGGCACTTGGCTGGACCTTGGCTGTCGGATTATCATCTGCTCCTCTAGTGCCGAGAGGCTGATCGCGTCCTTACGCAGAGTGGCGGTAAGGGGTACGAACTTGCCAGGTTTGCGAGCTTGGAAGTGGATCGTCAGAGGTTCTTCTGATCCTGTGGCTGTCTCGATACGAGCTTGCATATCTCCTTCAGTAAGGTGCCTCTTTGACTTTTCGTACAGGCAGGAGTCTGAGTAGTAGGATTCGACCCCTTTGAAGGGATCGATGTCAGCAAATTCTGTCCTCACGAAGCCGTGTTTGTCAACATACTTGAAGCATTGGTGTAGCATGGAAGACACGATCATATAATCGTGTATCCAAGGGCACCCTAAGAGAATGTTGTAAGAAATGTCTGCATCTATGACGTAACAGGTGACTTCCGACTGGAGATCGCCAATTTGACACTTCAGACGAATCTTTCCAATTGGGTAGCCCCTGCCCAAATTGAAACCGCTGATGGCGGTGCTTGGAGGCGTCAGGCGATGCATAGGGATGCGGAGATGATGTAACAGACCCTTCGGGACAATGCTTATAGAAGAGCTAGGATCAATGTGCATCCGATCCATCTTCACATCGCCGATGTATCCAGTGTAGTATAACGGGTGATCGTGCATGTTAGTTTTGATGAGCATATCCTGCGGAGTGAAGATAATATTGGGCATCGCTCCCGTACAAGCACTGTCTTAGAGACCTGCAGGCGGGCTCTCTCCCATGAGGTTGACCTGAGCCAGGTATGCATCGGCATTTTGGAGTGCATCGCTCAAAGCCGTGCGAACATCCTTTGAGAGTCTCAGAAGCTCGTATAATGACAACTTGGCCGGTGTGTTGGCCAATTGTGCCAAGATGTGGTAGTTGTAAGGCTTCTCCAGCCCCTGCGGTACCTCTTTTCGGAGGGATTTGTCAAAACGATTCTCCTTCGGCCTAGGCTTGTCGGTCGTCGGAGGCTGAGCCGGTCCCGGAGCATCAGTTGTCGCGGGCTGATGGTCTTCAGCTGAGTTATCAGCTACGGGTTGGGATTGTGCCCCAGACCGAGTGACGACGACTGTAGCTTCTTTGATATCTGTCAAGATTGTGCGGCAGGACCTGACTTTTCTACTCTTTTTCTTGCAGATGGAAGATGATGTGGGCCGAATCACTTCCGATACCAAGTCTGGATTGATCCACATGACCTTCCCTCGTGATATGGTAAGGGACACTAGACCAGCAACCTGATCTCGGGGAGGTGGAAGATTAGCAATCTCCATTGTCGCCAGAGGGATGGGGACCACACCGTCTTAAGTTTCCGTTGGAGGGAAGCTGCCAAATTGTACTGACACCATATTGGCTGCCACAGTTACCTCTTCGAAGTCGATGGCCAGAACGTTCGAATCGATAAGATTTTGGATGTACCATTTTAGTTGGTAGTAGTCGTGTGTAGCATGGTGGACGTAGCGATGGTAATGGCAGTACTTTAGATTCTCCATTTCTGCTGACCGAGGTTCCCGTCTTGGTAGAGGAATCTGAATTCTGTCTCCTTGTATGAGGATGTCCAAGATGGGCTTGACGTGACCGTCTTCGAAGGAGTAAGTGGTTTACGGCCATTGTTTGTCTGCCGATTTTGGCTCAGGTTTTTGTGCTGTGTCGGCCACCATAGCCTGCTTGTCCTTGTTGTTCCGGTTGTTGGTGGAGACACCCCCATTGTTGGTGTTGGCGTTGGGATGCCTTCCCTTGTCTTCTCCCTCTGTGATGTGCAATCCTAGTTGGCGAGCCTTCTTCAATCGTTCTTCGGCGCTAATGGCACTGATGATAAACGTCTTCCAGTCCTTGAATTGACTTTCGCCCATCCAGAGACAGATTATTGGAAGCAGTATCTTTTGGCAAATTTCAATTAAGGAGGAATTCGGATTACCGGACGGCAATTTTTATGGCAGTTTGGCAAAACTGCTCAATATAGTTCCTTGTCAGCTCTTTCTCCCCTTGGACGACGTCCATGAGGGTGGACATTGTGATGTCCTGCCCTACTTCTTAGAATCTCTCCAAGAACATGCGCTTGAAGCCGACGAAGGAGTGGATGCAGTTGTCTGGCAGGTTGCGTTACCAGTCGAAAGCGACTCCTTCCAATGCCCCAATGAATAACCGTGTGAGGATGGCATCGTCATGAGGCGGATGGTCGGTGGTGACCTCGAAGTAAGTGATGTACCGACTTGCGGAGGTCTTGCCATTATACGGGTTGATGTTAAACGGCTTATATCTTGGCGGAAAGGGGACATCCCTCTATGCAGCAGGGTATAGTTACCGTATTCTGAGATCTTGGGAGTTTTCTCGAGCGTGAAACATGGCTCGGAGCTCCTGGACCTCTCTTCTTGCTTCTTGGGCCTCATCCACGGCTGTGGGGTCCGTTACTTCAGGAGGATTGTTGCCCGGATTCGGTGCTGCTGAATTCGAGTCTGCAATGACCGCCGGATCCACGCTTGCTTGGCCAGGCATCCCTCCTTGCAGGGTTAGAAGGGCCACTTTGATCTCGTCCACAGACTTGACGAAGGCAAACAGTATGGCCTCTAGAGTGTCGATGCGTTGACGATCACTGAAACCACCTCGGTTGCTGTCCGTCATGAATACCGTCCTTACGTGAGGAGAGATGAATGGCACAGTGGAGGACGTGTCTTCCGAGTCATACCCCTGTAATGAGAAATCATCGGGGTATATGGGAATGTCTTCCTCTGGTTCGGACTCAGAAGGAATAGTACCCCCAGTTTTCGAGTTCGCATCGTCTTGGGAGTTGTGGACGTCCTCGAGGACGTCAGGGTTTGCTGTATCAGATGGGAGAGTTGTTTTCCTCGGCTCGTCTTCTTGGAACATCAGATTGTCGTGGAGATTCGAAGGAGTGCTACCCCCAGTCCAAGCAACCCCCAGTGGTGTGGACGACGAATCTCCCACTGTAGCAGATTTCGTCTTAGAACGGGTACCTTGGAAAACTTCGGTGGTGGGCACCCGCTTAGACGACAGTCTCTTAGTCATAGTGGTCGAAATCTTCGTGCTGGGAACGTTCGTATTCTTTCCTCTCCCATCGGCGGGGACTTTCTGAGCAGAGTTGCAGGAGACGACGGGAAGTGCCTCGTCTTCTGAAGACGACTGTTGCAGTCTTTGAAAGATAGATTGCCGGTCTTTTTGCACCATCGCGTTATTGCAACAGCAGTTAACGATGACTTGGGTGCAATCACATCCGTGGGAGGACTCCTTGCACCCTGATGCACCTTCTCTTTTCTTGCGTTTGTGGAGGATGGCCTCACGAAAGTCAGAGGCGCCTGGATCGACCATGTTTGCTTCCTGGATTTTGGAAGACTTTTGGGAACCTCTCTGTCCGTTTGCCGTCGGGGCTGGACTCGAGTGGTTCTGTACAACTTCCCATCTGAGGCCCGCGTAACATTATGTGTGACGTTCGGATGGTCAGAGATCGGATCAGCGGACCGAACTTGCCAAGCTCGCGCTGCCTTAGACTTTTTCACTCTAGTGCGTGAGGGCACATAGTAGGAAGAGTCTAAGTGGTACTGGAGAGAGTCAGACATATCTTCTTGGGAGCACAAGAGATCAGGACAATAGGAGAGGCGATCGAAGACAGAGCTACGCGGAGTAGGCGCCATGCGGCTGTCTTCAATAATCTTCATGCGGCTGGCAGTTATGGCCACATAGGCTTTTTTCATGCGGCTGGGAATCTCGACAGCATGAGTTTTCTTCAAGCGGCTGGATGATCTGGTCGCATAGACCTCCTTCATGCGGCTGGCAGTTTCAACCGCATGAGCATCCTGCATGTGGTTGGCAGACTTGGCCACATGAGTATTCTTCATGTGGCTGGATGATCTGGCCGTATAGACCTCCTTCATGCGGCTGGCAGTTTCAGCCGCATGAGCATCCTATATGTGGTTGGCAGACTTGGCCACATGAGTATTCGGCTTCTTCTTGGGGCGCATAGAATTACTTTTTGTTCCTGTAAGTCCAGCATCGTAGTGCTTTCCTTTGCCGGACTTGGGGGCAGCAGAGTCCTCTACGGCTCGAGGTGGAGCCGTATGAGAGTCGCCTTCGCCATCTTGGGTAGCAGAGAGTACTCCGTCCAGAGCTTGGGGAGGAGCAAATAATTTTGGCCGCCACTCGCTGCGAGCTTTCTTTGTGCGGGTTCGCTTCTGGACCGGGCCAACGCTTCCCTCAGAGAGCATTTTTTAAAATGTCTGTTGGTCGAAGCGGACGACCATCTTCTGTTGCGTGGAGCCAAGTTTGGCTACATCCGATTGCATCACCAACTCCTCAGCCGTAGAAAAGTTTGTCCCCAACAGAGTCGCCATCGTGTTTGCCATGAAATATAATAGAACAGAACAATTATCGGAGGACTGGACTTTTACTTCACAATACAAACTCGCTTGTACAAAGAAAGCCTTGGGACGAAAACCTAGGTACAACAATCTAAGTACAAATGTTTATTTTAGATTCTGGGGGGTGACGGTAGAGGCTCGGGAAAGCGACGGCAGCTCTGCCTTACTCCTTGGACGATCGGGTGCAACCTTGGTGTAGAAGCATGGAAAATATCAGAATAATGGTCCATGCGGCTCCGGATACGAAGCCCATGCGGCTCATATGGGAGCTGTCTTATACAGTTCAAAGGAAGACTCTCTGTCTCATGCGGCTCGAGAGTGTATACGGTTCAGCAGGAATATGCGGATCGATCCATGCCACGTGTCCCCCTGTGATCCTTCCCTACAGTTGGCCCTTTGAATAGTGGCCTCATTTAATGCTCTGACACGATTTGACGACTGTGGAGGCTCTGGCATAAAGTGTCATAATGGCTCTGCCATAATAACAGACGCTTCGGAAAAAGAAGAAGATCTCTGACCCAATCCGTCAGAAATCCTAGGTTGCCACGTGGCAATTCTCATGCGGCTTAAATAAAGAACAGCTTCATGCGGCTCACTGAGAAGTCACCCTATATGACTAACAGAAATCAGCCATATGCGGCCCACTGAGAGCTCAGCCCCTGCGGCTCAATACAACGCTAGCTCATGCGGCTCGTAAAGACTATGCATATGCGGCTCATTGAGAGTTCGTTCCCTGCGGTTCGATGAAGCATTGTCCTATGCGGCTCACGAAGAGTATCTCCCTGCGGTTCAAGTGTTGCCCATCCTATGCGGCTCTGGCAGGACCCATAATCAAAACACGTGGCATCGGATCAATCAACGATTTAACCGAATCTCAACAAATATATTTGACATCATCATCATAATTACTGAGATCAAGGCATATCATTTATCATCAAGCCAACGGGACACGTGGCGAGCAATCGGATATTGGTAGAATCCATCATGGAGATTTAAAGCAGTTAACAATAATTGCTCACAAGATTCGGTGTTATCCTCATTAATGGCCGAGATTCATTGTAATCAGGATCAAGGGTTCAGATAGATTGAAGGAGCGCCGATATTCCAAACAAATGATCATTAGCAAACCCTAATGATCATACCCCACTCTTATAAATAGCCAGCATCATTGTTTTGCACAAGGACCGACAAAAAAAAAGAACAAAAATATACAGAGTCAGAGAGAGAATACACAGAGAGAGAGAGAGAGAAGCTAGGAGAGCAACAAAGGAGCAAAAAGAGCACTTCTTCGTCAACGCCAACCATCTTTTCACAAGGAGCCAAGGCTGCATACCGATCGTCCAAGGAGTAAGGCAGGGCTGCCGTCGCCTTTCCGGGCCTCTATCGTCACCCCCCAGAATCTAAAATAAACAATTGTACTTAGATTGCTGTACCTAGGTTTTCGTCCCTAGGCTTTCTTTGTACAAGCGAGTTTGTATTGTGAGTCTAAGTTCAGTCCTCCGATAATTGTTCTGTACTTTTACAATCAATGGCAAACACGATGGCGACTCTGCTGGGGAATAACTTCTCCACGGCTGAGGAGTTGGTGACGCAATCAGATGCAGCCAAGCTTGGCTCCACGCAACAAAAGATGGTCGTCCGCTTCGACCAACAAGCGTTTGAAGAGATGCTCTCCGAAGGAAGCGCTGGCCCGGTCCAGAAGCGCACCCGCACGACAAAGGCTCGCAGAGAGTGGAGGCCAAAATCATTTGCTCCTCCCCATGCCCCCGACGGTGTACCCTCTGTTGCTCAAGACGGTGAGAAGGACTCTTCTGTGGCCCCACTTCAGACCGTAGACAACTCTACTGTCTCCAAGTCCGGCAGAAAAAAATACTATAATGCTGGACTTGCAGAGGCAAAGAGAAACTCTACGTGAACTGAGCCGTATAGGGGTGCTAGCCGAGTGAAAAAGGCTCATGCGACCACATCCGCTAGTCGTATGGACAAAGCCCATGCGGCCACAGTCGCTGGCCGCATGAAGAAGAATCATGCGGTCACATCTGGCAACCGCATAGCTTATGCAGCTACAGTCGCCAATCACATGGATGAAACACATGAGGCTACAGGAGGCAGCCGCTTGCAGAAAACCCATGCGGCCACTATTGCCAACCGCATGCGGCCAGCCTACACGGTCGTGACTCCTAGCCGCCCAAAGACAACTCATCCGACAGCAGAAGATGACCGCATGCAGACAGCCTGCACGGTACCCAACTCTGGCAGCATAGCGTCCGTTCCACGCTTCTCTCGATCGGTCTTCGACCGTCTCTCATACGGTCCCGACCCTGATGATTCTCTGTATGATAAGCCAGACTCTGTGGCATTCAACTTCGACTCCTCCTATTACGCACCCACAAGTGCTAAAAGAAGGAAGTCTAGGACAGCACGGGCTCAGCGAGCCCAGTCAGCTGTTCCAACCTCTGACTATCGGAGCGTCCCGTTGACTATCACACGGGCCTCGGATGGAAAGTTGCATACAACTGTTCAAGTCCAGCCCCCCGCGGCGAACAGACAGAGTGGTTCCTCTGACCTACGGGAGACGATCCTCCACAAACGCAAGGAAAGAGAAGGAGTGTCGGTGTGCAAAGAGTCCTCGCTTAGACATCGCTGTACCCAAATCATCGTCAATTGCTGCTGCAACAACACGGCAATGACAGAAGCGCGGCCATCCGTCTTCCAAAGGCTACAGCACCCAAACTCAGAAGATGAGGCACCTCCTGTTGTCTCCTGCAATTCTACTCAAAAAGTCTCCGTCAAAGAGAGAAGGAAGAAAACGAGCATCTCCAGTCCGAAGATATCAACCACTACAACTAAGAAACTGTCGTCTAAACGGTTGTCCTCCACTGGTGTATTCCAACACACCCGTTCAAAGACGAAATTTACCTCGATGGGAAATTCATCATCCACATCGCTGGAGGTTGAAGGAGCTGGGGGTAGCACTCCTCCGAACATCTGCAACAGTCCGATGTTCCAGGGAACCAAGTCCGCACAAACAACTCTTCCATCAGGAGCAACGGACGCTGATGCCCCCGAGGACATCCGTAACTCTCAAGACAAGGCAAGCTCTGAAGCTGGGGATACCATTCCCTCTGAGTCCGAGCCCGAAGAGAACATTCCCACCTATCCCGATGACTTCTCGGTACATGAGTACGACTCAGAGGGCACATCCTTCGTCGTTCCTTCCGTCACTCCTCACGTAAGAACGGTGTTCATGGCGGACAGCGATCAAGGTGGTTCCAGCGATCGCCAGCGCATCGACAGTCTCGAAGCCATATTACTTGCTTTGGTCAAGTCTGTAGACGAGATTAAAGCGGCCCTGCCCACTCTACAAGGAGGAGTGCCTGGTCAAACAAATACGGGCCCCGCAGTCAATGTAGATTCGAACTCAGCGGCACCAAACCAGGGCAATAATCCTCCCGAAATAACAACCCCCGCCGCGACAGATGAGACCCGAGAAGTAAGAAGAGAGGTCCAGGAGCTCCGTGCCATGTTTCATGCCCGAGAAAATGCTCAAGATCTCAGAATACGGTAACCATACCCTGCTGAGTGGAGGGATATTCCATTCCCACCAAGATATAAGCCGTTCAACATCAACCCGTATGATGGCAGAACCTCAGCAAGTTGATACATCACTTACTTTGAGGTCACCACCGACCATCTGCCCCATGAAGATGCGATCCTCACACGGTTATTCATTGGAGCATTAGAAGGAGTCGCCTTCGATTGGTACCGCAATCTACCGGACAACTGCATCCATTCCTTCGCCGGCTTCAAGCGCATGTTCTTGGAACGGTTCTATGAAGTAGGACAAGACGTCACTATGTCCACTCTCATGGACGTCGTCCAAGGGGAGAAGGAGTTAACAAGGAACTACATTGAGAGGTTTCGCCAGACCGTCATGAAGCTGCCTTCCGGAAATCCGGATTCTTCTTTGATTGAAATCTGCCAAAAGAGACTGCTTCCAACGATCAGTCTCTGGATGGGCGCGAGTCAATTCAAAGATTGGAAGGCGTTCATCATCAGCGCCATAAGCGCTGAAGAACGACTGAAAAAGGCCCGCCAACTGGGGTTGCACATCTCAGAAGGGAAAAACAAGGGCAAGCGTCTCAACAACGATAATGGGGGTAACCCCTCCAACAATCGGGACAGTAAGGGAAAACAGGCTATGGTGGCCGACACGGCCCAGAAGCTCGAGCCACAGCCAGCAGACAAGCAATGGCCTCAAATCACTTACTCTTTCGAAGATGGCCATGTCAAGCCTATCTTAGACATGCTCATACAAGGAGGTAGAATTCAGCTTCCTCCACTAAGACGGGAGCCTCGGCCGGCTGATCTGGAGAACCCGAAGTTCTGCCATTACGACCGTTATGTATACCACGCTACACATGACTGCTACCAATTAAAACGGTACATCCAAAGCCTCATCGATTCAAACGCTCTGGCCATCGACTTCGAAGAGGTAACCGTAGCAGCTAATATGGTGTCCGTACAGTTCGATAACTTCCCTCCGACGGAGACTCAAGACGGGGTAATCCCCGTCCCTCTTGCGACAATGGAGATCACCAATCTTCCTCCGCCCCGAGAACAAGCTGCTGGTCTAGTACCTTTCACCACCTCACGAGGAGAGGTCATGTGGGTCCATCCAGACTTGGTGTCAGAAGTGACTCGGCCCACACCATCTCCCACCAACAAAAAGAGTGGAAAAATTAAGACCTGCCGTACAGTTTCAGCAGACAACGAGGAAGCTACAGCCGTCGTCACGCGGTCCGGAACGCAATCCCAACCTGTGGTTGATAGTCCAGCTGAAAATCATTAACCCACTGCAAATGATGCTCTGGGACCGGCTCAGCCTTCGACGACCGACAAGCCTAGGCCGAAGGAGACTCGCTTCGACAAATCTCTTCGAAAGGACGCAGCCCAAGGGCTAGAGAGGCCCTACAACTTTGACATCTTAGCACAATTGGCTAACACTCCGGCCAAATTGTCATTATATGAACTCCTGAGGCTCTCCAAAGACATTCGTATTGCATTGAGCGAAGCACTCCAAAATGTTGATGCCTATCTCGCTCAATCTAACCTCACTGGGGAGGACTCACCCATGGATCTCCAAGATAGTGCCTGCACGGGAGCAATGCCCAACATCGTCTTCACTCCGCAGGACATGCTCATCAAAACCAACCTATATGATCGCCCGCTATACTACACGGGATACATCGGCGACGTAAAGGTGGATCGGATGCACATTGATCCTGGCTCTTCTATAAGCATTATCCCGAAAGGTCTGCTACATCATCTCCGCATCCCAATGCATCGCCTAACACCTACAAGCACCGCCATCAGCGGTTTCAATTCGGGCAGGAGCTACCCTATCGGAAAGATTCGTCTGAAGTGTCAGATTGGCGATCTCCAATCCGAGGTCACCTGCTACGTCATAGATGCAGACACTTCTTACAACATCCTCTTGGGGCGCCCATGGATACACGATTATATGATCGTGCCTTCTACGCTACACCAGTGCTTCAAATATGTCGACAAACACGGCTTCATGAAGACAGAGTTTGCTGACATCGATCCCTTCAAAGGGGTCGAATCTTACTACTCGGACTCCTGTTTATACGAAAAATCGAAGAGGCACCTGGATGAAGGAGACGCACAAGCTCATACTGAGACAGCCACGGGATCAGAAGGACCCCTGACGATCTACCTCCAAGCTCGTAAATCGGGCAAGTCTGCACCCCTCACCGCCACTCTGCGGAAGGACGCGATCAGCCTCTCGGCGCAAGAGGAGCAGATGACAATCCGGCTGCCGAAATCCGGCCAAGTGTCGAGACCCACAACGGAGCCTCTAACAATCAGGTTACCAAGAGTCAGTCAACCACAAACAGGAAAGCTCAACCCCTCGGACAGGCCATTGACAATATGCCTTCCCAAGAAAGGTTGTCGCTTCGATGCAAGGTCCGACACTTCCAGCGAACCAGCCACTCCTCGCTCCACATCGAATGCCAAACTGGGGGTCGCCAGTCTGCCAACGACTCCACGCTCTGCTCCATCAACTGGACCACTGACGATCAAGCTTCCTAGGTCGTCCTCTCAGTCTTCGTTCACACAGGGGGTAGCCGAAGAGGAACCGGAGCTAGCCAAGTATGTGGCCGCCCACACTAATGTCCCTTCCGATGATGATGTAATCCCCTTAGAAAAGATACCTTACTTCATCAATAAAGGGTTATCTTTGAACTACACCGAGCTCAATAAGCTATGTACGATGTATGCTATGGAACACGGTATAGGCGCTCACCTACACACGCAGGTGACAAATGTGTACACCGCAATCCAGCTTACTACAGTAGAAGACGCTTACCGAATACACAAGGGAGGAGATCATCCAATCATCTTCGGCCGGACGGACAACCTTCATCCCTGCACCATAGAAGAAGTCGACCTCGGGTCAGATGCTGGGAGACTGCCTCTGTATCTCTATAGCCCTCAATCCAAATATCTCATGCAGAAACAGGGGTATGATCTAGAGACTACGCCAGGATTGAACTATGGCACTGGGCGACGATTACCTTTGAAGTCGCCAGTCCCGGCGGACAAACCACGGAACTACTATAACAAAACTCGATGTGGGTTGGGGTATGTAACGCCTACTACGACCCCGAAAAGTTCAGATGAAGAATGCGACTGGCAGTCACATTCAACCGGATCACCAACTTTCGACTCAGATACCAGCATCGGAGATGTGTTCAGACAAGTCATGTCAGTCAATATGACGTTCGCCGACGCTTACGAGGAAGACGAAGACATCCCCGAAATCCTCGAGCTAGAGCCATGGGCCCAGCAATTAGACGCGCAATGGGAAAAGCGATTCGAACTGAGAGAACCTCCTACTGAAGATAAGGTCATACAAGTGGATCTCGGCAGCGAATCTTCTCCAAAACCGATCTTCATCAGTGAAAGCCTAACCAACGAAGAACGGGAGTCGCTGTTAGAACTTGTCAGGGAGTACATTGATGTGTTCGCCTGGAGCTATGAAGACATGCCAGGGTTAAATCCTGACATCGCTCTTCGTAAACTCAATATTCGGCCAGATGCGAAGCCAGTCAAACAACAACAGCGACGCTTCCGCCCAGGCATCATGGACGCGATCAAAGCTGAAGTCAACAAACTAATAGCCAGCGGCTTCATTCGTGAGGAGCAACATCCCGATTGGGTCGCCAATATAGTACCTGTCCTCAAGAAGAATAAGAAAATTCGAATCTGCATCGACTTTCGTAACCTGAACGAGGCATATCCCAAAGATGAATTCCCCCTTCCTATCACAGACATCATGATCGACAATACCTGCAGCTTTGAGCGCATGTCATTCATGGATGGCTTCTAGAGATACAACCAAATCAAGATGTCTCCCGACGACGAAAAGCATACATCATTCCGAACACCGATTGGCACGTACTGCTACACAGTCATGCCTTTCGGTTTAAAGAATACCGGCGCCACATATCAAAGAGCTATGAGCATCATCTTCAGAGACCACTTACGCAAGACGGTGGAGTGCTATGTTGATGATATAGCTGTCAAAAGCCGTAGCAAAGGAGACCATCTGCAGGATCTAAGGACGGTATTCGACCTAATGCGGACGCACAATTTGAAGATGAACCCTATGAAGTCCTTCTTGGGCGTATCTAGCGGGAAGTTCTTAGGCTTCATCATTACTGCAAAGGGTATCCATGTAGACCCCGAGAAGACAAAAGCAATCATGGAGATGGGTCCCCCGAGAAATCTCCGCGAACTCAGAGGCCTTCAGGGAAGGCTAGCTTACATCAGAAGGTTCATTTCCAACCTCTCCGGGCGATGCCGACCATTTACGCACCTTATGAAGAAAGGAGTCTCATTCGTATGGGACGAAGAATGCCAGCGTGCTTTCGATAGCATTAAAGAATATCTGTCAAATCCTCCGGTCTTGTTAGCCCCAGTCCCTGGAAAACCATTTCTGCTCTATGTACGAGCAATGGAACACTCCCTCGGTGCTCTGCCGGCACAGAATAACGATGCAGGCCATGAACAGGCCATATATTACCTCAGCCGAATGATGATTAGACCAGAGCACCGATACACCGCTGTAGAGAAGGAATGCCTCGCCCTGGTGTTCGCCATTCAGAAAATGCGACACTATGTCACCGGACAAACAATACATGTGGTCTCACGAGTCAACCCTCTGAGAGTCCTCATGACTAAACCAGGGGCACTCAGCTCTCGACTCGCTACATGGACAATATTGCTGTCCCCTTATCATATGATCTTCATCCCCTAAAAGGCAGTCAAAGGTCAAGCCCTGGCAGATTTCTTGGCAGCCCACCCAGGCTCAGAGTCTTCCAGGATATACGAAGAGATCCCAGATGAGGTCGCCGACTCACATGCAACCTCTCACGAGAATATATGGCGAATGTTCTTCGACGGCGCTTCAAGGACCGGACCTAAAGGCAACATAGTTGTCGGAGTCGGGTAGTGCTAATCTCTTCTTCCGGATTGGTGATTAACCACGCTTATTCCCTCACTAAACCCTATTCTAACAATGTGGCCGAGTACAACGCTCTGGTCATTGGCCTCCAACTTGCAAGAGAGCTGGGGGTAGAATACCTTGAAGCGTACGGCATTTCCCAACTAATCGTCAATCAGATCCGGGGTTCGTACGAGGTACGCCATGAAGACATGATCCCTTATCATCAAATAGCAATCAATATCATCTCGGCATTTGAGGGGTTCTTCATCGAGCACGTCCCCAGACTCCGAAATATAGAAGCCGATGCCCTAGCTGGTCTCGCCGCTTCCCTAGCAGTTCCAAATTATGATCGGCAATCAGTGGAAGTGATAGGCCATGAACTGGTCTGTCCCAAAAATAATGTGCAATTCGTCGCAAGTTATTCCGCACAGACGATCGATGATGTCCCAGATTAGAGACAACCATTCATCGACTTCGTCGTCTACGACATCCTGCCTGAGAACCCAAAGAAAGCTACTTCCATCAGAAGGCGTTTCCTCAGATTCTTCTACGATACAGAGACGAAAATGCTGTATCGTCGCTCCTACGACGGATTACTGCTTCGGTGTCTGTCAAATGCAGAAGCCAAAGAAGCCGTACGAGAAGCCCATGACGGTGTTTGCGGGGCCCACCAGCCCGGCCCGAAACTACAAGACCGCCTTCGCCGAATGGGCTACTATTGGCCCATAATGGTGGCAGACGCGATAGATTATGCTAAAAAGTGCAAAGCTTGCCAAGTCCACGCGGACTTCATCCACCAACCATCCGAATTTTTACATCCGACAGTGGCGTCCTGGCCATTCGAAGCATGGGGAATGGATATTATTGGTCCAATTACCCCACCTTCCTCCCGAGGACATCGCTTCATACTTACGATCACTGATTACTTCTCTAAATAGGCGAAAGCTGTCCCACTCGTAGAAGTCAAGACTTCAAACGTGATCAGCCTCCTTAAACACCACGTCATCTACCGATTTGGACTGCCCCGAAGGATCATCCATGATAATGGTCCGCAGTTTACAAGCCACGCATTCTATCGGTTTTGCGATAAGCACCGTATTCAGAATATCGCCTCGATGCGGTACAACCCGGCAGCAAATGTGTTAGCAGAGGCGTTCAACAAAACAATCATCAAACTGCTCAAGAAGTTCGTCTCCTCCAACAAGCGCGACTGGAACGAGAAGCTCGGCGAGTGCTTATGGGCTTATCGCACCACGGTCCGAACAGCCACCGGAAATACGCCATTCTTCCTGGTATACGGGAGTGAGGCAGTACTCCCCTTAGAGACATAGATCCCCTCACTACGTGTCGTCCTCACCCATCAATTAACAACCGGTGATAACTACCAACGTCGACTGCAAGAGTTAGAGGCCTTAGATGAAAAGCGCCTCCTAGCTCAGCAAAGGATCGAGCTATACCAAGCACGCATCTCAGGAGCCTTCAACAAGAAGGTCAAAATTAGAACATTCCAGGTAGGCGATCTCGTCTTGGCAGTCCGGAGGCCAATGGTCATGACTCACAAGACCGCCGGTAAATTCCAACCAAAGTGGGAGGGTCCGTTTATCATTGAGACGGTATTTTCCAACGGTGCTTACCGCCTTGCAAAGCAAAATGGAGACTTGCTTATGCTGCCCGTCAACGGCAAGTTCCTGAAGAAATATTATGTCTACACGACATTCGCTACAAAGTCCTTGAGTCATGTACCCGCTGGTACCACTGAACTCACACCCTCAGCATTTCAGATTATTGAGTCATGTACCGGCTGGTACCACTGAACTCACACCCACAATATTTCAAGATCATCGAGTCATGTACCTGCTGGTGCCCCTGAACTCACCTCTACAACCCCTTCAGATTATCGAGTCATGTACCCGCTGGTGCCGCTGGACTCCCACTTTCCAATATGTTAATTTATCGAGTTATGTACCCGCTGGTGCCTCTGAACTCACATTTCGGTCACTCTTTCAGATAGTAAGTCACGTATGATTATACCTCTGAACTTTCTTCCTGGAAGAGATCCTCCCTCATGATCCAATACCCGCACTCCCAGTGCACAAAAAGGGTAATCGATCCACAAATTTCCGAAAACGGACATGTCCTCATTACCTCTGAATCGTTTTCACTTCCACCAAAAAAAACCGCCCCTCACATAGAATCTCCACGTTCTCCTACCTCTGAGTCGTTCTATGTACTCCCTCTTCATTGAGCCCACTCCTGCCATGTCATCATTACCTCTGAGTGGGAAGGCTCCGTCGAAGAACCTTCATGCTTGCCATGTCCACATTACCTCTGAGCAAGTATGTCGGTCTCCTTTCGACCTATTATCTGTACCCACAACCGGAGTACGATAAGGATATTAGGTCCACAAATGTCTGCTGTTGACCACGAATATCTTCCGTGAAACCCCTCCTGCCATGTCCTCATTACCTCTGAGCAGGAAGGTTCCACGGTAAAACCCTCATGCTTGTCATGTCTTCATGACCTCTGAGCAAATATGTTGGTTTTCCTTTCACCCTATTATCTGTATCCCGAACCAGGGTATGCCAAGGATAATAGGTCCACAAATATTCCTTTGCTAAGCTTCTTAACATAAATCTACTACCCCACCATGCCCCGGGAGCCCAGCTGCTCTACGGCATTCCTTTTTTTAAGCACCGAGAACATCCATGACCACTTTGCCACGGCTGTTCCGGACATCCTGTCCAAACTTGTTATCCGTACTTAAAACCAAGGTACGCCTAGGATAACAGGTCCACAAACAATCCCCCAGCAAGTCCAATTCTGCAAACGCCACAAGTACAAGAAAGAGAAGATGAGTTGAAACATGCTCATTTATTCGGAATTCTAAGTACAACATTATTTGGGGATCACACCCCTTAAAAAAAAGAGAAAAAGAGAAGCAAAAGAAAACAGACGGCTGATCACTGCTCTGGGGCACATAACGCCCTGAGACGGTCTGTCAGCAAAGCAACCGACCGCTCAAACCTCTGGGAGGCTCGACGCTCTGCCTCGTAGGTCAGCACCGCCTCATCCTCCAGATGAGCGTGAGCCTGCCAGTTATCTTCAAATTTCTTAAAAGCCCGCTCCAGGCTATCGGAAGATCGGGAAACCTTCTCGGCCTCCCGAACGATCGACTCCTGCTCCGCCTGAGCAGCCTCCAGCTCTGACTCTAAGAAGACCAATTGCCTCTGGAGTCCAAGAATCCGCTCCTTCGTATCAGCAATTCCACGAGAAGCAGACTCTTCCCGAGCACGGCAAGCCTGACTTCTATGACCCAGCTGGTCATACGAAGCGGAGAACTTATCAAGGTCCCCGGTACAACTGGTCCAACAGTATCTCGGGCTAGCTTAATCCTATCCCAAGCAGCAATGAGGAAGCCACGCTCCTGCTCAATCGCAGCAGGCAAGCCCGCCTGTCGTATCGCCAGTAGTTGGGTCACAAGCTGATCAGCTTCTGTCAGCTTAGGTTCCAGCAGTGCAGCCAATCCCACCCCGCCAGGAAGGGACTTCAAGGTTGCAATTTGACCCCGAGCGCACCGGAGAGATAGAAAAAATGGGGTCCCCCGTCCTTTGGCAGCGTCTACGCCCCTTTGCAAATGACGATAGAAATTGTCGACCACGTCCTGCGTCACCTCGTTCAGAGTTTCCGTGGAGGCCGGTGTCAACGGGAGCATGGCTGGCAGCACCGAAGAAGACGTAACAGAATCCGTCGCTCCTGCTACGAGAGAAACCAGCTCCACACGAAAGGACGCTTGAACAGCGGCCAACTCCTCTTCGGCAGCCTGCAAAACTTAAATACTCGGCAGGGTCGAGAGGTCGGCCTCCGGAGCCGTATAATCTACAGAGGATGAGGCGGAGACCATCGCCAACCCCATTCCCCTCGGCTCAGAGCTGGCAGGAGGCTCCTCGACGTGAGACGGCAAAGGAGAATGAACACTCCTTTCTCCCATATCACGGCAGACCGGGCCTTCCCCAAGAACAGCCACGACGGGAAGTAAAGGGTCAGGACCTGCAGGGCCAAGACAACCATGAATCGATTTGACCCGGAGGATATGTTGATAGAGTAAATAAGCCCCCTCACTAGTCAATATCTGGCTTATCTTACCAGTTGAGGAGTGTGGAGGCCGAAGTTCGCCGGCAACCACTGCAGCCTCTTCACCAACAGCTTCCGAGTCAGGTATAACAGACTCCTCCGCCCTTGCATCCTTGGGAGGGGATGCACCGAGATCAGCGCCGCATTGCTGAAAATCAGCAGTTTCAGGGACAGGTCTAAGGAAACCTTCGTCACCCCGGGCCGAGGTTTCAGCAACCTGGGAGCTTTCAGCCACCGCTGAGAGAGCACCCGCAGAAAGGATCACGGCGCACACGCCGCTAATCAAAGCAGCAAGGGCCGGATCAGCTCCAGGAGAAATAGACGGTTCAGGAAAGGACGATTCACCAGACATCTACAAAGAAAAGTAATTGAGTCATATCTTCAGAAAAGAAGGAAACTACAACAAAGAGAAGGCTCCGACTTACCTCTGGAATGCCGTCTACATCCTCACCCTTCTCCGTATTAAGCAGTCTACGGGGACCGACCGCCGCTCTCTTTACAGAAAGCGCTAGTAGACTCACGCCTGCCTCGCTTACGTGAGGGACCAGGCATGACGGGCGGTAGATCTACCCGTACCACCTCCGACACAGATGGTAACTGGCCCACTGCTTCATCAAATACAGCCGACGGTTGATCCGTCATCTTGTCACCTGCCATGACGGAAGACTGATCCGCCATTGCCTCGTCATCCGAAGAAAGGGAGTCTTCGTCGTCCCGTTCGTTATCTTCCTCAATTGTGTCGAAGGACTCAGAATCAGGCGAAGGAACTCTATTCGTCCCTTTCTTCTTTGCTCTCGACGTCGCAGCCTTCTCCACTAGGCGAGTGCCCACGATGAAGCTAGTCCTCGAGTCAAAATCGAGGGAAGGAGGATTCGCCGTAACATGATATAGGGCCGCCATATGCAGGATTTCCCCTATCACGTTTGCGGCAGGGACCAAGAAGCTAGTCCGAGTATGACAGGTGTCATAGTAGCTCCATGCCCTAATACCGTCAAGAATGCTACCTTCAAATCCCAGGTGAGAACTGGGACGCCCGAGGAATAGCTGACTATACCCAAATTGACGGGCAAACCTACTAGGCAAGTAGGGCTCCAAATACACAGTGTTGCGATTCCGGTAAACTAGATGTGCCGGGCGAATATTACGCAGCCAAAAACGTATCTTTTCAGGCAAGAAATGAGGAGGTCTAACCCCATCAACATGAACACTCCTCACCTCTTGATCAGTGAAACGAGGAACGGACACGAAGAAATTGTACCCGTCCACCCTCGCCAGCATCCTCCGACACGCCGGTATGGTACTACATTCCCAAGGCTGGTGGTGATACTTGAAAAGAAACGCGTCGTCATCTGTAACACCATCTTCCGTCCCAGGCCTCATCAAGGACTGATAATATAGCAATAGCCACCCCAGCAAGTAATGATAAGGCAATTCTACACGTTCAAAATCCATTGCCACGTCACGAGCAATGACCTTGGACGAGAAGGCACGGAGACCATGTTGAATACTGCACACCATGGCAGGAAGAAGAGCCAGCCTGACCCCAAAGGCCAACTTCACGGCAGGAAGAATGAAGTGGCGACTGATCCTCTCAATAGAACCTGCCCCTCCTGAGACCACGCAGTTGCGCAGCCATACCATTAGAAACCCGGCCAAGAGTGCCTTCTCTGACAACCGCCGGGTACCATAACGAAAGTAGCTGAAGGAGTCAATCTGGCTCCCGAACCTGTCATTTTTAGACTTCGACCTCTTAGCGGTCGACACCAAGGCCTCTACTTCCCTAGGAGTTAAACGATCTCGGGAAGTAACCCGGCCAGCCGTACTGAATTTGAAAAGGTACGCGACCCAAGATTTAGTATGGGGAGAGTCCCCTTCCGAGCTGTCATTTTTCTGGATAGTCGTCCGGTGACAAGTGCTATGATGGCATAATAGTTCTTGATACACGGCGACGAAACCAGGGAATCGTCGATCCAGATCTTGGAGCTCCGCATTCGTCGGAGTGTACACTTTGAAGGGTTCATCCCCCCAGGGGAGCTTGGAGACCGCATACATCTCGTGAAGAGCGAGCCCCAATTCTCCAACAGGGGTGAAAAAGGTCCCCGTCCGATGATTGTACATCTCCAAAAGGGCCATGAACAGTGGCTTATTAACGGGCAACCCGTGGCTGGTACCCCGGATAGCGTCATAAAGGTTGACTCCCCGCAAAAACTCTTCGTACTTCCACAGAATCCATGAGGTCAGATTAGCCCACGGGGGAATGGGGTGCAACCAGCTCGACAGTACCAACCTGCCAATAGGATAGGACCCTTTGCGAGCAAGCTGACTCAGGAAGATATCAGCCTGGGAGAATGAAAAGTTAGGATCGGGAGTATTGATAAAGGTACCCGGAACTAACCCCATCATGGACCGACTGGCCGGATCTTTGACCGTGCGCATTGACCCAGCGGCTCTGTTATAACGGATGTTACCGACAAACATCCCCGGTCGGGTTGGAGTGAGGGTGTCCGGCATCTGCCTATCCAGAATAATCATATTGAACCACTCAAAAGGGAAATGACGCTTCATAATAGGGATGTGAATTGGCATCCCATCCAGGTCAAAATCCTAACTCTCGAAAACATCCAGCACTCGGGAGTTTTCTATGACCAACGCATCCCCAAAGAGGAAAACCGGTTTTAGATACTTCCCATCAGACTGCCCGGAGCTCATCATATCACCAAGGAATTGAAAAGATTGAACCCTGATAGTATTTAGTCGCTCCAAAGGTTCGTCAACAAGTAGCTGTTCGGACACTTGACGAACTAAGTCATCCCGATGTACGCCCGAGGCAAACTGACGGGAGCCTACCATAAGTTCCCCCGCAGGATTCACGGGCAGATTCACTGAAGAAGAGGCAAAAGGAACAAGTCAAAAAGATAGCTGAAACACAAAACTACATGATGCTTATGCGGCTCAGTATAGCCTCATGCGGCTCGGGTTAAAAGGGTTTGTACAGATTAGTCTAAGTGAGCTTATGCGACTCAGTTTGAAAGAGCCCCTGCGGTCCAGTGCGAATAAGCTTATGCGGTTCCGTTCGAAAGGAACTCATGCGGCTCAGTGCGGAGGAATTTATGCGGTTCGAAGAGAGTATATGCGAATATGGTCAGATTTGAATATGCTTATTCTGCCCAAAACAGCTTATGCGGCCCTGCGAGGATGAGCTTATGCGGTCCAGCGAGGATGAGCTTATATGGTTCGGTTCGAAATGTGCTTGAATGGCTCAATTTGAAAGAGCTCGTACGGTCCAAATCCTGATGAGCTTATGCGGCCTTGATAAAGAAATAGTTATGCAACCACTTTCAATACGGCTCAAACCTGGGTCATACCCCATGCGGCCCGAGCATGAGTCGGATACACAGCATGCTTTGGAATATAGGCTCGCGCATAAAATATACGACGTAGCCATGGCGGTTCATATTAAGGAATCCTACCAGCAATAGGCGGGTGGACGTCGGGGTAAAAAGCAGGCACGCCAGTCGGCGGAGGAGCCGCCACGTTTGCCGCCGCAGTCGATGAAGACGCGGCCTTCTTGCCCTTCGTAGCCGCAGAGGATGATACGGCCTTCTTGCCCGCAGCAGCAGCAGCCTTCTTGGGAGCCATTGTCGATCGATGAAGGGAGAAGACGAAGAGCAAAGTCTACAACAGGGGATTTGAGCAAAGAAAGAAGGTAAAGAAACCCAAGGGGACTAAAAGACTCTTATTTATAGGCGAAAGAGACCCATAAAATGAACAAACGTCTCGAATGATGCCTCGAATTACACGCCGCTTCAAAAAATAAAGGCAAAAATGCTTCGGTCAAGGCATAACCGACCCTTGGGATCCTCCTCCAAAAGACGACGTTAAATCAAGACGAATCAAGAGCATTTAATGAAGATTTGCACACGTAGTCAGGACACGTGGCAAAGAGCCTATGCGGACAGATGAATCTATGCGGCTGGGACACTTATGCGGCATGAACGGGACCATGCTTCTTATTCAAAGTGTTTCAATTTTGCAAATTGAAAACTTTGAAGGGGGTCCTGTAGAAGCATGGAAAATATCAGAATAATGGTCCATGCGTCTCCGGATACGAAGCCCATACGGCTCATATGGGAGCTATCTTATACAGTTCAAAGGAAGACTCTCTGTCTCATGCGGTTCGAGAGTGTATGCGGTTCAGCAGGAATATGCGGCTCGATCCATGCCACGTGTCCCCCTGTGATCCTTCCCTACAGCTGGCCCTTTGAATACTGGCCTCATTTAATGCTCTGACACGATTTGACGACTGTGGCGGGTCTGGCATAAAGTGTCATAATGGCTCTGCCATAATGACAGACGCTTCGGGAAAAGAAGAAGATCTCTGACCCAATCCGTCAGAAATCCTAGGTTGCCACGTGGCAATTCTCATGCGGCTTAAATAGAGAACAGCTTCATGCGGCTCACTGAGAAGTCAACCTATATGACTAGCAGAAATCAGCCATATGCGGCCCACTGAGAGCTCAGCCCCTGCGGCTCAATACAACGCTAGCTCATGCAGCTCGCAAAGACTATGCATATGCGGCTCATTGAGAGTTCGTTCCCTGCGGTTCGATGAAGCATTATCCTATGCGGCTCACGAACAGTATCTTCCTGCGGTTCAAGTGTTGCCTATCCTATGCGGCTCTGGCAGGACCCATAATCAAAACACGTGGCATCGGATCAATCAACGATTTAACCGAATCTCAATAAATATATTTGACATCATCATCATAATTACTGAGATCAAGGCATATCATTTATCATCAAGCCAACGGGACACGTGGCGAGCAATCGAATATTGGTAGAATCCATCATGGAGATTTAAAGCAGTTAACATTAATTGCTCACAAGATTCGGTGTTATCCTCATTAATGGCCGAGATTCATTGTAATCAGGATCAATGGTTCAGATAGATTGAAGGAGCGCCGACATTCCAAACAAATGATCATTAGCAAACCCTAATGATCATACCCCACTCTTATAAATAGCCAGCATCATTTCTTTGCACAAGGACCGGCAAAAAAAAAGAATAAAAATATACAGAGTCAGAGAGAGAATACACAGAGGGAGAGAGAGAGAAGCTAGGAGAGCAACAGAGGAGCAAAAAGAGCACTTCTTCGTCAACGCCAACCATCTTTTCACAAGGAGCCAAGGCTGCATACCGATCGTCCAAGGAGTAAGGCAGGGCTGCCGTCGCCTTCCCGAGCCTCTATCGTCACCCCCCCAGAATCTAAAATAAACAATTGTACTTAGATTGCTGTACCTAGGTTTTCGTTCCTAGGCTTTCTTTGTACAAGCGAGTTTGTATTGTGAGTCTAAGTTCAGTCCTCCGATAATTGTTCTGTACTTTTACAATCAATGGCAAACACTTGGCTCTGTAGAAGAACTGCTTGGCGTTGATGAAGAAATGTTCTCTCTTCAGGCTCTTTCTCTGGCTCTCTGGCTCTTTCTGTATGGGTCGCTCTGTATATCTCTCTCTGTGTAGGTATGTCTCTCTGTCTCTATATCTCTATATGTATAGGTTTGTCTCTCTGTCTCTCTATCTCTATCTGTGTGTCTTCGCAAGGGAATGGCACCCTGCTATTTATAAGAGTGGGAGGCCTTGTTAGGGTATACAATGATTACCCATTCTTGAAAGTCGGCGGCTAAGGATCACTGGATCTGGACCGTTCATCGAGATTTGAGCAATAAATGTGATTGCATCAAATCTTTTGTGGGTAATTAATGCCGATTGACATAAATTCTCCTGATTTGTCATGCCAACCTCGGATTTTTCGACACGTGTCATTAATTTGCTTATTTGCAAATGATCTGATTTGATCCCAATATTTTATTAGGATTTGTTGAGGGATTTCGATCAATATGATGCCACGTGCCCTGCTATCATGCCACGTGTCGTAACCGCAAGCTACAATAGAAATCTGAGCCGCAGGAAAGTTGCTCCTCATTGGGCCGCATAAGGCTGGCTACGTGTCAAGGCTGCCTAAGAGTGGCCCCTGAACATTTGGACAGCATGGTAATGATTTGAGCCGCATGAGTGTGGATGACTGCATGATGGGTGCCTTCTTCGTGAACCGCATGAAGATAGTCTTCGTGAGCCGCATGAAGATAGTCTTCGTGAGCCGCATGAAGACAGTCTTAGTGAGCCGCATGGGGCTAGTCTTCATGCGCCGCATGGGGGAGCCTCCACTTGGGCCGCATAGGATGGTCTCTACTTGAGCCGCATACGACTGTCCATGTGTCAAGGCCGCATAATAGTTTTTGAATCTCGGGGGATCGTGTCAGAGATTTTCTTCGCTTCCCTAGGAGTCCATCATTATGAGGGAATCATAATGATATCTTGGTGTCAGAACTGTCAGCTTGTCAGAGCTGTCAGCCGTCAGGGCATTTAATATAGTAAAGGACAGTCGGAAGAGCTGTTTGCAGGCCACGTGGCTTCACTCTGAGCCGCATAGAACTTGTTTGAGCCGCATAGACGCTCGAGCCGCATGGATACTTGAGCCGCATGAACTCTCTGAGCCGCATGGTGCTCTCTGGCCGTATGGATCTTTCTTTATTCTTTTTCATGCTTCTACATATATATATATATATATATATATATATATATATATATATTTTTTTTTTTTTATATATATATATATATATATATACATATATATAGTATAATGTGAACTTGGCAATGGCAGTCATATGTGTCAACATAGCAAGGGTTATGAATGTGTGTGTAGTATCCATATTATATAGGAATGTCAAAGTGAGGTGTCACACATGGTGTCAAGGTGTAGTGGACATAGTGTACATGGCAAAGGGTTTGTGAGAAAACCTCAGGACCATCCCAGCCCAATCAGAGGGCTGAGAATAATCCTCTAATTTATCTACCAAACTGTGTTGCCTGTCTCCTTAGAACTCAAGGATACAATAGTACGAGCCTATAAACAGGTCCTGTTCAAGTAAGGCCTCTATATTTACAAATGAACAATATATATGGCAACCTCATTCTCAAGTATTGAACAGAACAACTAATCTTATGTTTAGTTAACCTATGAAATGGCCTAAACCCAGTAAACAACATGTGTTAGTCATTACATTGTATATGTAGGTATCAATGCAATATAATATATCAACCTATATACAGAAATGGACTAGTGTATTAAACATTACAATGTACAATACAACCTTAACTTATTTATTAACCAATGCATCAACTTTCTTACAGAAATGAGCAATCTATACAATCCTAAACCACAGAAATTAACATAGTAATGTATTTGTGGACACCAATCTCAGGAAATATACAAAATTGCATGAACCTATGTTCAGTTTAAAACCTATGTATCAGCCATTATCAATGTAGAGTATCAATATGTTTGAAAATTCAATTTACAACACAAACAAGCATGTCAATATGAACCCAGCTATGTAACTTATATCTCAGACATGTATACATGTTAATCATCATAAATTAACCATGAATTAGCAGTTTAATCCATTTTAAAACTCTAAAAACTTAGTTTCAGTGAAAACAAGGAATGTAAACATTCATCCCTAGATTGATTTTGAAAACCCAAATAAATCAACTATTAAACGTGTACAGACAATTAGGAATGTTATATGTGTCATAGGGATGTGATTTGTGTCCAATAACAGTGGACACGAAGTGCCAAATAGCACAGAACACACACAGTGAACTTGTACACAGACAGCCTCGTGTGGTGGGGACACGGGCTCGTGTACACGACTCACGATACATGACACCTCGTGCTCGTGTCTAGGTGTTTGCCAGGGGTAGGGCTACGTTCTCGTGTCCCTGTACTGTGTCAAATCTGTGTCGTGTCGCGTGTGTGGGTGCGTATCAGAGACGCCATTTCACGTGTGCGCACACAGAGAAGAACCAGTACGGGCTAGATCTCGTGTCCGATACGACACGAGATGGTCTCAAACTCGAGGGGTGGCCTGTCAGTGATGGCCTCCACTTATGTGCCAAGTAGCACGAGTTCGCGTGGCGTGGCGTGTCCAAAAACAGGGTCGGGTAGCACGGCAGTGAACCGTGGCCTCGTACACGTGTTCGTGTCCAGATTTGGATACGAAAAGGAACGCAAAGTGTGCTCAGTCAAATACGAAATCAAAAGCCACATATAGGGCTACAAATTCATTCAAATAGATTTCAAAATTATGAACAAAAACCCCTTTGAGGTATTTCATCAAACACATATGCAAAAATACTGATACGTGTCCGATACGGACACCAAACCAATTCCAATTTCTACCAAACTATACCTACAGTTAGGGGAAACCTAGATGGATGCATTTATGGAAAGAATTCATGGATTTGAAGAGATTTACCTATTGAGGGTGAATCCCAATGAAAGCTCCAAAATGAAGTTCCTTCTTGCAACTCCAAAACTCCAATGCTCTCCAAAACTGAGATTGATCACCACCAACAGTCCATAAACATGAATTAGAACCCAATGCAAAAGACTAGGATTAAAAAGGATGGGAAATGAAGAAAATATAAAGGAATGAGAAAGAGCACAAACCTATGTCTTTGTCAAAATAGGATGAATGAAAAGAGGCAAGTGCTCCTCAAAAGATATTAAATAGGGGCTAGGAATCACTCATGGCCGGCCACATCTATAGGTTAGGTTAGGGTTTTGATCCAAGGGCTAGGCTTCACTCTACAAGTTTAAATAAAAAATTAAATCAAGGTTTCTAACTAGCCTTAACTAAAGATTTCTAATTAAATTCTAACTTGAAACTAACTAGAATGGGAATGCTAAAACCTGACTAACCATGCTAACCAAGTCACTAAGTCATGGTGAGACACTAGGCTAGGTTGTACCAAGGCTCAACTATCAAAAGACCAAAAGCACAATACCAATAATACAATATATTAAAAATAATCAAAAATTTACAATCACCAAAATACCCTCAAACTAGAAAATGGATGTGACAAATCTACCCTCCTTAAAAGAACTTCGTCCTCGAAATTAAAGACAAAATTGAACAGATACGAAGGATAGAAAAATCATACCTCAAGTCTGAAAAAGATAAGGGTATTGCTCGTGCATCTCATCCTCCATCTCCTAGGTAGTACTCACCTGGAGAGTGGTGCCTCCAAGCTACGCTAACCAAGGGTATTGTCTGGTTCCTCAGTACCTTCTTCCATCGATCCAGAATCTCTACAGGCTGTTCTGGATAACTAAGAGTAGGGCCCACCTCGATCTAAGAATGATCCAGTATATGACTGGGATCAGCCACATACTGTCTCAACTGCGACACGTGAAATAAATTGTGGACTCCCTATAATGCAAGGGGCAAGTCTAATCTGTATGACACGTCACCGACCCTTCCGCTGATAACGAAAGGTCCGATGAAGCGCGGACTAAGCTTTCCACCTCCACTAAAGCGAATAGTGCCACGCGTCGAAGATATCCTCAGTGTAATACCCTGCTCCGTACGAGGCATTTGGTTGGCTTGTTGGATGCTATCAAAATGTTAGACCGTGACTTATATTAGAAATCAGGAGAATTGAGACTAATACAGTCTCTCTTAGCTGGCTAGACGGAATGGGTATTGAAACGTGGCTCGCTGGTGGAGCTACGCTTAGTGGAATTATGTGTGAGCAGAACTGTCCTTGCTCTTCCTTACTCCTTCATGCTTAACAAATGAAGCATTGAAATGCTATGAATTGTCCCTAAATGTCCCATATTTTAGTTGCTGAATAATAGAGATGCTTGTGCTAAAAATTTTTGAAATATACAATACATTGAACTGCTAATGTGAGGCCTGAGAATAAATTGATAACATTGCTCCTTATGCTTAATGCTGCCAGAACAAGTAGACACTTGAATAATGAGATGCCTTATGAATGATTAAATAAGAAATGAACTGGCTATGCTATCGAACCAATGAACTGAATGAAACACTAGAATCATGTACTCTCTGTATAACTGTTGCAGGAATATGAAATATTGTATGTCCCTTATAAGCAATAAAAGAATGAATGAACGTTATGTTCCTTGTCGAAAGGAACGGTATGAGAAACATTGCAATGAAGCAATGAATGAAAAATGATGAAGTATGGGATCCTTGAGATCACCAAATGAAATGATGGAAATAATGAAATGAATAAGTCATTGAATATGACTAATGATACGCTATTGCCTTTACTTTCTTTAATATATTTTACCATGCGATTATCTTCACAATCGACTCGGACACGCATTCGTATGGTCATGGAGAACTTATATACAAGGTTTGAGTTTTAATTTCCTCGAACGGTTCCTAGAGCCCTGGGGATCGATTCGACCTAGGAGGAAATAATGATGAGCGTTGTGGGAGCATGGATAAACCGGGGTGGCATAGAGGCTTGCCACCTAGTATGCTGACCACATTATCTTGAAATGAAATGAAATAAAAATAGTCCATATGGTTTAACAATACCAGTGACCATGTAGTCAGGATGCATGCTAATGAATATTTTGTGCAGGCAGAGTAAGTATATCTGATAACCTGTATTTGATGCAGGTGTGAGGAGTCGGCTATCGGTAAGGAATCACATAATTGTGATATTGTATATGTTGGTTCAACTTGCCTGCTGAACATTGCTAAATGAAATGATGTTGTGTTGTTGCCTTTAAAATGAGAGACTCTATAACATGCTCAATATGTTAAATGTGAATTTCTAATGCATTGCCTTTTAGATCATTGCCATAACCTATTGAATGATAACACCATGTATGTTAATCGATGCCCCTTCAGAAAGTATTTCCATAATATGCTGTAACCTATTAATTCAATGTTGCTTAGATGTTGCCTTACACAAAAAAATGCTATACCATGCTATGACCTGTTTACTTCAATGTCTCTGTTCAAGAACTGTAAACTGATGCTAGGCCCCAAATAGAAAGATCATTCTAATAAATGTTGCTTAAATAGATACTTAAATGTTGGTTTAGGCGAGTGGGTTGGATTCTGCTCGCCAGTACATAGATGATGTGCTGACCCACATTTTGTGGGCAGGTGCTCGTGCTTGGGATGTTCTACATACGAAGATTGGCTTGATTGGTCCTGCGACATCGAAGATTTATTGGGCATACAGAAGCTCTCCTTGTACAAGATGATATCTTCTGTTTATAAAGGGCATAATTTATGGAACATTAAAACCAATGATACTAGTGAGTTGTAAGCCAAGTCGGTATATCGAGTTGTAATCCAATGTATCCAAGTATCAAATGTAAGCTGTATAGCACTGTTCAGTTGGTTTTCAACATAAAGTGAGATGTGTTGTAAGTATTGTACTTCAATACAAGTCTTGTACTCTTCTTTATTTATCAATAAAGAGAATAAAGTTCCATATATCTCTGTGTGACTTCAAGTTATGCTTTTATCCCCGCTACTATAAAGAAGTGATGTATTTCTATTCAATAAGAACGATTGTCCTCATTAACTTCAATTTCTCTTCTTCTGCCGCTGCAATGTGTTCCTATTTGAAGATTATCAATTATGTACCATCTTTGCCTTGTACAAGTACAATACCAGACTTGTACGGCATCACGCCCAAGCGAGGACGATCGATTCCAAGAGATAAAATTCTGAATAAATGACTACGAATCGGGGTGTGAAAAATTGGTATCAGAGCCAGGTTTTATGTCCTTGGTCTCTTCTTTGATTCGTTTCAAATCAAAGTTGCATCGACGATTAACCAAAGTTGCTTCCGCGATCACTCAACGTTGCTTCCGCGATTAAATCAAAGATTGCATTCGCGATTATGCTGCTGTTGTTCGGTATTCATCCTATGTTGTCCATGTTTGAAAGTTCGTTGACCCTCTTGGCTGCTTACTAGATGTTCCATACAATAAGTCTACATACATTGTGATGACCTGAACGAATGATTGTTGTTGGTTTGGACACAAATAACCCAACAATGACTCGATGCCATAGTATGCTATATTGTGAATATTGTTTAGAATGTGGGAATAAAAGAAAGTGGCTATGTACGCTGTAACAAGTTGAGAATTGTAAGTGATGTTGGAAAAGAATTATGAATGGGGTAATTGATGGATGAGTTCAATGGAACTGCTGAATTGACTCATATGTGCTGGCTAGTGCTTTCGAGACCCTAAGAATGTTGGCTTGTGATATTGAGACCCCAAAATATTGGCCAAGTGTTGTGATCATTATAGATCACGAATGTCCGGAATAGATTTAAGTTGGTGTTGTTTGGGAATGGCTTCATTTCTGAATGGTATATTGCCTCTACCACCTCAGAACTAAATGTATCTTGACCCTTTCCATAGGATAGCAATGCGACTATCTGTGGGTACTGGGTAGTGCCGAGACTTAGCTGGAAGTCATGTATTGCTGCTAGATGACTCGAGTGTCCCTTGACGGTGATGTTATATTGGGTAGCGATATTATTGGAAATTGTAATCGGTGGCTTGGTTAGAAATTATTTAGTCGAGTGATGACTCAGACTAGTAAAGACAGTTAGTATGCTACGGGTAATGGTTTTGGCTAGAGAATGTTATGGCTTAAGACATCTGAATGTTGACTTCGATTAGTTGGATGCAAATCATATGTGGTTAATACAAGTTGGTTGCTAAGCTGAAAGTTTTAGAAATATTGTCGGTGAACTAAAGGAATGTTCAAAATCTGTGGCCTTACCCTAAGGTGTAATAGATGTTAATCCATCTTGATCACCAGAGGATGTTGTTTCATATGTGCATGTATGCTGAGTTATTGAATTGCACTAGAAAAATAACAAGTAGTGATTCTGAATACTGTTGTTGCCTAGAGGATGCTTAAGTGATACATAAATTATCGGATTGAATGGGATAAACTACTCGACCCTTGCCGCATGAGATTTATGAATGCCCGTAATATAGTTTGATGATTGATGAATCAAATGGGATTGAGAAATTGCAAACGTGTTGGATAATGCCGGTATATATGACTGTTGTTGGGAGTATAGTTGCTGGCTTATGACTTAGTAGTGTGACATTGTCATACAAACCGAATAGTATGATTCCATAGTTATGTTAAGACTATCAGAATCGATGACCCTTGAATAAGTTAGCCTTGGCTTATTGGTTCGCGTGGGTACAAAGGAGTTGGAATAGAAATTGAATCATTAGAAATTTACTTGATGGATTATCAGAACGATGAGAATCGTATGTTAGGTTGGGATTGACCGTAGTGTTGATAAATCGATCTTAGTCGATCGTTGGGTAAGTCTAGAATGAGCCTCTGTGGGAATTATTTCCTTGAGGAAGACCCTAGATAGATAGACTTGACCCTAGCAACCATGGGCTGCATGACCAATTGTTGGTATAGCCGACAATGGCGATTAGTTATTCAGACTGAGTTGATACCCATAGGTTTGGGTAGAGTTCCTTAGAACTGTTGGTTGCTTGTTGGCCTAAGAATAAGGAATTAGTATAACCCTAGTAGCCATCCACTCTAGGGAAGTCACCTAAATGATTAAGTTTAACTGTCAATGTAGCTAACCTTAGAGATTGACTGAATAATAGGTTTCCATTGGAGACCCGTAGAATAACCGTGTGGTATTGAACGAGAGATGGTGGTAATGAGTACTGACCTAAGGGAATATATGCTTCAACTTGTGTCATGGAGATGGTTGACCTTTTTAAGTCATATGTCGGCCATAAGTAGGAATTACAATAGTAAGGTAAGACTTGAGTGTACCTATAGTCGGGTTGCTAAGTTAACCTTGACTGTTGCATAGAATTATACCCTGACTCGGGTAATCGATAGCTAGTGGGTGACGTCGGATTGTGTCTTATAGAAAAGATGAATTGCCTCGGTGAAAATATTATTGGATTTGGGAAGGAATATGGTTGCATGTTGTGAACTCTTGATATGATTGGCTATAAGATTAGAACCTTGATTGAATGTTAGAAATATTATGCCTGTATAGAGAGCTTAACCAAGTTGTCTCTGATGTTAAGTGTTGTGGCCTGGAAGATAGTGATTGTGGCATGTGAATAAAGTGATAAGTCAATTGAAAGGATGCTAAGTCGGATTTGGAAAATAGAATTATATCGTGGCTGATCGACTCGCACTAACATGGAAGTTGGTTGAAGTACATATATTTTGGGGGCGCCTAAAATATGTGTATGGATCCAGCCGAAGTGATAGGTTGTGACGGAGATAATATTATGGGAAGAGTTATTGCACTAGCGCGGACTTTGGCTGAAATGCATATGTTTTGGGGATGCCTAAAATATGTGTATAGATCCAAACGAAGTGATATATTGCGATCAAGATAGAAATGCAAGGAAAATGTTGGTGAATCAATGAAAAGTTATAAGTAATTGAAAAAGAGATAGACAGATCGAATCGTTGATAGATTTAAATGGTACAGTTGGATAGCTATTTTGAGATGATCGAGTGTGCTGAAATGAATATTGAGTTGAAGCTGAATGAGTGATTTGTTTTGACTAAGTTAATCTAGTAGATGAGTTGTTTCCTTAAATTTCGAGGACGAAACTTTTTCTAAGTGGTATATTATGTAATGCCCCGCTCCACACGAGGCATTTGGTTGGCTTCTTGGATGCTATCAAGATGTTGGACCGTGACTTATGTTAGGAATCAGGAGAATTCAGACTGATGCAGTCTCTCTTAGCTAGCTAGATGGAATGGGTATTGGAACATGGCTCGCTGGTGGAGCTACGCTTAGTGGAATTATGTGTGAGTGGAACTGTCCTTCCTCCTTCTTATTCCTTCATGCTTAACAAATGAAGTATTAAAATGCTATGAATTGTCCCTAAATTTTCCATGTTTTAGTTGCTGAATAATAGAGATGCTTATGCTGAGACTTATTGAAATGTATAACACATTGAACTGCTAATGTGATTTGAGGCCTGAGAATGAATTGATAACATTGCCCCTTATGCTTAATGCTGCCGGAACAAGTAGACACTTGAATAATAAGATGCCTTATGAATGATAGAATAAGAAATGAACTGGCTATGCTATCGAACCAATGAACTGAATGAAACACTAAAATCATGTACTCTCTGTATAACTATTGCAAGAATATAAAATGTTGCCTGTCCCTTATAAGCAATGAAAGAATGAATGAATTTTATGTTCCTTGTCGAAAGGAACGATATGAGAAATATTGCAATGAAGCAATGAATGAAAAATGATGAAGTATGGGATCCTTGAGATCACCAAATGAAATGATAAAATGAATAAGTCATTGAATATGACTAATGATGCACTGTTGCCTTTACTTTCTTTAATATATTTTACCAAGCGATTATGTTCACAACGAGTCGAACACGCATTCGCATGGTCATGGACAACTTGTATACAAGGTTTGAGTTGTAATTTCCTCGAACGGTTCCTAGGGCCCTGGGGACCGATTCGACCTAGGAGGAAATAATGATGAGTGTTGTGGGAGCGCGGATAAGGCGGGGTGGCATAGAGGCTCGCCACCTACTATGCTGACCACATTATCTTGAAATAAAATGAAATGAAAAGAGTCCATATGGTTTAACAATACCAATGACCATGTAGTCAGGATGGATGCTAATGAATATTTTGTGCAGGCAGAGTAAGTATATCTGATAACCTGTATTTAATGCAGGTGTGAGAAGTCGGCTATCGGTAAGGAATCACATAATTGTGATATTGTATATGTTGGTTCAACTTGCCTGCTAAACATTGCCAAATAAAATGATGCTGTGTTGTTGCCTTTAAAATGAGAGACTCTATAACAAGCTCAACCTGTTAAATGTGAATTTCTAATGGATTGTCTTTTAGATCATTGCCATAACCTGTTGAATGATAACACCAAGTATGCTAATCGATGCCTGTAATACCCCAGTCCCAAGATACGTAGGACTAAGACCGTAGACGTGCCAGCTATATTCATACGAAGTATACTCCAATATATGGAAGCCTCGTATAAAGACATAAGTTGTAAAATGCAGTAGAACCATAACTAATCTCATCCACACAAAAATAATTGAATATAAGATATCATATAATGATGATAAATGGTCTTGATACAATATGTTGGGCGGAGACAAATCCATTACCAACAAAATAAAGAAAAATACATGGAAAATAAAATAAGTATGGCGAGCGAAGCGAAGACGATCCAAATACAATCATCCTCGAAGAAATAGCAATGATCACGGCTAGAGCTAAAGCGCCTGCGAAAGATAATAGCACACACCTGGAGAGATAACCAGGTCCTCAGAGGGACGTTACAAGACACATAATATCATGCCATATAAACTGAATAAATATTGCTCAAATAAATAAGTCAATCGAATTATAACATGGTCCAATATGCACCTACTGAACGAGCGTACCATCCCCCCAACTAAACAAGGACAGGAGATGGTAAACTAATTCACGGTGACGTATCTTTCCATGCTATGAATCCAATATGGTATCCGGACCCCAACAAGGTTCAATACCTTCTCATCGAAGTAGTAAGTCATACATACAACCAAACAAGGATAAGATGTGACGAACTAATCCGCGACAAGTTATTGTTCCAAGCCATGGTCAGATACAAGTACCCAAACCAAAAGTACTCGTACCTAATGGATAAAGGTAGCCTACCGTTCTAAGTGATATGTAGTTAAGAACAACCCTTCCTGCGCATAGACCCTGGCTAAATAGGATCAGCATAGTCCCTCCTTGGGGCACCAGTGGCCCCATCAGTAAGAGCATGACGTTCCGCAGAATCGTCAGTGGCCGTCAGTAATCATGGGTCATCAACCCCGTATCTCCAGCAGAGAGTCCGGGTCTCAAGGGAAGTGCATCGAAGCCCATACGCTAAGAAATTGTCCTCTCCGCCCAATGCCTACTATGTTATATCCACAACATTAACCTCTATAACTGCTAAGTCAACTAGCATACAATTCTATTAGCGGTTATTCCTATCGCACGGCTTGTACGTACTGGTGGCCAGCAAATCACGCACTTTCGTATTCTACATGCGACATACAACTTCGTGGTACAACGTGTCAAGGCCATGAATGCAACACACAAAGGTGGTCCCTTAAATATAGGTTTAATGTGTATAAAAAATAATACATAGCATGAATATAAATGAACAGTAAGTTCTAACAGGTTAAGCCATGTATCACAGTATATTTTACATAAAAAAATAATACTAATGTATGAAATATGAGCTAAAATAAATAAACAGCAAATGGCAAGGTATCTTGCCTGATAGGATGCCTAGTGTGCTGCAATGATCAAGCTAGCATGAACTGCGACTTCGGTACAACAACTATACATGGTGACCTCTGATGGTGGCACGGACAATACCATTGGATCCCGATGGGTCAAATTAGTTGGGGTAGACATAAGGTAGTCTCGAAATAGGCGAAGGAATAGGAATAATAGGACTAATTGTAGACAAAAGGATAATCTAGGAAAATTCGATAAATTATATATAAAAGAAATTTATAATGCTTGAAAATATTTCTTATTAGCTTAAAAATAGTTTTTAGATAAATGTTTGAAAATAATAAAATTATTTTTTAGGCAAAAACTTCAGTTTGTCCCAAATAGGAATTCTAGGTAAAAATACTATATCTTATTAGTAAAAATAATAGCAATAATAATAATAATAGAAATAATAAAAGTAGAGTAGTAATAATAATAGTAATAATAATGACCACAACATAACCGTAAAAACGTAATCTATATATGTAGAAGCATGGAAAAGAATAAAGAAAGATCCATACGGCCAGAGAGCACCATGCGGCTCAGAGAGTTCATGTAGCTCAAGTATTCATACGGCTCAAGCGTCTATGCGGCTCAAATAAGTTCTATAGAGAAGCCACGTGGCCTGCAAACAGCTCTTCCTTTTGTCCTTTACTACATTAAATGCCCTTACGGCTGACAGCTCTGACAAGGTGACAGTTCTGACACCAAGATATCATTATGACTCCCTCATAATGACGGACTCCTAAGGAAGCGAAGAAAATCTCTGACACGATCCCCCGAGATTCAGAAACTATCATACGGCCTTGACACGTGGACAGTCGTATGCGGCTTAAGTAGAGACCATCCTATGCGGCCCAAGCGGAGGCTGCCCCATGTGGCTCATGAAGACTAGCCCCATGCGGCTCACTAAGAATGTCTTCATGCGGCTCATAAAGCCTATCTTCATGCGGCTCACGAAGACTATCTTCACGCGGTTCACGAAGAAGGCACCCATTATGCAGTCATCCACACTCATGCGGCTCAAATCATTACCATGTGGTCCAAATGTTCAGGGGGCCAATCTTAGGCAGCCTTGACACGTGGCCAGCCTTATGCGGCCCAATGAGGAGCAGCTTTCATGCGGCTCAGATTTCTGTTGTGGCTTGCGGTTACGACACGTGGCATGATAGCAGGGCACGTGGCATCAGATTGATCAAAATCCTTCAACAAATCCCAATAAAATATTGGGATCAAATCAGATCATTTGTAAATAAGCAAATTAATGACACGTGTCGAGAAATCCGAGGTTGGCGTGACAAATCAGGAGGATTTTTGTCAATCGGCATTAATTACCCATAAATGATTTGATGCAATCACATTTATTGCTCAAATCTCGATGAACGGCCCAGATCCAGTGATCCTTAGCCACCGACTTTCAAGATTGGGCAATCATTGTAAACCCTAATGAGGCCCTCCACTCTTATAAATAGCAGGGTGTTATTCCCTTGCGAAGACAAACAGATAGAGATAGAGAGACAGAGAGACATACCTACACAGAGAGAGATATACAGAGCGACCCATACAGAAAGAGCCAGAGAGAGCCTGAAGAGAGAGCATTTCTTCATCAACGCTAAGCAGTTCTTCTACAGAGCCAAGGTTGTACCCGATCGTCCAAGGAGTAAGGCAGAGCTGCCGTCGCTTTCCCGAGCCTCTACCGTCATCCCCCCAGAATCTAAAATAAACAATTGTACTTAGATTGCTGTACCTAGGTTTTCGTCCCTAGGCTTTCTTTGTACAAGCGAGTTTGTATTGTGAAGTAAAAGTCTAGTCCTCCGATAATTGTTCTGTTCTTTTATATTTCATGGCAAACAATATATTTACAAAAAATCATTTTACTAATGTACCTACATAAATACTTACATATATACAAATATCTTTATAATAATAAAATGATATGATTATAAAAGCATCATATATACATTATATATGTATACTAGTATCTACTGCTAATAATAATGGTAGTAATAGTAATAATAATAGTAATAATAATAATAATGATAAACTAATAATAATAGTAAGTAACAGTAAAACAAAAATATAATAAATAAATGATAATAATAATAATATTAATATTAATATTAATACTAATTCTAAAGTTTAAAAACTATCAGTACAGCTGTTCTCTCTCGTTTCGAGAGAGAGAGATGAAGAAAAGAAAAAAAGAATATAAAAGAACAGAAAGGGGAAGAGAGTGAGGAAAAGGGAGGAAGGGGAACGATGGGTTGTCGGGATAAGGGCGGCGCCGGCGGAGGAATAGGCGGAGGGGGCGGAGAATAGATCGGAAAGGGGCTCTTGCGCAGTCTCCGGCTCAGTGGCAGACGGCGGAGTACCAGCGGGGCGGGGGTCCGCCGATGAGTGGCCGCCAGTCAGGGCGCGGCTTCCCGTAGAGGGAGCGGTGGCCCGATGGGTTTTCGGTGGGCGCAGGCGGAGCGCTTGCCGACTCGGGGAGGCACGCGACGGGGTCAGTGGCTGGGCGCAGCACGCTAGGGAGGAGACGGCACGGGTGCGGCTCTGGGCGGAGCTCGGGGGTGGACACGGCGGCGGCGACTTCGGAGGCCACGACACGACGGAGGTCGGTGCTCGGATCTGGCCGTCGGCCGCGGAAAGGTGAGTGGGAGTTGGTTTTATTTTATTGGGGTTTTCTTCTATTCCTGACGGTGGTCGTGGTTTGGGCTGCCGCGGTGGTGGAGTGGTCGGGGTTGGTGATGACAGTAATGGGGGTTATGGGTTGGTGGTGACGACGGTTCTGCCGTGGGTCAGCATTGGTTTGGCGGAGCAGTCGAGAGAGGAGGCTGGGGTCGCGGTTGTCGCCAGGTGGTCATACTGATGTTTGTCGAGGGCGATGTATGGACGGTCGGAGTTTTGCCGAAGGTTGGGAGGATGACAGAATGGTGCTGGTGGGAGCATTTACTATGGCGTGGGGATGTTGGCGGAGCCGTGACGATGGTTGGTAGAGCTGGTGGTGACAGGACGACCGGGGGTTGTGTGGCAGGAGGTCGCGATGATGATGATGGCAGTGGTGGTTGAGTTCTGGCTTTTGGGGAAGGCGGGTTTTTTTTAGAATAGTGTTAGGTTTGGATTTTGATAACGTCGGGGTGTGTCCGACACGGAAGAGACGATAATGTATATGTAGAATATGGAGTAAGAATTTGGATGGACACAGACACGATGCACGTAGATTTATGGAGGAAATTATTGTAGATGAATAATGAATTGGAGGAGTACCTGCCTATTTATAGGATGTGGGAATTCCCATTTGGATATGATTAGAAAAAGATTTAAAACCCAAAATAGATAATTCTCTACTTAATTTAATTTAATTCAATAAATCCAAATCCAAATTAAAATCCAATTCCAAATACAAATCAAATTTAAATTTAATTAAATTCTTGGTTTAAAATCAATGGGATAAATCAAATTTTAAATGTTTCACTATTTAAATAAATCCATAAATTCAAATCAAGATTTAAATCGCCACAATAATTTCAAAATATATTTTCCAAAAATACAATATAATAATAATTTCGAAAATAATATTATCATTTAAATGCACTAATAAATAATTAAAATAATATTTATGAAGAATATTATTTATTATTAGTAACTGCTATAAACGAAAAGGCTTTAATAAATAAAATCGTAAACTTGGAAATTTCAATATGATAACTAAAAATAATTATTATATATATTATTTTGAAAATAGAAAAATGTTTTTCTAAATTATGTACGCTCGCACATAATCGCACTCGTCGAGCAAATTCAAAAAAAAATAAAATTTCACGCATGACGTACAATACGACTACGCGACGTACAATACAAAATTTTTAAATCAGTACCAAATTTAATTAAAAAAATAGAAAAAATTTAGGTGTTTTACATCCTGCCCAACTTAAAAGAATTTCGTCCTCGAAATTAAGAATTAGTAGGGGGTGAGAAGACACAAGGGGTATCGATGGGGAACAATCAATAACAAAAATATTGCCGTAAGAAATTGTGATCTAGATCATAGATAAAATAATACGGTATGGTCATGGGTAATGAATGAGGGTCACGATTAAGAGAACAAAATAGATTTGCTTAACTTAAGCGATTAAAGGGTCTTGATAGGGCTAAGTAGTTTAGGATGAAGATAGCAACATCAAGTGAGAATGGTCATAGCCGATGGGAAGGTTATAGGAAGTTCTAGTATGACGCTTTCGTCCTCCTAAAATAGGTGAGGACGAAGCAATATAGAGTTCGAAGGAGGCGTTATCGAATACGAATATGTGATTCAAGGACGACCAAAAAAATTTTCAAAAAGAGTTGTCAAGGCAGTCGCGGATGGGACTCTAGAGGACAAGTTTAGCTATGTCCCCATCCACGTAGAACGACAGATAAAAGTAAACCAAAGTACACTCGGTTGATCAGACCATTATGCACCGGTTCTGATAGAGAATATGTTAGTGGAGTACCTCCATTAACATATATGTCACGAACAAGCTTGGTAAAAGGCTAAGCTTGCAAAAACTAGGCTACATTAGCATCATTAGTCTAGATAGTAAAATATAGGCACGATAATAGATGAATAAAAACAAATATGAATGGTCTAAGGGTCATAAGGATCTAAGTCTTGTTTATTCCTATACCATCATTCTACGGTTTTATTGACCAAGGCTTGGTGACCAAATGGGTTAAATTTCTCTATTCTCTATGGTTTAGATAATCCTATCTGTATTATCCTTAATGGTCAAGGGTGTGTCAGGTCGTGGGGTATTCTACCCAACTTAAAAAATTAAGCTAAGGGTGTTTGGGACATCTAACTAGTAGGGTCGATCTCTAGCAAGCACGAAGGGAAGATAATGATAGAAGGAATCAAGCAAGATGCAATCGATGAGTCGGTCGAATATGGAATCAAAGAAAAGGTCAAGTATGTGGATGAGATCCTAGACTTTCTAATCCTAATCGCAGGCTTGCTTGGTTCGGTAAAGTAACCAAATAATTTATCTTGACCTGCATAGGCCACCACAAAAACATGTAAAGCCCCAGTCCCAAGATACGTAGGACTAGGACCGTAGAAATGCCAGCTGTATTCATACGAATTATACTCCAATATATGGAAGCCTCGTATAAATACATAAGCTGTAAAATGTAGTAGAACCATAACTAATCTCATCCACACAAAAATAATTGAGTATAAGATATCATATAATGATGATAAATGGTCTTGATACAATATGTTGGGCGGAGACAAATCCACTACCAACAAAATAAAGAAAAATACATAGAAAATGAAATAAGTATGGCGAGCGAAGCGAAGACGATCCAAATGCAATCATCCTCGAAGAAATAGCAATGATCACAGCTAGAGCTAAAGCACCTGCGAAAGATAATAGCACACACCTGGAAAGATAACCAGGTCCTCAGAGGGACGTAACAAGACACATAATATCATGCCATATAAACTGAATTAATATTGCTCAAATAAATAACTCAATCGAATTATAACATGGTCCAATACGCACCTACTGAACGAGCGTACCATCCCCCTAACCAAACAAGGACAAGAGGTGGTAAACTAATTCACGGTGACGTATCTTTCCATGCTATGAATCCAATACGGTATCCGGACTCCAACATGGTTCAGTACCTTCTCATCGAAGTAGTAAGTTACACCTACAACCAAACAAGGACAAGATGTGACGAACTAATCTACGACAAGTTATTGTTCCAAGCCATGGTCAGATACAAGTACCCAAACCAAAGTACTCGTACCTACTGGATAAAGGTAGCCTACCGTTCTAAGTGATATGTAGTTAAGAACAACCCTTCCTGCACATAGACCCTGGCTAAATAGGATCGGCATAGTCCCCCCTTGGGGCACCAGTGGCCCCATCAGTAAGAGCATGACGTTCCGCAGAATCGTCAGTGGCCGTCAGTAATCATGGGTCATCAACCCCGTATCTCCAGCGGAGAGTCCGGGTCACAAGGGAAGTGTATCGAAGCCCATACGCTAAGGAATTGTCCTCCCCGCCCAATGCCTACGATGTTGTATCCACAACATTAACCTCTATAACCGCTAAGTCAACTAGCATGTAATTCTATTAGCGGTTATTCCTATCGCACGGCTTGTACGTACTAGTGGCCAGCTAATCATGCACTTCCGTATTCTACATGCGACACACAACTTTGTGGTACAACGTGTCAAAGCCATGAATGCAACACACAAAGGTGGTCCCTTAAATCTAGGTTTAATGTGTAAAAAAAATTATACATAACAGGAATATAGATGAACAGTAAGTTCTAACAGGTTAAGCCATGTATCACAATTTATTTTACATAAAGAAAATAATACTAATGCATGAAATATGAGCTAAAATAAATAAACAGCAAATGGCAAGGTGTCTTGCCTGATAGGACGCCTAGTGTACTGCGATGATGAAGCTGGCATGAACTGCGACTTCGGTGCAACAACTATACATGGTGACCTCTGATGGTGGCACGGAAAGTACCATTGGATCCCGATGGGTCAAATTAGTTGGGGTGGACATAAGGTAGTCTCGAAATGGGCAAATAAATAGGAATAATAGGACTAATTGTAGACAAAAGGATAATCAAGGAAAATTCGATAAATAATATATAATAGAAATTTCTAATGCTTGAAAATATTTCTTATTAGCTTAAAAATAGTTTTTAGATAAATATTTGAAAATAATAAAATTATTTTTTAGGCAAAAACTTCAGTTTGTCCCAAATAGGATTTCTAGGTAAAAATACTATATCTTATTAGTAAAAATAATAGCAATAATAATAATAATAGAAATAATAAAAGTAGAGTAGTAATAATAATAGTAATAATAATGACCACAACATAACCGTAAAAACGTAATCTATATATTTACAAAAAATCATTCTACTAATGTACCTACATAAATACTTACATATATACAAATATCTTTATAATAATAAAAGGATAGGATTATAAAAACATCATATATACATTATATATGTATACTAGTATCTACTGCTAATAATAATAATAATAATAATAATAGTAATAGTAATAATAATAGTAATAATAATAATAATAATAATAATAATAATAAACTAATAATAATAGTAAGTAACAGTAAAACAAAAATATAATAAATAAATGACAATAATAACAATAATATTAATATTAATAATAATACTAAATTTTAAAAACTATCAGTATAGCTGTTCTCTCTCATTTCGAGAGAGAGGGATGAAGAAAAGAAAAAAATAATATAAAAGAACAGAAAGGGGAAGAGAGTGAGGAAGAGGGAGAAAGGGGGACGATGGGTTGTCGGGATTAGGGCGGCGCCGGCGGAGGAATAGGCGGAGGGGGCAGAGAAGAGATCGGGAAGGGGCTCGTGCGCAGTCTCCGGCTCAGTGGCGAACGACGGAGTACCAGCGGGGTGGGGGTCGGCCGATGAGTTGCCATCGGCCAGGGCGCGGCTTCCCGTAGAGGGAGCGGTGGCCCGGTTGGTTTTTGGTGGGCGCAGGCGGAGCGCTTGCCGACGCGGGGAGGCACGCGACGGGGTCAGTGGCTGGGCGCGGCACGCCAGGGAGGAGGCGGTGTGGGTGCGGCTCTGGGCGGAGCTCGGGGGTGGACACGGTGGCGGCGACTTCGAAGGTCACGACACGACGGAGGTCGGTGCTCGGATCAGGCCATCGACCGCGGAAAGGTGAGTGGGAGTTGGTTTTATTTTATTGGGGTTTTCTTCTGTTCCTGACGATGGTGGTGGTTTGGGCTGCCGCGGTGGTGGAGTGGTCGGGGTTGGTGATGACAGTAATGGGGGTTATGGGTTGGTGGTGACGGCGGTTCTGCCGTGGGTCAGCATTGGTTTTGCGGAGCGGTCGAAAGAGGAGGTTGGGGTCGCGGTTGTGGCCAGGTGGTCATACTGATGTTTGTCGAGGGCGATGTAGGGACGGTCGAAGTTTTGCCGAAGGTTGGGAGGATGACAGGATGGTGCTGGTGGGAGCATTTACTGTGGCGTAGGGATGTTGGCGGAGCCGTGACGATGGTTGGTGGAGCTGGTGGTGACGGGACGACCGAGGGTTGTGCGGCAGGAGGTCGCGATGATGATGATGGCAGTGGTGGTTGAGTTCTGAATGTTGTGGAAAGCGGGGTTTTTTAGAATAGGGTTAGGTTTGGATTTTGATGATGTCGGGGTGTGTCCGACACGGAAGAGACAATAATGTATATGTAGAATATGGAGTAAGAATTTGGATGGACACAGACACGATGCACGTAGATTTGTAGAGAAAATTATTGTGGATGAATAATAAATTGGAGGAGTACATGCCTATTTATAGGATGTGGAAATTCCCATTTGGATATGATTAGAAAAAGATTTAAAACCCAAAATAGATAATTCTCTACTTAATTTAATTTAATTCAATAAATCCAAATCCAAATCCAAATCCAATTCCAAATACAAATCAAATTTAAATCTAATTAAATTCTTGGTTTAAAATCAATGGGATAAATCAAATTTCAAATATTTCACTATTTAAATAAATCCATATATTCAAATCAAGATTTAAATTGCCACAATAATTTTGAAATATATTTTCCAAAAATACAATATAATAATAATTTTGAAAATAATATTATTATTTAAATGCACTTATAAATAATTAAAATAATATTTATGAAGAATATTATTAATTATTAGGGACTCCTATAAACGAAAAGGCTTTCATAAATAAAATCGTAAACATGGAAATTTCAATATGATAACTAAAAATAATTATTATATATATTAATTTGAAAATAGAAAATTGTTTTTCTAAATTATGTACGCTCGCACATTATCGTACTCGTCGAGCAAATTCAAATAAAAATAAAATTTCGCGCATGACGTACAATACGAATACGCGACGTACAATACAAAATTTTTAAATCAGTACCAAATTTAATTAAAAAAATAGTAGAAATTTAGGGGTTTTATATCCTACCCAACTTAAAAGAATTTCGTCCTCGAAATTAAGAATTAGTAGGGGGTGAGAAGACACAAGGGGTATCGATGGGGAACAATCAATAACAAAATCTTGCCGTAAGAAATCACGATCTAGATCATAGATAAAATAATACGGTATGGTCACGGGTAATGAATGAGGGTCACGATTAAGAGAACAAAATAGATTTGCTTAACTTAAGCGATTAGAGGGTCTTGATAGGGCCGAGTAGTTTAGGATGAAGATAGCAACATCAAGTGAGAATGGTCATAGCCGAAGTTCTAGTATGACGCTTTCATCCTCCTAAAATAGGTAAGGACGAAGCAATATAGAGTTCGAAGGAGGCGTTATCGTATACGAATACGTGATTCAAGGACGACCGAAAAAAAATTTCAAAAGGAGTTGTCAAGGCAGTCACGGATGGGACTCTAGAGGACAAGTTTAGCTATGTCCCCATCCACGTAGAACGACAGATAAAAGCGAAATAAAGTGCACTCGGTTGATCAGACCATTATGCACCGGTTCTGATAGACAATATGTTCGTGGAGTACCTCCATTAACATATATGTCACGAACAAGCTTGGTAAAAGGCTAAGCTTGCAAAAACTAGGCTACATTAGCATCATTTGTCTAGATAGTAAAATATAGGCACGATCGATAATAGATGAATAAAAACAAGTATGAATGGTCTAAGAGTCATAAGGATCTAAGTCTTGTTTATTCCTATACCATCATTCTACGGTTTTATTGACCAAGACTTGGTTGACCAAATGGGTTAAATTCCTCTAGTCTCTATGGTTTAGATAATCCTATCTGTATTATCCTTAATGGTCAAGGGTGTGTCAGGTCGTGGGGTATTCTACCCAACTTAAAAATTAAGCTAAAGGAGTTTGGGACATCTAACTAGTAGGGTCAATCTCTAGCAAGCACGAAGGGAAGATAATGATAGAAGGAATCAAGCAAGATGCAATCGATGAGTCGGTAGAATATGGAATCGAAGAAAAGGTCAAGTATGTGGATGAGATCCTAGACTTTCTAATCCAATTCGCAGGCTTGCTTGGCACGGTAAAGTAACCAAACAATTTATCTTGACCTGCATGGGCCACCACAAAAACATGTAACGCCCCAGTCCCAAGATACGTAGGACTAGGACCGTAGACATGCCAGCTGTATTCATACGAAGTATACTCCAATATATGGAAGCCTCGTATAAATATATAAGCTATAAAATACAGTAGAACCATAACTAATCTCATCCACACAAAAATAATTAAATATAAGATATCATATAATGATGATAAATGGTCTTGATACAATATGTTGGGCGGAGACAAATCCACTACCAACAAAATAAAAAAAATACATGAAAAATGAAATAAGTATGGCGAGCAAAGCGAAGACGATCCAAATACATTCATCCTCGAAGAAATAGCAATAATCACGGCCAGAGCTAAAGCACCTGCGAAAGGCAATAGCACACACCTGGAGAGATAACCAGGTCCTCAAAGGGACGTAACAAGACACATAATATCATGCCATATAAACTGAATAAATATTGCTCAAATAAATAAGTCAATCGAATTATAAAATGGTCCAATACGCACCTACTGAACGAACGTACCATCCCCCCAACCAAACAAGGACAGGAGATGGTAAACTAATTCACGGTGACGTATCTTTCCATGTTATGAATCCAATATGGTATCCGGACCCCAACATGGTTCAATACTTTCTCATCGAAGTAGTAGGTCACACCTACAACCAAACAAGGATAAGATGTGACGAACTAATCCGCGACAAGTTATTGTTCCAAGCCATGGTCAGATACAAGTACCCAAACCAAAAGTACTCGTATCTAACGGATAAAGGTAGCCTACCGTTCTAAGTGATATGTAGTTAAGAACAACCCTTCCTGCGCATAGACCCTGGCTAAATAGGATCGGCATAGTCCCCCCTTAGGGCACCAGTGGCCCCATCAGTAAGAGCATGACGTTCCGCAGAATCGTCAGTGGCCGTCAGTAATCATGGGTCATCAACCCCGTATCTCCAGCAGAGAGTCCGGGTCATAAGAGAAGTGCATCGAAGCCCATACGCTAAGGAATTGTCCTCCCCGCCTAATGCCTACTATGTTGTATCCACAATATTAACCTCTATAACCGCTAAGTCAACTAGCATGCAATTCTATTAGCGGTTATTCCTATCGCACGGCTTGTACGTACTGGTGGCCAGTCAATCAATCACTTCCGTGTTCTACATACGACACACAACTTCGTGGTACAACGTGTCAAGGCCATGAATGCAACACACAAAGGTGGTCCCTTAAATCTAGGTTTAATGTGTAAGAAAAATAATACATAGCAGGAATATAGATGAACAGTAAGTTCTAACAGGTTAAGCCATGTATCACAGTTTATTTTGCATAAAGAAAATAATACTAATGCATGAAATATGAGCTAAATAAATAAACAGCAAATGGCAAGGTGTCTTGCCTGATAAGATGCCTAGTGTGCTGCGATGATCAAGCTGGCATGAACTGCGACTTCGGTACAACTACTATACATGGTAACCTCTGATGGTGGCACGGACAGTACCATTAGATCCCGATGGGTCAAATTAGTTGGCGTGGACATAAGGTAGTCTCGAAATGGGCGAAAGAATAGGAATAATAGGACTAATTGTATACAAAAGGATAATCAAGGAAAATTCGATAAACAATATATAAAAGAAATTTATAATGCTTGAAAATATTCCTTATGAGCTTAAAAATAGTTTTTAGATAAATGTTTGAAAATAATAAAATTATTTTTTAGGCAAAAACTTCAGTTTGTCCCAAATAGGATTTCTAGGTAAAATACTATATCTTATTAGTAAAAATAATCGCAATAATAATAATAATAGAAATAATAAAAGTAGAGTAGTAATAATAATAGTAATAATAATGACCACAACATAACTGTAAAAATGTAATCTATATATTTACAAAAAATCATTTTACTAATGTACCAACATAAATACTTACATATATACAAATATCTTTATAATAATAAAAGGATAGGATTATAAAAGCATCATATATACATTATATATGTATACTAGAATCTACTGCTAATAATAATAATAATAGTAATAGTAATAATAATAGTAATAATAATAATAATAATAATAATGATAAACTAATAATAGTAGTAAGTAACAGTAAAACAAAAGTATAAATAAATGATAATAATAATATTAATATTAATATTAATAATAATACTAAAGTTTAAAAACTATCAGTACAGCTTTTCTCTCTCGTTTCGAGAGAGAGAGAGAGAGATGAAGAAAAGAAAAAAAGAATATAAAAGAACAGAAAGGGGAAGAGAGTGAGGAAGATGGAGGAAGGGGGACGATGGGTTGTCAGGATAAGGGCGGCGCCGGCGGAGGAATAGGCGGAAGGGGCGGAGAAGAGATCGGGAAGGGGCTCTTGCGCAGTCTCCGGCTCAGTGGCGAACGGCGGAGTACCAGCGGGGTGAGGGTCCGCCGATGAGTGGTCGCCGGCCAGGGCACGGCTTCCCGTAGAGGGAGCGGTGGCCCGGTTGGTTTTCGGTGGGTAGAGGCGGAGCGCTTGCCGACGCGGGGAGCCACGCGACGGGGTCAGTGGCTGGGCACGACACGCCAGGGAGGAGGCAGTGCGGGTACGACTCTGGGCGGAGCTCGGGGTGGACACGGCGGCGGCGACTTCGGAGGCCACGACACGACGGAGGTCGGTGCTCGGATCTGGCCGTCGTCCGCAGAAAGGTGAGTGTGAGTTGGTTTTATTTTATTGGGGTTTTCTTCTGTTCCTGACGGTGGTGGTGGTTTGGGCTGCCGCGGTGGTGGAGTGGTCAGGGTTGGTGATGACAGTAATGGGGGTTATGGGTTAGTGGTGACGGCGGTTCTGCCGTGGGTCAGCATTGGTTTGACAGAGCGGTCGAGAGAGGAAGTTGGGGTCGCGGTTGTGGCCAGGTGGTCATACTGATGTTTATCGAGGGCGATGTTGGGACGGTCGGAGTTTTGTCGAAGGTTGGAAGGATGACAGGATGGTGCTGGTGGGAGCATTTACTGTGGCGTGGGGATGTTGGCGGAGCCGTGACGATGGTTGGTGGAGCTGGTTGTGACGGGACGACCGGGGGTTGTACGGCAGGAGGTCGCGATGATGATGATGGCAGTGGTGGTTGATTTCTGGCTGTTGTGGAAGGCGAGGGTTTTTAGAATAGGGTTAGGTTTGGATTTTAATGACGTCGGGGTGTGTCCGACACAGAAGAGACGATAATATATATGTAGAATATGGAGTAAGAATTTGGATGGACACAGACACGATGCACGTCGATTTGTGGAGGAAATTATTGTGGATGAATAATGAATTGGAGGAGTACCTGCCTATTTATAGGATGTAGAAATTCCCATTTGGATATGATTAGTAGAAGATTTAAAACCCAAAATAGATAATTCTCTACTTAATTTAATTTAATTCAATAAATCCAAATCCAAATCAAAATCCAATTCCAAATACAAATCAAATTTAAATCTAATGAAATTCTTGGTTTAAAATCAATGGGATAAATCAAATTTCAAATGTTTCACTATTAAAATAAATCCATATATTCAAATCAAGATTTAAATCGCCAAAATAATTTTGAAATATATTTTCCAAAAATATAATATAATAATAATTTTTAAAATAATATTATTATTTAAATGCACTAATAAATAATTAAAATAATATTTATGAAGAATATTATTTATTAGAAGTAACTGCTATAAACGAAAAGGCTTTCATAAATAAAATCGTAAACTTGGAAATTTCAATATGATAACTAAAATTAATTATTATATATATTATTTTGAAAATAGAAAAATATTTTTCTAAATTATGTACGCTCACACATAATCGCACTCGTCGAGCAAATTCAAAAAAAAAAAAATTTCGCGCATGACGTACAATACGACTACGCGACGTACAATACAAAAATTTTAAATCAGCACCAAATTTAATTAAAAAAATAGTAGAAATTTAGGGGTTTTTCATCGTACCCAACTTAAAAGAATTTCGTCCTCGAAATTAAGAATTAGTAGGGGGTGAGAAGACACAAGGGGTATCGATGGGGAACAATCAATAACAAAATCTTGCCGTAAGAAATCGCGATCTAGATCATAGATAAAATAATACGGTATGGTCACGGGTAATGAATGAGGGTCACGATTAAGAGACCAAAATAGATTTGCTTAACTTAAGCGATTAGAGGGTCTTGATAGGGCCGAGTAGTTTAGGATGAAGATAGCAACATCAAGTGAGAATGGTCATAGCCGATGGGAAGGTTAAATGAAGTTCTAGTATGATGCTTTCGTCCTTCTAAAATAGGTGAGGATGAAGCAATATAGAGTTCGAAGGAGGCGTTATCGAATACGAATACGTGATTCAAGGACGACCAAAATTTTTTTTTCAAAAGGAGTTGTCAAGGCAGTGGCGGATGGGACTCTAGAGGACAAGTTTAGCTATGTCCCCATCCACGTAGAACGACAGATAAAAGCGAACCAAAGGGCACTCGGTTGATCAGACCATTATGCACCAGTTCTGATAGACAATATGTTAGTAGAGTACCTCCATTAACATATATGTCACGAACAAGCTTAGTAAAAGGCTAAGCTTGCAAAAACTAGGCTACATTAGCATCATTAGTCTAGATAGTAAAATATATGCACGATAATATATAAATAAAAACAAATATGAATGGTCTAAGAGTCATATGGATCTAAGTCTTGTTTATTCCTGTACCATTATTCTACGGTTTTATTGACCAAGGCTTGGTTGACCAAATGGGTTAAATTCCTCTAGTCTCTATGGTTTAGATAATCCTATCTGTATTATCCTTAATGGTCAAGGGTGTGTCAGGTCGTGGGGTATTCTACCCAACTTAAAAAATTAAGCTAAGGGTGTTTGGTACATCTAACTAGTAGGGTCAATCTCTAGCAAGCACGAAGGGAAGATAATGATAGAAGGAATCAAGCAAGATGTAATCGACGAGTCGGTCGAATATGGAATCGAAGAAAAGGTCAAGTATGTGGATGAGATCCAAGACTTTCTAATCCTATTCGCAAGCTTGCTTGGTACGGTAAAGTAACCAAACAATTTATCTTGACCTGCATGGGCTACCACAAAAATATGTAATGCCCCAGTCCCAAGATACGTAGGACTAGGACCGTAGACATGCCAGCTGTATTCATATGAAGTATACTCCAATATATGGAAGCCTTGTATAAATACATAAGCTATAAAATGCAGTAGAACCATAACTAATCTCATCCACACAAAAATAATTGAATATAAGATATCATATAATGATGATAAATGGTCTTGATAAAATATATTGGGCGGAGACAAATCCACTACCAACAAAATAAAAAAAAATACATGGAAAATAAAATAAGTATGGCGAGCGAAGCGAAGACGATCCAAATACTATCATCCTCGAAGAAATAGCAATGATCACGGCTAGAGCTAAAGCACCTGCGAAAGACAATAGCACACACCTGGAGAGATAACCAGGTCCTCAGAGGGATGTAACAAGACACATAATATCATGCCATATAAACTGAATAAATATTGCTCAAATAAATAAGTCAATCGAATTATAACATGGTACAATACGCACCTACTGAATGAGCGTACCATCCCTCCAACCAAACAAGGACAGGAGATGGTAAACTAATTCACGGTGACGTATCTTTCCATGCTATGAATCCAACATGGTATCCGAACCCCAACAAGGTTCTACACCTTCTCATCGAAGTAGTAAGTCACACCTACAACCAAACAAGGACAAAATGTGACGAACTAATCCGCGATAAGTTATTGTTCCAAGCCATGGTCAGATACAAGTACCCAAACCAAAAGTACTCGTATCTAACGGATAAAGGTATCCTATCGTTCTAAGTGATATGTAGTTAAGAACAACCCTTCCTGCGCTTGGACCCTGGCTAAATAGGATCGGTATAGTCCCCCCTTGGGGCACCAGTGGCCCCATCAGTAAGAGAATGACGTTCCGCAGAATCGTCAGTGGCCGTCAGTAATCATGGGTCATCAACTCCGTATCTCCAGCGGAGAGTCCGGGTCACAAAGGAAGTGCATCGAAGCCCATACGCTAAGGAATTGTCCTTCCCGCCCAATGCCTACTATGTTGTATCCACAATATTAACCTCTATAACCGCTAAGTCAACTAGCATGCAATTCTATTAGCGGTTATTCCTATCGCACGGCTTGTACGTACTGGTGGCCAGCCAATCATGCACTTTCCTGTTCTACATGCGACATACAACTTCGTGGTACAACGTGTCAAGGCCATGAACTCAACACACAAAGGTGGTCCCTTAAATATAGGTTTAATGTGTAAGAAAAATAATACATAGCAGGAATATAGATGAACAGTAAGTTCTAACAGGTTAAGCCATGTACCACAGTTTATTTCGCATAAAGAAAATAATACTAATGCATGAAATATGAGCTAAAATAAATAAACAGCAACTGTCAAGGTGTCTTGCCTGATAGGACGCCTAGTGTGCTGCGATGATCAAGCTGACATGAACTGCAACTTCGGTGCAACAACTATACATGGTGACCTTTGATGGTGGCACGGACAGTACCATTGGATCCCGATGGGTCAAATTAGTTGGGGTGGACATAAGGTAGTCTCGAAATGGGCGAATGAATAGGAATAATAGGACTAATTGTAGATAATCAAGAAAAATTGGATAAATAATATATAAAAGAAATTTATAATGCTTGAAAATATTTCTTATTAGCTTAAAAATAGTTTTTAGATAAATTTTTGAAAATAATAAAATTATTTTTTAGGCAAAAACTTCAGTTTGTCCCAAATAGGATTTCTAGGTAAAAATACTATATTTTATTAGTAAAAATAATAGCAATAATAATAATAATAGAAATAATAAAAGTAGAGTAGTAATAATAATAGTAATAATAATGACCACAACATAACCGTAAAAACGTAATCTATATATGTAGAAGCATGGAAAAGAATAAAGAAAGATCCATGCGACCAGAGAGCCCCATGCGGATCAGAGAGTTCATGCGGCTCAAGTATTCATGCGGTTCGAGCGTCTATACGGCTCAAATAAGTTCTATAGAGAAGCCCTGTGGCCTGCAAACAGCTCTTTCCTTTGTCCTTTACTACATTAAATGCCCTGACGGCTGACAGCTCTGACAAGGTGACAGTTCTGACACCAAGATATCATTATGACTCCCTCATAATGACGGACTCCTAGGGAAGCGAAGAAAATCTCTAACACGATCCCCCGAGATTTAAAAACTATCATGCGGCCTTGACACGTGGACAGTCGTATGCGGCTCAAGTAGATACCATCTAATGCGGCCCAAGCGGAAGCTCCCCCATGCGGCTCATGAAGACTAGCCCCATGCGGCTCACTAAGACTGTCTTCATGCGGCTCATGAAGACTAGCCCCATGCGGCTCACTAAGACTGTCTTCATGCGGCTCACGAAGACTATCTTCATGCGGCTCACGAAGACTATCTTCATGCGGTTCACGAAGAAGGCACCCATTATGCAGTCATCCACACTCATGCGGCTCAAATCATTACCATACGGTCCAAATATTCAGGGGGCCACTCTTAGGCAGCCTTGACACGTGGCCAACCTTATGAGGCCCAATGAGGAGCTACTTTCCTGTGGCTCAAATTTCTGTTGTGACTTGCGATTACGACACATGGCATGATAGCAGGGCACGTGGCATCAGATTGATCGAAATCCCTCAACAAATCCTAATAAAATATTGGGATCAAATTAGATCATTTGCAAATAAGCAAATTAATGACACGTGTCGAGAAATCCGAGGTTGGCGTGACAAATCAGGAGGATTTATGTCAATCGATATTAATTACCCACAAAAGATTTGATAAAATCATATTTATTGCTCAAATCTCGATAAATGGCCCAGATCTAGTGATCCTTAGCCGTCGACTTTCAAGAATGGGCAATCATTGTAAACCCTAATGAGGTCCCCACTCTTATAAATAGCAGGGTGCCATTCCCGTGCGAAGACACACAGATAGAGATAGAGAGACATACCTACACAGAGAGAGATATACAGAGCGACCCATACAGAAAGAGTCAGAGAGCCAGAGAAAGAGCCTGAAGAGAGCATTTCTTCATCAATGCCAAGCAGTCATTCTACAGAGCCAAGGTTGCACCCGATCGTCCAAGGAGTAAGGCAGAGCTACCGTCGCTTTCCCGAGCCTCTACCGTCACCCCCAGAATCTAAAATAAACAATTATACTTAGATTATGAAGTAAAAGTCCAGTCCTCCGATAATTGTTCTGTTCTTTTATATTTTATGGCAAATAATATATTTATAAAAAATATTTTAATAATGTACCTACATAAATACTTACATATATACAAATATCTTTATAATAATAAAAGGATAGGATTATAAAAGCATCATATATACATTATATATGTATACTAGTATCTACTGCTAATAATAATAATAATAGTAATAGTAATAATAATAGTAATAATAATAATAATAATGATAAACTAATAATAGTAAGTAACAGTAAAACAAAAATATAATAAATAAATAATGATAATAATAATAATATTACTAATAATACTAAAGTTTAAAAACTATCAGTACAGTTGTTCTCTCTCGTTTTGAGAGAGAAAGAGATGAAGAAAAGAAAAAAGAATATAAAAGAACAGAAAGGGGAAGAGAGTGAGAAAGAGGGAGCAAGGGGGACGATGGGTTGTCGGGATAAAGGCGGTGCCGACGGAGGAATAGGCGGAGGGGGCAGAGAAGAGATCGGAAAGGGGCTCGTACGTAGTCTCCGGCTCAGTGGCGGACGATGGAGTCCCAGCGGGGTGGGGGTCCACCGATGAGTGGCCGCCGGCCAGGGCGCGGCTTCCCGTAGAGGGAGCGGTGGCCCGGTGGGTTTTCGGTGGGCGCAGACGGAGCGCTTGCCGACGCGATGAGGCATACGACGGGGTCAGTGGCTGGGCGCGGCACGCCAGGGAGGAGGCGGCGCGGGTGCGGCTCTGGGAGGAGCTCGGGGGTGGATACAGCGGCGGCGCCTTCGGAGGTCACGACACGACGGAGGTCGGTGCTCGGATCTGGCCGTCTGCCGCGGAAAGGTGAGTGGGAGTTGGTTTTTTATTTTATTGGGGTTTTTTTCTGTTCCTGACGGTGGTGGTGGTTTGGGCTGCCGCGGTGGTGGAGTGGTCGGGGTTGGTGATGACAGTAATGGGGGTTATGGTTTGGTGGTGACGGCGGTTCTACCGTGGGTCAGCATTGGTTTGGCGGGGCGGTCGAGAGAGGAGGCTGGGGTCGCGGTTGTGGCCAGGTGGTCATACTGATGTTTATCGGGGGCGATGTAGGGACGGTCGGAGTTTTGCCGAAGGTTGGAAGGATGACATGATGGTGCTGGTGGGAGCATTTACTGTGGCATGGGGATGTTGGCAGAGCCGTGACGATGGTTAGTGGAGCTGGTGGTGACGGAACGACCGGGGGTTGTGCGGCAGGAGGTCACGATGCTGATGATGGCAGTGGTGGTTGAGTTTTGGCTGTTGTGGAAGGCGGGGGTTTTTAGAATAGGCTTAGGTTTGGATTTTGATGACGTCGGGGTGTGTCCGACACGGAAGAGACGATAATGTATATGTAGAATATGGAGTAAGAATTTGGATGGACAAAGACACGATGTACGTAGATTTATGGAGAAAATTATTGTGGATGAATAATGAATTGGAGGAGTACCTGCCTATTTATAGGATGTGGGAATTCCCATTTGGATATGATTAGAAAAAGATTTTAAACCCAAAATAGATAATTCTCTACTTAATTTAATTTAATTTAATTCAATAAATCCAAATCCAAATCAAAATCCAATTCCAATTCCAAATCTAATTTAAATCTAATTAAATTCTTGGTGTAAAATCAATGGGATAAATCAAATTTCAAATGTTTCACTATTTAAATAAATCCATAAATTCAAATCAAGATTTAAATCGCCACAATAATTTCGAAATATATTTTCCAAAAATACAATATAATAATAATTTCAAAAATAATATTATTATTTAAATGCACTAATAAATAATTAAAATAATATTTATGAATAATATTATTTATTATTAGTAACTGCTATAAACGAAAAGGCTTTCATAAATAAAATCGTAAACTTGGAAATTTCAATATGATAACTAAAAATAATTATTAAATATATTATTTTGAAAATAGAAAAATGTTTTTCTAGATTATGTACGCTCGCACATAATCGCACTCGTCGAGCAAATTCAAAAAAAAATAAAATTTTGCGCACGACGTACAATACGACTACGCGACGTACAATACAAAATTTTTAAATCAGTACCAAATTTAATTAAAAAAATAGTAGAAATTTAGGGGTTTTACAATGCCCCTTCAGAAAGTATTTCCATAATATGCTGCAACATGTTAACTCAATGTTGCTTAGATGATGCCTTACACAAAGAAATGTTATACCATGCTATGACCTGTTTACTTCAATGTCTCTGCTCAAGAATTGTAAACTGATGCTAGGCCCCTAATAGAAAGATCATTCTAATAAATGTTGCTTAAATGGTTACTTAAATGTTGGTTTAGGCGAGTGGGTTGGATTCTGCTCGCTAGTACGTACATAGATGATGTGCTGACCCACGTTTTGTGGACAGGTGCTCGTGTTTGGAATTTTCTACACACGAAGGTTGGCTTGATTGGTCCCGCAACATCGAAGATTTGTTGGACATATAGAAGCTCTTCTTGTATAAGATGATGTCTTCAGTTTATAAAGGGCATAATGTATGGAATATTGAAATCAGTGATACTAGTGAGTTGTAAGCCAAGTTGGTATATCGAGTACTAATCTAATGTATCCAAGTATCAAATTAAGCTGTATAGCACTTTTCAGTTGGCTTTCAACGTAAAGTGAAATGTGTTGTGAATATTGTACTTCAATACAAGTCTTGTACTCTTCTTCAATTATCATTAAAGAGAATAAAGTTCTATATATCTCTATGTGACTTCAAGTTATGCTTTTATCTCCGCTGCTATAAAAAAGTGATGTATTTCTATTCAATAAGAAAGATTGTCCTATTAACTTCAATTTGTCTGCTTCTGTCGCTGCGATGTGTTCCTATTTGAAGATTATCAACTATGTACCTTTTTTGCCTTATACAAGTGCAATACCAGATTTGTACGGTATTACGCCCAAGCGAGGACGATCTATTCTAAGAGATAAAATATGTGAATAAATGACTCTACGAATCGGGGCGTGACACTCAGGAACACCAGATCTCCAACCTAGCACAAACATGATCTCAAACTTAACTAAAACAATCACATGATCAAACAAAAATCACAAAACAAACATATTCCTAATCCTAAGTCTAAGTTGTACCTCAAACTGTAAAGGTCTTCGGTGGCTATCGGTCCAATGCCGCTGTCTGTTCTGCGCCACGCGAAGTCAATTTCTGATGAGTTTCACCTTCTCGGCTGCGTCAACAACCATATCAGGTCCCAATAAAGTTTGCTCTCCAACGTAATCCCAAGACAAGGGCGTACGATATCTACGCCCATATAGTGCCTTGAATGGTGACATCCTAATGCTGGCCTGGAAATTGTTGTTGTATGCAAACTCCACTAAGTGCAGGTAATCCTCCCAGGATCCTCCAAAATCTAGAACATAAGTTTGCAGCATGTCCTCGAGCGTCTGGATAGTCCTCTCTGACTGTTCGTCCGTCTGAGGGTGGTATACAGTACTGAACTTGAGCTGAGTGCCCAAACTAGTCTGCAGACTCTGCCAGAAATAGAAAGTAAAGCGACTATCCCGATCGAAGACATTGCTCACCGGAACTTCGTGTATCCTGACAATCTGCCGCATATACTTCTCTTCTAACTACTCTATAGACAAACCCACTTTGAATGGAAAAAAATAGGCCGATTTGGTCAACCTGTCTACGATGACCAAATCGCGTCTTTACCTCCTGGTGTACATTGCAATCCTAAAACAAAGTCCATTGTAATGTGCTCCCACTTCCACTCCAAAATGGATATTAGCTGTAACAGTCCTCCTGGCCTCTACCTCTCTGCCTTTACCTACTGACAGACTAAACATCTGGCTACGAAGCGTGCTACCTCCCGCTTCATCCCATACCACCATACATGCTCCTTTAGATCCCTATACATCTTATTGGCACCTGGATGCATAAAGTACTGAGAATGATGGGCCTCCTGCATAACCTGCTCCCGAAGGTCTCCACTAGGTACACACAGTCTGGAACCGTGCCTCAAAGCACCATCCTCTGTAATGACAAACTCATCCACAACCAATCCTGCTCGAACCTGCTCTCGGATACACCGCAGAGTAACATCGTTGAACTGAGTCGACTTGATCCTCTCCACCAAGTCCGACTGAATCTGAAGGCCCCACATCTGTATCTGAACTTCTGGCACATCTACCTCGATCCCCAGGCTCTCTAAATCTGCTAACAAGTGACGATCCATCATCAAACACATAGCTACCGGATACCTAATTAAGGCATTGGCAACCATGTTGGCCTTCCCTGGATGATACTGCAAGAAAATGTCGAAGTCCTTTATCAACTCCAACCATTTGTGCTGCCTCATGTTGAGCTCCTTTTGTATAATCATATACTTCAAGCTCATGTGAGTCTGTGAAGATATCCACACGCTCTCCGTATAGATAGTGCTTCCACAACTTAAGAGAAAAGATAACTGCCGCCAACTCTAAGTCATGGGTAGGGTAATTCTTCTCATGCGGACGTAATTGCCTAGATACATAGGCAAAAACCTTTCCATGCTACTGCAAGACATAACCCAAACCCTTTCCTGAGGCATCACTGTAGATAGTGAACCCGCCTGATCCTGATGGCAATGTCAGAATCGGGGCTGTCATCAGCCGCTTCTCCAACTCATCAAAAGCAACCTGACACTCCTCTGACCAGATAAACTCTGCATCCTTCCGAGTCAGCCTAGTCAATGGTTCTGCAATCTTGGAGAAATCCTGAACGAACCTCCTGTAGTAGCCTGCCAATCCCAGAAAGCTCCTGATCTCGACAACTGAACTCGGTGCTGTCCATGCCTTAACTGCTCTGATCTTCTTCGGGTTTACTGATATCCCATATCCGATCACAACATGACCTAGGAAATCAACTTGGTCCAGAAAAAACTCACACTTCAAGAGCTTGCCATAAAGCTGCTCCTTCCTGAGAGTCTCTATAACTACTCTCAAGTGCTTCTCATGCTCTGCTGGGGTCTTCAAATACACCAAGATGTCGTCGATGAACACCACCACGAACTTGTCCAAGTACTGGTGGAATACCTTGTTTATCAGGTTCATGAACACCGTCGGGATGTTAGTTAACCCAAACGGCATCACCATAAACTCAAATTGGCCATACTGTGTCCTGAATTTTGTCTTTCGAATGTCCTTCCTCTTCACCTTCGCTTGATGGTAACCTGACCTTAGATCAATTTTGGAGAAGACCTTCGCTCCGCTCAACTGATCGAATAGATCATCTATCCTCGGCATCGGGTAGTTGTTCTTGATTGTGAGGTTGTTGAGAGCCCTGTAGTCGATACACATTCGTATTGATCCATCCTTGTTCGGCACAAAGAGTACTGGTGCACCCCATGGTGAAGAACTCGATCGAATGAAGCCTTTGCCCTGCAACTCATCCACCTGCTTCTTTAACTCCACTAGCTCGCTGTTGTTCACTCTATAGATGTGTTGAGATATCGGCTCTACGCCGGGCACCAAATCTATAGAGAACTCCACATCTCTGTCCAGAGGTAACCCTGACAACTCTTTCAAAAATACATCCATGTACTCATCTAACAATGGATGTGGTACGCTCTGCTCCTCTACTGAAACTCTGCAGAAAACTTCGATGCTCTGCTCTGCCTCTCGTCTGGTGAACTCGAACTCTGGATCTCCTGGCATTCTGAAAAGAATTCTACCACCACGACAATCTATACTGGCATGGTGTCTGCTTAACCAATCCAAACCGAGTATAATATCGTAGTTCGGTAATAGCATTATGAGCAGACTCACATCTAGTTCTCGGCCTCCCAAAACTACTCTTCGATCCTTGCAAACATCACGGATGAGGATGATACCACCCCCCAGTCGTAATCTTGCAGTCCAAGACAACGATTCAGAAGAAAGCTGGTATCTAATAGTGCGAAACCCGTAAATTTTGGTTTCATTATTTAATTAATTGGATATTTTGTTTGCTAATTTTTTTATTATTATTAAATTGATTAATTTAGGAAAATCGTAATTATAAAAATTATTATTCATGGAATTTTTTATTTGGCCTGACCCGTCCCAAACCTGTCACGATCCGTTTTCGAAACTGAACCCAATCTCGGTTTTTCAAAACAAATCTTAAGCCATATAGTTATATATTACCATATTTTTCTTTTAAAGAAAATTCCTTTCCTTTCTTTTATAGAACAAATTTTTTTTAACTCCCCTTTCTTTTTCGTTCACTCATCTGCCGACCCCCGGCCTTTCCGTAATCGCCGCCGCCATTACCCCTCCTCTCCCATAACCTCCCGACGACTTTTGGTTTCCCGTAACCCCAAGCCATTTTCATATAAAATCTCCTTTCCCCTCTCCCTCTCAAACCCATTCCCAAGTTCTAGCCCTAACCGACCGTGCCCCTCGCCGTCGGCCCCGACTCCGACGTCGATACCGACCCGAGCAGCCTCCGCCGCTGTTACCGCGAGCCGCCTGAGGCCAGCGCCCCTCCGCCTGAGGCCAGCGCCCTCCGCCCGAGCCCGAAGACCCTGCGCGGCCGACCCCGAGCCCTCCGCCGCTGCCCTCTGCAGCCGCGGCGCCCGCCTCCCGGCACCGATCGATCGTCCCTTTACGCGCCCCTGTCCTCGCGGATCCGCTATCCCAGCGGCTGTTCCGTGCCCCGACCCGCTGTCCACAGCATCTTGCGGGTCCCGATCCGCTATTTTCGTGGCCGCGCCCCACTGTCCGCATGTTCTGGATTATTTCGGGTCCGCACGGATTCAATTTTTTCCCTAATTTACATCTAAGAGCTCTAGCCGAGCACCAGAGGTATATTTTCGTGTCCCTGTGTCCCTTTCATTGGTGTGCCGTATATACGTGTCGATGATGATGCAGTCCCGACCCTGTTTTAGGGATCGGTATTTGATATTGTTGCGTAGGAATACTTTTTCCGAGTTCGGTTCGGATTAGTTCTGTAGTTGGTATGCTCGGCTTATATGTTTCCATTGGTTCTGAGTATTTCTATGGTTGGGATACTTTTGCATGTGGCTAATTATTCATTAAAATTTGTATATTATCTGTCTGTTGTGATTTTGTGTTCTCCCTTGTTTGGGATTGACTAGATGGGTATGGTGCCGTATGCCTCGTGGCTAGGTTGTCCTAGGTACAGAGAAGGTGCTGCCCGAATTTTCAGTAAAATCTTTTAAATTATTATTATTATTAATTAAGTTCATTAAAAACCTGTTTTCATACCCAGTAGTCTTGCAAATGATTTCCAAAAATTGGTTTTCTTGGTTTTGTTTTATGGTTTTTGTGAGTTTTGTATCCCCTATTAGGCGACGACCGTATCGGTCGGATGAGCCTCGGCGAAATACAAACGCTGCAGGATTTCCTGTACGTTGAGGTGTTAGCCAACAACATGATGTTTTAAGACCAAGTCTGAGACTTACCCTATATTTTTATATTTTATAAAATTATTTAGAACTTGTTACTGGGTATTTTCATATTTCAAGTGCAGGGCCTCGGCTTACTGAGACTTAAACGCGTAGAATGTTAAAAATGAATATATATTTTTATATAGAAAATTAATAAGTTTTTTCTTACATTAAGTAATTTTGTAATTTAACAAATTCATTATTTCTCATTAAAAAGAAAGTCTAGTTATATATATATATATATATATATATATATATATATATATATATATATATATATATATATATATATATATATATATATATATATTACAAAAATACTAAGTTTTGACAATTAATCTGGAAAATGCTAATTTTCCAATAAATATTAAATTGGCTTTTACTTCGTAAATTAATTAATAGTAGATCGCAACGATAAACGTGTTCCGATAGAATAATTTTAACAAACTTAAAACTTGATCTGGATCTTCTTTTAGAGATTGTAACTAGCACACCTAGATATGGTTCAATTATGATTCTAAGACATGATTCTCAACTGTAGGATTTCGAGGACGGGTTTGACTTCCCCGGTACCGACTTCCAATCCAGTCATAAACTAAGGCAAGTATGGTTATTTTATTGGACAATTTAATTAGTAATTGTTATATTGCATTCTTAAACCACATTGATACACGAAACTCTCTCATAGAGTATTGATTGTTATTGATTGTGGGATATTGGCGGAGTAGTGTAGTATTTTATGACCAATACCTTCATATTGTATTGATTGTGCGAGCTTACCCCTCTTACATACGGAGATAAGCTGTATCGTATCACTAGGATACTATTGCACAACCCAAGCCGGTCATATACATTACCTATTCAGTTCACATTGTTTTCAATTGTTGAAAAATATTGTTCAAGTATTTCAAAACTGTTTAAGATTGCAAATTTTCATTATTATTTGAATTGTTAGATTTTTATAATTGTACTTTGCTCCTTTCCTGACTAGATCTCCCACCCCAATAGGTAACATTGATAAGGCTGAGCTATTATATAATAGCTATTATGATCCAGTGCTTTACCCTGCGGTGCTTCCAGAGTCTCGTTCGGAGGACGTTGATCCTGAGGTTGATGAGCCGGCTATCTAGATAGTTGTTGTTCATTTCTAGTTTTCTTTGTGTTGGAGTTGAACTCTTATTTCAGTATCTTATTATCAGTTTTATCTTTCTGTATTGGACAAATTAAAGTTTTTAAATATTCAAAATATTGAACTTGTGACAAATGTTTAGTTGTTGAGATTACCTGCAAGTGGAAACAGCATACTACCTCCGTCACACAACGGTGCAGGCTGGGCATGATCCGATTCGACCCAACAATTTGGGATCGGATCGTGACATATTTTTAGTAGTGGCCCATGCAGGTCTGTGATCAACAACTTAGGAGAACATATCTAGAAGCAATTAGAATACTAGAACATTAATTTGTCACAACATAGGACCGAAATATATTATAAATAAATATTTTTGTTTGTTATAGACTGGTAGGCTACCTTGCTTATGTTTTGCATCCTAAACCTTCCAGAGTATGGCCACAGACAAGACCAACACTGCTGGCAATGGGATGTCATCACCCGATCACAACCCACCTCCCCAACCAAGTCCGAATCCTATACCTTGGCAGCTAACCGATCGTCCCCATAATGTACCAGCACCCCGTGGAGTTAACATTACTACAGCTCAAACGGCAGATCATACATCTTCTCGGACTGAGCTACAGTCCCCTGTGGTTGTACCCGTTCCAGCTGCACCACCAGTGCCAGTGGACCCCACCGACCTCGTAGGCCTGCTACGAGGAGTGCTTGAAGCCTAGAGAGCACAAACAGAAGCTCATCGCGAACAGACTAGGATTATGAAAGAAGGCATAGAGAATGCCCACAACGTGGCTATGGCTGCCTTCGAGAGAGGAGAAGCAGCACAATCGGAACCAAGGCCTGCTAAAGTCGGAGATATTGAGAAATTCAAGAAGTTGGGCCCTCGACCCTTCAAGGAAACCGAGGGAATCATCTATGCCGACGAATGGCTCGACAGCATGGAGCATCTCCTCAGTGTCGCTCGACTTCCAGATGACCTCTAAGTTGAAGCAGTAGGACTCCAACTGCCAGATATAGCAAGCACTGGTATCGGAATGAACCCCGACTCCAGGACATGCAGCTTGACTAGAACACCTTCAAGAGGTTGTTCTGTAGGAAATTCTTTCCAACATCAGAGTTGCGGGAGATAGAATGAATCTGAAACAAGGGAACATGACGGTTGGAGAGTATGCGGCAGAGTTCGGCCAACTTAGCCGTTTTGCTAAAAACTTGGTTGTTGACCCTGCGGATCGTGCTGAAAGATTCAGGCATGGACTGGAGGAATTAATTCGCACCCATGTGATCTCAGGCGGCGCCAAGACATACGAGAGGATCCTAATACGAGCTCAGGATATAGAAAAGAGTCAGTCTGCTCGTTCACAAAGGGATTATCCTGGAACTAGCAATTTCCAGGATAACCAGAAGAAGCCCAACCACAATAACAACAGGCCTCCTCACCACCAGTAGCAGCAGCATCAGAAAAGGACAAATGACAGAGCGCCTCAGAAGATTTATGTCTGTGATTTCTGCAAGAGTCCAGGACATCAGGTGAACATTTGTAGGAAAAGACTAGGACACTGCCTAGTTTGTGGGTCTGCCACCCACCAAGTGAGGGACTGTCCCACGACATTCAATCGGACCAAAACAACACAGCAGAAGGCTTCCCTACCCACTCAGCAACAATAGTTTGGACAACACCAACAGACGACCGGGCTAGCCTTTGGCCTAACAGCAGACGAGCAAGAGCCAGAGCAGGAACCCATCGCTGATGTCATCACAGGTTCTATTTATGTGCATTCGTATCCTGCTTTAGCATTATTTGATTCGGGTGCATCACACAGTTTTATAGCAACAAAATTCATCTCTGCACACCACCTAGTTACGGGATTTAGCAAGAAGATATGTAGAGTTATGACCGATGGTGGACCCATACCCATCACTGAGATATGTAACTGCCCTATAACTATCTCAGGACACAAATTCTTAGCACCCTTACTTGTGATGCCTTACCTAACTATGATGTAGTCCTAGGAATGGACTGGTTAAGTAAGCAGCTTGTGCTGATAGATTGTCACCGAGGATGTGTAGTATTTAGCCCACCTGAAGAACCAGAGTTTGAAATCTCTCGAGATCCGGAAGATATAAAGAGTGTTACTTACTCCTCTATCACCGAAGACCCCGGGCCTCCGCATCCTATTATAGCAAAATTCATGAACGTCTTCCCTGATAGTCTTCCAGGATTTCTCCCTTATCGAGAAGTGGAATTCACCATTGATCTAGTTCTTGGCTCTTTTCCAATTTCTTGAGGATGCTACAGAGTTAACCCCAAGGAGGCCAAGGAGATGAAGGACCAGATTGTTGAGCTGAAGGCCCTTGGATTTATCAGAGATGGAGCCTCACCCTGGGGAGCACCTGTCTTGTTTGTGCCCAAGAAGGACAGAACTGTACGGATGTGCATCGACTACCGGGCGTTGAACAACATCACCATTAAGAACAAGTACCCTCTATCCCGGATCGAGGACCTGTTTGATCAACTAAGTGGAGTTAAAGTATTCTTGAAGATAGATCTCCGATCTGGCTACCATCAAATCAAGGTCAGAAAGGAGGATATTCCAAAAAAGGGGTTCAACACCAAATATGGATAGTACGAATTTTTGGTCATGTCGTTTGGACTGACGAATGCCCTTGTAGTATTCATGAATCTCATGAACAAGGTATTCAATGAATACCTGGATCAGTTTGTTGTTGTCTTCATCGATGATATTCTGGTCTACTCGAAGACCAAAGAAGAGCATGAAGAGCACCTGAGGAAAGTTCTGGGAACTTTGAGAAAGGAGAAGCTCTATGGTAATCTATCTAAATGTGAATTCTTCTTACACAAGGTAGATTTTCTAGGCCATGTTGTCACAGATGAAGGAATTTTGGTGGATCCAAAGAAGATAGCTGCTATTGAGAAGTGGAGTACACCAAGTTCAATTGCTGAAATCAGAAGTTTCTTGCGCTTAGCTGGCTACTACCGAAAATTTGTGAAGGACTTCGCCAGGATTGCTGAGCCGATGACGAAACTCACAAGGAAGAATGAAGAATTTGTGTGGACTGAAGCTTACCAGTCAGCATTTGAGGAACTGAAGAAGAGACTTACAACGGCACCGATACTTGCGCTACCCGCAGGTACCGACGGTTTCTCAATTTACAGTGATGCTTCTGGTAAAGAATTGGGTTGTGTTCTTCAACAACACGGGAATTTAATTGCTTACGCATCTTGGCAATTACGGACTCATGAGAAGAACTACCCCACGCATGATTTGGAACTTGCAGCAGTTATATTTGCCTTGAAGTTGTGAAAGCATTACCTCTATGGTGAGAGAGTGGAAATATTTACAGACCACAAAAGTCTTAAATATGTTTTCACTCAGAAGGAGCTGAACATGCGATAGAGACGATAGCTGAAGCTGATGAAAGATTTCAACATCGACCTGCAGTACCATTCGGGTAAGGCTAATATTGTTGCAGATGCACTTAGTCGATACCCGATGGCAATGTTCTTGACCAAGGAGCGGCATTTGTTGGAAGACATAGAAAAGCTTGGACTGGAGATTGTACTACCTGAAGAAAAAATGAAGAAACTGGGACGAAAAGCCATTGTACCTGGAGCTGATTCATCAATAATGCAGCTGCAAGTGCGTTCAAGTCTGATGGATAGAGTCAAGGAGACACAATTCCAAGATGAGACACTTTGCAAACTCAGAGATCAAGTGCTGGCAGGAACACTTGAAAGATTCTCAATCGCCAGTGACGGAGCACTAAGGCATAGTACGAGGCTTTGCGTACCAACTGGCGAACTGAGGAACGAGCAGATGCAAGAAGCGCACCAGTAGTAGTATTCCATACATCCCGGAGCTAATAAAATGTATCAGGATATGCATACTGTAGTGTGGTGGTACGAAATGAAGAAAGACGTATCCAGATATGTGGCTAGATGCTTAATTTGTCAACAAGTAAAAGCTAGCAGACAGAGACCAGCATGACTGTTGCAGCCGCTAGATATTCCGGAATGGAAATGGGAACATATAACGATTGACTTTGTGTCAGGACTTCCTCGATCCCAAGGAGGAAAGGACGCCATTTGGGTTATCATGGACCGACTGACAAAGTCAGCTCACTTTATTCCCTTCAAGGTTTGTCTATCCACCGAGAAGTTGGCAGCACTGTACATGCGGCACATCTATCGGATTCATGGTGTACCGGTAAGTATTGTATCTGACAGAGATACCAGATTTACCTCTAATTTTTGGAAGAGTTTGTATGACAGTTTGGGAACATAACTGAAGTTCAGCACCGCCTACCATCCCCAGACTGACGGACAATTGAAGAGAATAATCCAGATGCTAGAAGACATGCTGAGATCTTGCGTCTTAGAATTTGGAGGCTCTTGGAAAGACCACTTGCACTTGGTAGAATTCTCCTACAATAACAGCTACCAAGCTAGCATCGGTATGACTCCGTTCGAGGCACTTTATGGACGTCGTTGCCACACTCCACTTGCTTGGGACGACGTAGGAGAAAGAGTATTGCTTGGACCTGAGATGGTGGCCGACGCAGCAGAGAAGGTAAAAGTGATTAGAGACAAGCTCAGGATTGCTCAGGACAGACAGAAGTATTGGGCTGATAGTAGTCGTCGATCACTGGAGTTCGAAGCAGGAGTTAGTGTCTTCGTCAAATTTTCCTCTACCGGAGGAACTATCAGATTCGGCAGAGCAGGAAAGCTGAGCCCCAGGTATATCGGCCCATTCGAAGTTTTGAGCCGAGTCGGGGAATTAGCGTACCGATTAGCTCTGCCAACTAATCTTGAGGGCGTACATAACGTCTTCCACGTTTCACAGCTTAGGCACTACATTCCGGATCCAAGCCACATCTTGGACCATTTGGAGCTGGAGATTGGACCCAGCCTCACAGTACCAGAGAAGCCAGTGGCGATTTTAGACAGAGGTAAAAAGAAAAGCAAGAACTCTGTGACTCCCATAGTCAGAGTTATGTGGCGGCACAATTCTCCAGGCGAGTCTACCTGGGAGCGAGAAGATGAGATGCAGGAGCAGTATTCGTATCTGTTTGAGACCTGAGGTAACTCCTAACCCTATCCTTTAATTTCGAAGACGAAATTTCCTAAGGAGGGAAGGTTGTGAAACCCGTAAATTTTGGTTTCATTATTTAATTAATTGGATAATTTGTTTGCTAATTATTATTATTATTAAATTGATTAATTTAGGAAAATCGTATTTTTAAAATTTATTATTCATGGAATTTTTTATTTGGCCTGACCCGTCCCAAACCTGTCTCGATCCGTTTCCGAAACCGAACCAAATCTTGGTTTTTCGAAACAAATCTTAAGTCATATAGTTATATATTACCATATTTTTCTTTTAAAGGAAATTCCTTTCCTTTCCTTTACAGAACAAAATTTTTTTAACTCCCCCTTCTTTTTCGTTCACTCATCAGCCGACCCCTGGCCTTCCCGTAATCGTACCGCCATTACCCCTCCTCTTCCGTAACCTCCCGGTAACTTTTGGTTTCCCGTAACCCCAAGCCCTCTCCCTATAAAATCCCCTTTTCCCTCTCTCTCTCAAACACATTCCCAAGTTCTAGCCCTAACCGACCGTGCCCCTCGCTGTTGGCCCCGACCCCGGTGTCGATCCCGACCCGAGCAGCCTCCGCCGCTGTTCCCGCGAGCCGCCCGAGGCCAGCGTCCCTCCGCCTGAGGCCAGCGTTGTTGTGCTGTCGCAGGCACCCAAAAATTAGACCTTACTCTTAAAATTATATGTAGTAGAGAGAGTAAGGATCGATCCCACGGAGAGTAATTAGTATAAATTTTATGCTATGTGAACAAGGATTGGGGGAGATAGTTTTGAAAAGAAATTTTAAGAAGTGCTAAAGCAATTAAAGTATTAAAATCAGTCAAGGAACAAATATTGGTCTCAGTGAACATTCACCATTGGAAATCATAAAATTGGTCATCGATGCAAGCATAAATTAAATCATACTTTGAATATTTATCGTTGGAAGTATCTTCCTATCTCTCTTAGGCTTAGTTAATCAGATACAAGCGACCTAATTAACTTTACTTACTAAATAATCTAAGACAAGCGTTATAGATTTAATCTAGCAGTATTTTAAAGAACAAAGAGATCGATAACGCAAAACAATACAAGCACAAGCGATTGCATTTAATTTTGTCAAACGTTTTTCTTCTAAGATCTAATAAAACAAAGCAGTTTATTAAATATTGGTTGCTTCACAAATTAGAAACATCAAACTATTACGGATTTGATATCTAATTTAGCGGTAGATCGAAATGAATAATAAACTAGTAGGCCTCCTAGTAATTAAACAAAACAATCATGAAAGTTGGCATAGAAAAATATTTAATATTCAAAGCATAACTCAAATATATAAAACAATTTAGATCTCACAAGTTTACTCATTCCAAGGCTTCCGTACACTTTGACCAACAAGACTACTAGCCGCACATGTTCATCAAAACTTCAAAAGAAAAGTTGGAGAAGAAGAAGAAGAGTTGTGTTGTGTTTTGTCTTCTCATGATTTCTACCCCCTTTTATATACCATAAATTAGTTGTGTCAAGCCCACAATATCTTCCCACATATCCTCTAAAAGTTACAACTTCTCAAACCAAATAGAATAAGTCATAGAACAAGTAGGAACATGGTTGTTTTGGTTCCTATTTTTGTTCACAGCATCTTTGACCCAACTTCAAGTCTGATTTTGTCCATGATTCAGCTTGATTTGCGAAAAACACAAAATATAAAAGTTTTAGCACTGTGTCTTAGATTTCCAAAACTTTTTGAGTCACCTCCATTTCTTTTCGGACGAGAAAGTTATGCCCATTTTGGTAAAAGGTGTCAAAACTGTCCAGAATTGCATTTTAGCTCCATTTTGCACATAGTGTCTCCAAATTCATCCTACAGAAAAATATAAATATAATGAGTACCTATAGTCATAAAATGAGCATAAAATGATGAACATTAAGGGATAAAAATATAACATTTTACGTTCTCATCAAATACCCCCACACTTAACTTTTGTTCATCCTCGGAAAAAACTCTTATTTATTTATTTTCAAAACAAAAATCAAGGTTGTAATGTCATAAATAAAGAATAACCATGCTCTTCAAAACTCATAACATATCATGAAAATATATTCTTAAACAACTTCTAATTACTTAGTAAGTAATTTAATTTAAAGATAGAGTAAACTAAATTGGTAGACCCTCATGGGAATAAACACTCAACTCTCATATATTTGAAGGGCATGTGTTTCGCTCAAATTTATTCCAATAGAAATGATCTACAATAAGCTTGTATATCTTCTCATTCTTTACCACTTGGATCACATGCATAACATAAATCATAAGGACTTTTTATGGGTTGTAGCGGGGCTTAGGATTAAGGTAGGATATATTTTGGGAGTGTAGCTCAAAAGCCATCAAAACTAGTGGAGCAAAAATGATTTAACTCAAGCTCGCATATATAAAATATATAAAACTAATTAATCACCCCATTTAGCTTCTTCAAATTGACCTTAAAGCATTCAACATACCCCTTTATTGGAATTGAAGAAAGAATTATGAAAATGAATATCAAAAGTAATTTTCTCCATCACTTTTTTTTTTCATTACTTCTTTCTTTCTTTCTTTTTTTCTCATCATCTTTTTTCATTTTCTTTTTCATGTTCATTTTTTTCGCTTTTTTTTCATTTTTTTTATAATGGAACTCAAGAATTTGAGAATAAAAATATGTAGCCAAACTAGAAATTCAGATACCCCCACACTTATTTTTATACACCCATACATATCATAATGCTCCACTAGTTTTTCGGCTTGGATAAGGATTTTTTTTTAGGTTAAAGCTTGTAATATGGGTTCACAAAAATAGAAGCAATAAGGCTCAAAAGGGTTCAACCAAAGGAAAAATAATTTTAGGGTAGGCTATTTGGCTTATGTAGCGTATAACAAAGATGGCCTTAATCATATTCATGTATGCATGTGTCGATGTGACCTCGAAGAGAATCTAAGCAAGTTCTAGAGAAACAAGTCCATGGAAGAATATCTCTCATCAAAAAAATAATGAGACTGATGTGTCTGTACAAAGGCTCAAAATCTCACCAGCTTTTATCTACCAAACTTAGTCACAACCATCCTCAAGGAAAATAACTATACTAATTAATTCTAAGTCGAAAAGACTTTTTATTCAATCATGTTATGAATTTTTCAAACTCAGTTGAATCTTGTTCATGGCATACACAACAAAAAATATTGAAAATCACAAAAAAAACTTTTTTTTTGAAAATAAAATAAAATAAAACTTTATTGAAAACCACAAAAAAACTTTTTTTTATCGAAAAAAACTAAAATTGCTTACAATAATTTAAATCCTCCAAAATTTGGTGTGCTGTCGTATGCACCCAAAAATAAAACCTTTACTCTTAAAATAATTTGTAGAAGTGAGAGTAAGGATCGATCCCACGGAGAGTAATTAGTTTAGATTTGTGTTATGTGAACAAGGAGGAGGGAGAGTCTTGAATATGATAATAGATAATTTAAGAAGAACTAAAAACAATTAAAATCAAACAAATGGACAAATATTGGTCTCAGTGAACATTCACCATTGGAAATCATAAAATTGATCATTGATGCAGGCATAAATTAAATCATGCTTCGAACATTTACCGTTGGAAGTATCTTTCTATCTCTCTTAGGCTTAGTTAATCATATACAAGTGTCACCACCCGCACCCACTGTGAGGGTACGAGAACGTAACAACGCCCAGCCTACGTCGCAGTGTCGGTAGTAGAACGCTGTCCTAGGTCACAACATCTAATAATATAAAGCTAAGCAGTTTATACTCCCCGAATGGGGGTGACATAGCAGAAGTAAACTCAATCACAACTAAGAAAGAAGAAAGCACGATATGATATAGAACTCAAGAAAATACAGATGATCAGACAGTCTAAGATAACATCTCAGCAGATATCCAGAGTACAAGGTCTCAGCTACTGAATATGAAAGAATATACAACCCAGATCTTAAAGGCAGAAATAAAGTCTAACTACTAGTCTCAAGACAACATAAGTAAGATAAGGCCTAACTAAGCTAGTCTAGGCAATAGGGTAATATCCTCAACTAGAGCTGTCCAGTAGAAGGTATCCACACAGGCCTCCTCCTCGTCCTTTGTAATATTTTCAACAGGTCCAGTCAGGACATGAGCGAGCACAGTACATCTCAACAGTTCATAGCAGGTTAGAAAATATAATCAAGCAGTAAAGTAAGATATAGATACTGAAGAAAATGCAGTATGTAAACAAAGAGAACTATAATAGAAATATCTACTATAAGTAGAGAGCTACCAGTGACTAGTAATTTAGAGTACAAAGTCGACATGTGAACGGCTTGATTTGTACATGGCTATACTAAAGAGGCGTACATGGCTATTCTACTTTGGAATTATTCACATGACTATTTATACTCTCCCGTACGCCCAATCAATACACAAGGATCCAGCTAGGTTATGTTATGATTCCATGCAAAGGCCCCCGAAGGGTGATACATGGAAGTTCCATAAATGGGGATTCTGGGAAACCCAATAAATGGGATAAGGATTCAAAGAAGACTCTGAGATCATAAGAGTATATGTCACAAGTGATCAATGAACCAAAGAAGCATAGTGATACGCCATGCAAGTGAAACGCACATAACATGTAGTACCCGATGCTCCCTGAAGGGATAACATCTCAAGGAGGGATCCATATAGTACTAATCCGTGTGACCAACGTGACAGTATCAAGTAAAGTAATTTAATGCAGGAAAATAATTCTAAGCAGGATATGAAATGATCAGAGAATGTACTCGCCTCGTATCTGAATGTCTGAAGTAAATGTACTGTCCGAGATGAGATACATGACTCCTAGTTAGAGCAATACAAGTCAAGATGTATACTGGGAATGATAAATGTAATCTACGATGCATCTGCATGCTGTCTAGGTCAAACTAGGCTAAAGTCGACACTTGGTTAACTCTAGTCAACCACACTAGTCAAACTAGGTCAAGTCCTAGCCCAAACAAGTCTAACAAGTCTTACTAGGCCTAACCAAGCCTACTCTAGCAATCACACACCAATCACAATGCTATACAAACTGTCAAACTTATTTATATATTTATTTACCACATTATTCATGCCTATATTGTATTACCTATATTACATATCATTCCTGCCTACCTTGCATACATACATTCATTTATCACCTTGTACATATATATATATGTATCACTATATGTATGTATATAGAGATACTTACATACATATACTAATACCTAACTTACATGTTATATAAATGTAATGCCCCAGTCCCAAAATACGTAGGACTAGGAACATAGACATGCCAGCTGTATTCATACGAAGTATACTCCAATATATGGAAGCCTCGTATAAATACATAAGCTGTAAAATGCAGTAAAATCCCAACTAATCTCATCCACAAGAATAAAAGAATAGAAGATGTCATATATGAGAATAGATTGTCTTGATACAATATGTTGGACGGAGACAAATCTACTACCAACAAAATAAGAAAAAGTATATGATAGAATAAATGAATTTGGCGAGCGAAGCGAAGACGATCCAAGTGCAATCATCCTCGAGGAAATAGCGAAGATCACGGCTAGAGCCAAAGCACCTGCGAAAGACAATAGCACACACCTGGCAAGACAACCAGGTCCTCAGGGGGACGTAACAAGGCACATAATATCATGCCATATAAACTGAATAAATATTACTCAATAATTAAAGGACACATACAATAGGGTACCTAACCGTACTATAGTGAGTACGCAATTAAAGAAAAAACCTTTGACGCATGGGCCGGCTCAGTCAGGAATCAGGACCGTACCTTCCACTGGAGATAACCGGCAATTAGGACCGTACCTCCCACTGGAGATAACCGGCTAGCAGGACCGTACCTTCCATTGGAGATAACCGGCAATCAGGGCAGTGCATAAATAACCCACACATTAAGAAGATGTTCTTCCTACCCAATGCCTACTGTGATGCATCCACAACACAACCACTATAACCGCTAAGTCAAACTAGCATACAATCTCTATTAGCGGTTATTCCTATCGTACGGCTTGTACGTACTGGTGGCCAGCCAATCACGCACTTCCGTGTTCTACATGCGACACACAACTTCGTGTTTACAACGTGTCAAGGCCAATGAATGCAACACACAAGGTGGTCCCTTAAATCTAGGTTTAATGTGAGAAAATAATACATAGCAGGAAAATAAATGAACAGTAAGTTCTAACAGTTATGCCATGTATCGCAGTTTATTTTGCATAAAAAAAATAATGAACATGCATGAAATATGAGCTAAAATAAGTAAACAGCTAATGGCAAGGTGTCTTGCCTGGTAGGACGCCTGGTGTGCTGCGATAATCAAGGTGACACGATCTGCAACTTTGGTGCAACAACTGTACAAGGAGACCTCTGATGGTGACACGGTCGATTCCATTGGGTCCGGAAGGTTCAAATTAGTTAGGGTGGACATATGGTAGGCTTGAATTTGAGAGAGAACATGAATAATGGGATTGGTTATAAGCAGGAGAAAAAAAATAATAATTATATGATTTTTAGAAAAATAATTTATAATACTTGAAATATAATATTTATTAGTCAAAATATGCTCACAAATAAATATCCAAAAATCAAAAGTCGTTTTTAAGGCAAAACTCTAAAAATATAACTTTAGGTAGAATTCTATATTTCACAATAAAAATATTACTAAATATTTTAGATCAAAAAAAAAACTATAACTTTGTCAAAAATGAAATTATTGGTAGTAAACTATATTCTCATTAGTAAAAAAAACATTTTATAAATTTAGAACACCAGTTTTTAAGACAAAAGCCAAATTTTGTTAAAGTTAAACTTAGGTAAATAGATCTATCAAAGTACATAACTAATAAGAAAATTTTTCAAATAATAATTATAATCTTTTTGGAAGCTACCTTTTATTGGTCAAAATATTTTTAGATAATTACTAAAATAAATTTAAGCTCAACTCTAAATATCAAATATACCCTTTGGTTAAAACTACACTTTGAATTACTATGTAGTAGTATATTTTAATAAACAACATTTTAAACCATAATATAGTACTAATAATATTTATTATAATAATAATAATAATAATAATAATAATGTTAATTTAACTAAACAACAGTAAAAATTAAAAAAAAATTAAAAAATCAAAACAATGTGTTCTCCTCTTACGAGGAGAACCACTTCTCAATGCCAACCAAAACCAGTGTAAAAAAAAGATTCGTTCCCCAAAAAATTAGAAAGTTGAACGAAGAACAAGAAGAGGGGAGCTGGAGGAAAAGTAAGCGCGCGAGAGAGAGAGTGAGCGAGAGAGAGAAAGTATGGGAGAGAGCAGAGCTGGAGAGCGGGAAGGAGAGGAGGGAAGACGGGCGGCGATTGTGCGGAGCGGCGGTGCGACGCTCCGGCGGCGCGCGGAGGGAAACAGAGGCGGTGAGGAGGCGCACGGGGAGTCGGCGGTCCAGCGGCGGTGCGGACGCGGCGACAAGGCTGGAGGCGGAGGAAGAACGGCGAAGCGGAGCGGTCGAAGTATGGAAGAGGGGGCGGAGTGAGGCGGCTAGGTCGGTGAACGTCGGCGGTGAGGCGGTCACGGCGGAAGGCACGGCGCACGGGGAGGGTTCGCGGTTGCGCCGGAGGAGGTCGTGAAGAAGGGTTTAGGCGAGGGGATTCGGAGTGCGGCGCTCCGGTAGCTGGACTGACGGCTGGAGTGGCTCCGGCACTGGCGGAGGAAGGTAAGTCGGAGGGTGGTGGTTTTAATTTTAGGGTTTTTGTCCCTTTTTACTTTCTTTTTTTTTTGTGGTGGTTGCGGATTGTGTGGTGGCAGCGGCTGTGTCCTGGTTGGTCGTCGATGGTGGCGGTGTTACTGATGGTGGCTGGACTTGTGTGAGGGGAGGCCGGGGTGGTTGGCTTGGCCGGAGTGTGGCCGTGGTGATGACAGTGGTGGTGATGTTGTGGGCGATGGTGGTGGTGTCGTGGTAGGTCGGATCTGCGGAGAGAGGTTGGTCGGACGGTGGCTGACCGGAGACGAGGGGTCGGGTGTGCTGAGATGGGGGTCGCGACGGAGTTGGATTTGGTGGCCAGGGAGTCGGGCGGTCCGAGTCGATCGGGACAGTAGGTGGCGACGGCTAGGTTAGGTTAGGGGTTAGGAATTTGTTTTGGGTTGTCCTGCGAGACATAGCCATGGGGTCGAGTTCGTGTCCGGCGTGTGGACACGACGAAGAAGATGAAATGTAAATGTAAACTAATGGAATAAGATTTGGACGATGGAACACGGACACGGGGCACGTACCATTGGTTTGTGGAATATGGTGGATGAATAATGAATTGGAGGAGTACCTGTCTATTTATAGGATGTGGGAATTCCCAATTAGATATGGATTAGGATTTAATTTAAACCCCGTTTAGATAACTCATCTATTTATTTAAATCATTTATAAACCAATTCAAATAAATTCCAAATCCAATCCAAATTAAATATAGATACATCCACACCTATAATTTCAAATTATAAATTATCATAATTAATTTAAACAATTATCAACCATTTTAAAATATATTTTATGAACACTAAAATTATAATAATATTTAATTTCGAAAATTGCATTATTATTAAAAATAAACTATTAAAAAAATATTGATGAAATATATATATGTAAGCAAAATAATGCATACATAATTATACTTTTTCTAGTATACAAAAAAATAATTTATTATCAATAAATATTAGAAAGAAAGGCTTAAATTAACCAACTTAGAAATTTTGTAAAATGACAAAAATAATTATTATACATAACACTTTAAAATAGAAAACGTTTTTCTAAAAATATGTACGCTCGCACATATTCGCACTCGTCGAGCAATTTCGAAAAACAAAATTTCGTGCGCGACGTATAATACGACTACGTGGCGTACAATACCAAATTTTAAATCCATGCAAATTTAATAAAAAATATTTTAGAAATTTAGGGGTTTTACAAAATATATATATATATATATATATATATATATATATATATATTACAATATATCAAAAAATATATAGAGAGAGATATAGAGGGTGATATGGGTGAGGCTAAACATGTGTGTGTGTGTGTTCAGTGTTTGTGGTCATGTGAGAGTGTGTGTGTAGCATATATGGGTGTACAGGTAATCAGTAGGTAGTGTCAAGGTATGTGAGGGTGAGTGAACTCATGTGTGTAGAGAGTGTCATAGGAATCAGATTAAAGTATAGAGTGAAGTGTGTGTTTAACATGTAGTGTGTGTGTCCCTGTTTACATCTTCTTCGGAAAACCCTGTCTTAAATCTCAGAAATGTGGAAAGGTGTACTCAGGAAAAATGAAGAGTCCTTGTGTGTGTGTGCATGAGTGAATGTGTTTTGTGTTTACATGTGTGTATCAGTAAAAACATTAGGTGGGGTGCATCTCCACTCATGTGTGTGTCTCCAAACTGTATGTGTTAGATAGGAATTTCTCATATGTGTGTGTGAGTAACATTGACAGGAAGTAGGTAGGTGTGTAGGGCTATATGTGATACAATATGTTAGGAAAAACAGTGTAATGTAGGTGACACATGAGTGTGTATATGAATTCATCCTCAGATTTTCCTGTTGACAGTAAGGAACAAACATTGTGTTCATTAAGTTCCAGATTTCAGGGCTTAAACCCATCTCATAGATCCATAATCAGTGACAGGAATTAAGAACTCAAAGTTTGGAAATGAACTTAACATTGGAATAACAATCTAAACACTGGAATAACAATTGGAATTAAGAACTCAAAGTTCACATAATACCCCATCATTCACATAACATTGGAATAACAATTTTGGAAATGAACTTAAATTTTAGTGACAGGAATTAAGAACTTAAAGACAGTAATATCAGTTGGTATTAGATGTAAATTTGAAAACCAAAACCCAAATCAATTCTCAGGAAAATTTTAAAAATCAGTATCACATGGCAGTGCATTCAATGGTAAATTTCAGGTTTTCATAACAGTGAAATGTAAGACAGTGGCCTGTGTTCTCAGTCATTCCAGTCTACATAGAGTAGTGTGTGACATGTAAAGGGTGTCAGGTTTTCAGGTAGTAGTGAAATAATGTGTGAACATGCTCAGATTAACATGGTAGTTTAGATAGGGTGAGTGTAATACCTATATGTATACATACAAACAATTAATTTGAAACTAAACTCAAAACCAAATGAAGATCACACCATGAACCCAACTTCAGTGATACACAAGTTCACAGATTTACTCCATTCAACAGTCAACCACCAAATTTCCACATTCGAATCCCATTCCTCAAACAAATCATAAACCAAACTCTCAGCAACCTAATACATATGTAGGGAGTCTAGATTAACCATTTAACAGTATTTTAAATAGGTAATTTGCAATTTAAACTCAGGAACAACAGTTCAGTTAACAGGGTTTTAGTACAAAATAGGGATCAATGATTCGACCCTAAATTCTATCACAAAAATCACAAACAATGGTTGTTAAATAGTGTAGCATGTGTACACGTGTCTTGAGTGTCCTCATGTGTCCAGAAAACACGACACAGGCGTGTCCAACACGTTGCAAACACGTGTGGTCCACCCAGTGTTGTACAGTGTCGTGCACACGTGCACGTGTCTGTAGGACACGACACACGACACGTGGGGTCTCGTGGTCATGTCCACGTGTAGCCCACGTGTCAGGCTACACATAGGACCCAACACGACACGACTACGTCGTGTCCAGAGTGGACACGACTCGCGTATCAGAATGCGATTCGTCTGAACACGGTGCGCGCGTGTGACCAGTGCAGCCTCGATTTCGTGTCCGACACAAAATAAGGTGCACTGAAACTTTGGGGGAGTGTACGCAGACACTGCCCCCGTGTCCATGCCAAGTTTGGCGTGTCCTAGTATTGTGTGCAGGGCATACGGGATACGTGGTAGCAGGGGAGCCAACCATGTGTGCACGGGGCGTGTCCACGGGTCCAGTACGACCCCGACACGACACGAAACACGTTCAGAACATTAGAAACGTGTAAGCGACACAAAAACCTAATTTTCTATTCAAACAAAATCAGAAATTATGAACAAAATGCCCATTGTGGCATTTCGTCGAACACCTACGAATGCACACTGATACGTGTCCGATACGAACACATAAAGGACACGAAACCTAGCAAACCTATACCAACAGTTAGAGGAAACCTAGGGCTTCCTATCCATGCCTAGAAACTGAAATTTTATGGAGGGAATGAAAAGTTACCTAGGTGTGTACTTCCTCAAGGAAAGCTTCAAAATGGGGGATCCTTCTTGCAAGCCCCCAAGCTCCAAATTGCCCCAAATTCGAGAATAACCTCCATGAACAGTAGGGAAATGAAATTTAGATTACTATGGAAGAAGTTTGAATGAAAAAGGAATTATATTGATCAAAATAGGGAAGGGTTTCTAAAGAGACAAACCTTATTCTTGAAAGGAGAGAGAATGAATAAGGAGGCAATGATTTGGGAGGGATTAAATAGGCTCACCTAGGGTTTTGGGCTGGCCATTCTTGGGTTTTGGGACCCCATCCAATGGTCACCCTCACATCATGTCAAATCGATGGCTAGGATGGAACCTAGGTTTCAATGCTAGTCTCAACTAACTAAAACTAGCTAGTCTAACTTGATCATTCTAACCAATGACTAGTCATGACTAGTCCAAGCTAACTAACCCTAGTCTTGGCCATGTCTAATATGGGTTAGGGCTAAACTTCTAGGTTAAGGACTAACATAACACACAACAATATTTAATTAATATTAAATTCACAGAAATTTACAGAAATTCTAATAAATTATAATAAATTCAAATAAATCCTAAAATGACCAAAATACCCTCTAGGCTAAAATGATAATTAAAATACCCTAATCACATGGCTAGGCTCTATGGCAGACAGTCTCTACGGTTTTACTAACTGCACATTAATTCACAAGTCATCATATTTAATAGTTTTAAAATGATTAGAAATCACCAAAAATCATATTATTATTTAAATATTATAATTAAATAAATTAAAATATAAAATTTCAAATTTACTCTTATTTAAGAAACTGGGTGTTACAAGTCTACCCACCTTAGAAAAATGTTGTCCTCGAAATTAAAATGGTAGTAGTCCTCCTAGGTCAAATACCCCACAATCAAAGTCTCAAACATACCGTCAAATAATCATATGCGTTTGTCCAAAATCATGATACTCAGAATCTTCGTCGTGCTAGTGAGCAAGGCTACGATAATCACAGAGTCCTCGACTAAGGCACATACCTCTTGAATCATGGTATTTAAAATTTTTGTATTACCGTATGCTTCGCAGCAAAAACCTTAAATTCCTACACCCGAGAAATACGTCCTAAATCTGACTATATGTCCACACTATGCCAGCTAATCACGACTATCGAAGGTTCTAGATTCCATAACTGAGGTGACCTAGCCCATATGATTCATCTCAGAAGAAAATCAAACATAACACAAGAACGACAGGACAAAATTGATCAATCAACAAGGAACAGAAGGAATCAAAATTTTAAGGCAGTTTTAAGAGCCAATTGCGGAAAGGAAATCGAATAGAACGGAACCTGCAGCAAGATCTCTACTGGCCTGAGCATCCTCGACTGTTGTCACGACCCGCACCCGCTTTTCGGACGCGAGCTCGTGAGCAAGCCAGCTACGTATCGAACGGACTCCAGCCCGATTCGAGTACGTATAAGCTGTCAAGGTCATAGGTATCATGTCTAATCTAACCTATATCTCAATCCACATGAATTATATAAACAAGAATGAACAAGTATGGGTCATGGTCTACAGCCCATTAGCATATTGTTCGATTAGACTCCAAGGATGATATGAGTCTATAAATAAGTAGAGTATATCATGATATGGAAGATAAAGCACGAAAGGATAATAAAAATATTACAAGAAAATACCTGTATCATAGATCGCAATCTTCTACCATCCTGCTCTGCTAACAAACTCTATGCAATCGCTAAACCTGAAGAGATCATCAGGTCCTCAGAGGACTAGCAAGATACATAATATACAAGCCAACATGTAACAGTAAAATAAGAAAGAAATAATCAAGGATATCCAACGAGACAAACTAAACCAGGACACAAGATCTAAACACGAGGATCCTAAGACACTGGCATGCCATACTAGAAATGGCTGGCTATAAACTGCAGTCAAGGCAAGTACTCACAATCTATAATGTCTCAATCGCAGTCAAGGTAAGTACTCAAAACTAAGACAGTAGCCAATCCTAGTATAAAATCCTATAGACCATAGTCAAGGTAAGTACTCATAATCTATAGAATGTCAAAGTCAAGTCCCACTCAAGTCATGTCAAGTCAAGTCAAGTTATAATCAAGTTGAGGAAATCGTGGTGTGGGACTAGACGACTCTATCAAGCAATACGTATGAGACTAACATAGTGTAACAGATAGAAATGTCATAACAGAAGAAAACAAGAATGTACAGACAACTAGAATTATGTAAAGTGAAACTATAACAGGAAAAGTGCACTAGACATCAAATAAAGCAATCACGAATGTAAGAAAAGAACCACAGCGAGATGATGAACATGCAGATAAATTATACTGTACAAGTTGGCAAGGTATACTTTCCTGGGAGTTGCACGAAGAACCAACAATGTATCGCTAATCAATAAGTCAGAAAGTCCAAGTCATCACAACTGTCTCCGAAAGCTGAAATAAATGTTACCAACATTCTCAGAATAGTCCTAGGATTGCCTGTCCTTAAGTCCAATTCTGGACACAGGGGCAAAATGATAATTTCGGGTAAAACGATGTCCGCCCTTGGACCCGCTTTGCACCGAAAAGCGTGCCAGAGTCAATGGTCTCTAAAGTCGTCAAACTACATGTCTACGGATCCAGTTTTCCGATACGAACCCAACCGTATGTCCAAAGTTGGATTCCGGCGGGCCGTGCACAAAATCGCCCGTTGAGTGGGACCACGGGGCCTGTAAAGCGACGATTTTATCAACGGTCTCAGAATCGGACCAAACTTGGCATACAGGACCAGAAAAATGATACGGTCCTGCTGGCACAAGTTTCGTCTCGATCTGACGAGCATGCACAAAGTAATTAGAGAATTTACAAAGTGCACGATACGGTGAATTTCGACGGATACGTATCAAATTCGTCGCGCACACGCGACCAATTTGAATTCCGCCAAAGCCCACACGACCACGAAGTTGTTACGCAGCTTTCGATGCTTACGGTGCGCGACCACGTTGTCCGATTTGGCGGGACGGACGTGGTATCGGAGGTTTTTAATGTTTTTTTACTATTTCGAAAACAGATTTTTTCGATTTTTGAATCGAGAAATCTCTACTTAGCATGGATGAAACTGGAAAGTGTAAATGGCATTTTAGTGTCCTATATGTTGTCAATGATCGTGTTCAAAAAGGTTTTAGAAACTGTCGAAGGGCCGGCTAGGAATTGCCTTCCAAAACGGGTTTCGGGACTACTCTTTACTCTGTTTTAAAATAAAGTTTGGCCAATTTTTGGGTTTGATTTGTGAAGCATGTAGGTCAAATTAAATCGAGCTAGTTGATTCGAAGTAAAGGGGGTTAGGTTGTAGTTGTACCTGGACAACTGGTTCGACGAAAGATCGAACGAGATGGAAGGGAGAGCGTAGCGAAGTTGGCTCGGCGCTGCAGCTGTCCTTTGCTCTGTTTCTGAGTTCCGCGCGTGTGCGGCCTTGTCACCGGCCGACGACCGCCTGCGGTGGCGGTGGCACGCGCGCGCACGACTCCTGGTGGCCGCCCAGGCGTGGAGGGGGTGGCGTCTAGGAGTTAGGGTTTTCTCCTCCTCCTCTCACGACATATAGGCGTGGAACAGGGGTCGGGCCTGGGGAATGGCTCTGTTGCTGTGGAGGAGAATTAGCCGAGCTTGGGGATTAGGTTGGGCTGTGTGGGAGCAGACCCGGACTTGGGGATTAGGTCGGGCTGCTACTGCATAATGCAAGAATACAAAAAAAACATTGTTCCAGCTATCATTGGTACTTGATATTTGTACCAAACTTCTTTTACTCATTCTTTTGCTGTGGACATCTGTCATATATGTATCCGGAGGTGGATCCACCACCATCAACCAGCCTCAGTATCTGTCAATTTTTAACATTGTTACAATGTTATTCTTCTTTTACTTAGATAAGGCACAATTCCACAAACATCTTAAAGATGATTTTCATGCTCACCCAAATACATGAAATCAGCTACGTGTACCAACATCAAATAATTTATACATAACACTAAAACTAACAGAAATACTAATATTTAGCATCACTGATCTTATTATAGTCTTCTAAAACTGGTATTGTAAGAGGAAGGGGGTGGAAATGGCTGGCTTGGTTATTTGTTAATTGTTTTCTTCTATTTAAAAGAAAACTCTATATATATATATATATATATCATATATATATTTATATATATATAAATTCAGATACACATATTTAATATATATGTATACATACATACACCTACATATATAATATATTTATATATACATACAATACACATATGGGATTACCCACACGAAATGTTTACATATAAAAATATAACAACAGTGTATCTATATACACATATGTATATAGTTGTACATAGTCATAAATAATCTAAAATACAATATGAATTAATAATGATAGTAATGGAGAAAAAATCTATAATAACTCTACCTACAAAATGTGCAGTCTAAAAATCTCTATCATGCATAAAGACAACTAAGAGAGTATTATGTCCATAATTATCATTTCAATAAATTACTAATAATATCCTTAATACATTAATACCTATACATAATAATTATTCATAAAATGTCTTTAATAGGGCATTAAGGTAAAATATGGTTTATACACAAAATATATCGACACCGACGTCTTTGGTCACAGTGCATCATTACATGGGCTTGGGCTTAGTTCGGGTCCAGTTTGACTAGTTTGGTGCGACCGGGTTACCTAGACGTCAAATAATACTAAAATGAATAATTAGACTATTTATAATGGTCATGTCACAACTTGGCCTGGTTTTCCTAGTTAGGACGTCCCTATGGCTAGGTTTTCCCGGGCATGGCTAGTACACTAGTCAAGGCACACTGCTACATCTCCCGTGCCACAAATCCTAGTCGTCTAGTACTTCAAAACTCAACTATTGCTAAAATCATCTACCGTAATAATTAACTAAATAATTATTGATCAAAAATCTAGAAATTTCCTTTTAAATCGAATAAAAAAAATATTTCAAAATTCTGGGAAGGGAGGCTACAAATCTACCAACCTTAAAAATAATTTCGTCCTCGAAATTCTAATCTATAACTATTTCTTAAAAGTCAATGTCTACTATTACCTTAATCTCCTCAAATTTAATTTCTCAAAAATATTTATGGTCTTCTCTAGTCATTTGGTATTTGCGAAATCTCGAGGACTTCTACCCACCTTTGGTCACACTACTCCATTGAAACATAGGTCGCTAAAATCTTATAATCTTCTAACTAGTGGCTAATAATTCTACCAAAAATATTTAGAACATATGGTACCTATAATCCCTCATATATAAACAACCAATATTCAATAGTCAAGCAATATATACTATATTTTAAGGATTTCTAATAAATTCTAGACAGCACGATCGTTCGTCGTTCCGAGATAGGAAGGGACGAGAATCAATAGTACGGAAAGCAATGGAGTATAATCGAGAGTAAATATGGAGTTTTCAAGGACGTAGAGAATTTTTAGAAGAATTTTCAAGGCAGTATGGATTGAGATTTCTAAGGTCTAGTCAAGGTCACAGGCTCGTATCAGTACAGTTACGTAACCGATACGATATGCTCTGACCTGTATGGGCCACCACAAAAACTTGTCACGACCCGCACCCGCTTTTCGGACGCGAGCTCGTGAGCAAGCCAGCTATGTATCGAACGGACTCCAGCCCGACTCGAGTACATATAAGCTGTCAAGGTCAAGGGTATCATGTCTAATCTAAACTATATCTCAATCCACATGAATCATATAAACTAGAATGAACAAGTATGGATCATGGTCTGCAGCCTATTAGCATATTGTTCGATTAGACTCTAAGAATGATATGAGTCTATAAACTAAGCAGAGTATATCAAGATATGGAATATAAAGCACGAGAAGATAATAAAAATATCACAAGCAAATACCTGTATCATACATCGCGATCCTCTACCATCCTGCTCTGCTAACTAACTCCATGCAATCGCTAAACCTGAAGAGATCATCAGGTCCTCAGAGGACTAGCAAGATACATAATATACAAGCCAACGTGTAACAGTAAAAAAAGTAAGAAATAATCAAGGATACCCAACGAAACAAAATGGACCAAGACACAAGTTCTAAACACGAGGATCCTAAGACACTGGCATGCCATACTAGAAATGGCTGGCTATAAACTGCAGTCAAGGCAAGTACTCACAATCTATAATGTCTCAATCGCTGTCAAGGCAAGTACTCACAACTAAGACAGTAGCCAATCCTAGTATAAAATCCTATAGACGATAGTCAAGGTAAGTACTCATAATCTATAGAATGTCAAAGTCAAGTCCCACTCAAGTCATGTCAAGTCAAGTCAAGTTATAATCAAGTTGAGGAAATCATGGTGTGGGACTAGACGACTCTATCAAGCAATACGTATGAGACTAACATAGTGTAACAGATAAAAATGTTATAACAGAAGAAAACAAGAATGTATAGACAACTAGAATCATGTAAAGTGAAACTATAACAGGAAAAGTGCACTAGACATGAAATGAAGCAATCACGAATGTAAGAAAAGAACCACAGCGAGATGATGAACATGCAGATAAATTATACTGTACAAGTTGGCAAGGTATACTTGCCTGGGGGTTGCACGAAGAACCAACAATGTATCGCCAATCAATAAGTCAGAAAGTCCAAGTCATCACAATTGTCTCCAAAAGCTGAAATAAATGTTACCAACATTCTCAGAATAGTTAAATTAGCAATGATTGCCTATCCTTAAGTCCAATTCTGGACACAGGGGCAAAATAGTAATTTCGGGCAAAACGATATCCGCCGTTGGACCCGCTTTGCACCGAAAAGCGTGCCAGAGTCAATGGACTCTAAAGTCGTCAAACAACATATCTACGGATCCAGTTGTCCGATATGAACCCAACCGTATGTCCAAAGTTGGATTCCGACGGGCCGTGCACAAAATCGTCCGTTGAGTAGGACCACGGGGCCCGCAAAACGACGATTTTATCAACGGTCTCAGACTCGGACCAAACTTGGCATACATGACCAGAAAAACAATACGGTCCTGTTGGCACAAGTTTTGTCTCGATCTGACGAGTGTGCACAAAGTAATTGGAGAATTTGTAAAGTGTACGATACGGTGAATTTCGACGGATATGCATCAAATTCGTCACGCTCACGCGACCAATTTGAATTCCGCCAAAGCCCACACGACCACGAAGCTGTTACGTAGCTTTAGATGCTTACAGTGTGCGACCATGTTGTCCGGTTTGGCGGGACGGACGTGGTATCGGAGGTTTTTAATATTTTTTTACTATTTCAAAAACAGATTTTTTTCTGATTTTTTAATCGAGAAATCTCGACTTAGCATGGATGAAACTGGAAAGTGTAAATAGCATTTTAGTGTCCTATATGTTGTCTATGATCATGTTCAAAAAGGTTTTAGAAACTGTCGAAGGGCCGGCTAGGAATTGCCTTCTAAAACGGGTTTTGGGACTACTCTTTACTCTGTTTTTAAACAGAGTTTGGCCGATTTTTGGGATTGATTTGTGAAGCGTGTACGTCAAATTAAATCGAGCTAGTTGATTCGAAGTAAAGGGGGTTAGGTTGTAGTTGTACCTGGACAACTGGTTCGATGAAAGATCGAACGAGATGGAAGGGAGAGCGTAGCAAAGTTGGCTCGGCGCTGCAGCTGTCCTTTGCTCTGTTTCTGAGTTCCGCGCGTGTGCGGCCTTGTCGCCGGCCGACGATCGCCCGCAGTGGCGCTAGCGCGCGTGCACGCGTCTCCTGGTGGCCGCCCAGGCATGGAGGGGGTGGCGCCGTTGTCTAGGAGTTAGGGTTTTCTCCCCTCCTCTCACGATATATAGGCGTGGAACAGGGGTCGGGCCTGGGGAATAGCTCTGTTGCTGTTGGGGAGAATTAGTCGGGCTTAGGGATTAGGTTGGGCTGTGTGGGAGCTGACCCGGACTTGGGGATTAGGTAGGGCTGCTGCTGCATAATGCAAGAATACAAAAAAAATATTGTTCCAGCTATCATTGGTACTTGACATTTCCACCAAACTTCCTTTACTCATTCTTTAGCTGTGGACATCTGTCATATATGTATCCGGAGGTGGATCCACCACCATCAACCAGCCTCAGTATCTGTCAATTTTTAACATTGTTACAATGTTATTCTTCTTTTACTTAGATAAGGCACAATTCCACAAACATCTTAAATATGATTTTTATGCTCACCCAAACACATGAAATCAGCTACATGTACCAACATCAAATAATTTATACATAACACTAAAACTAACAGAAATACCAATATTTAGCATCACTGATCTTATTATAGTCTTCTAAAACTAGTATTGTAAGAGGAAGGGGGTGGAAATGGCTGGCTTGGTTATTTGTTAATTATTTTCTTCTATTTAAAAGAAAACTCTCTCTATATATATATCATATATATATTTATATATATATAAATTCAGATACACATATTTAATATATATGTATACATACATACACCTACATATATAATATATTTACATATACATACAATACACATATGGGATTACCCACACGAAATGTTTACATATAAAAATATAACAATAGTGTATCTATATACACATATGTATATAGTTGTACATAATCATAAATAATCTAAAATACAATATGAATTAATAATGATAGTAATGGAGAAAAAATCTATAATAACTCTACCTACAAAATGTAAAGTCTAAAAATCTCTAACATGCATAAGGACAACTAAGAGAGTATTCTGTCCATAATTATCATTTCCATAAATTACTAATAATATCCTTAATACATTAATACCTATACATAATAATTATTCATAAAATATCTTTAATAGGGCATTAAGGTAAAATATGGTTTACACACAAAATACATTGACACCGACGTCTTTGGTCACACTGCATCATTACATGGGCTTGGGCTTAGTTCGGGTCCAGTTTGACTAGTTTGGTGCGACCGGATTACCTAGACGTCAAATAATATTAAAATGAATAATTAGACTATTTATAATGGTCATGTCATAACTTGGCCTGGTTTTCCTAGTCAGGACATCCCTATGGCTAGGTTTTCCCGAGCATGGCTAGTACACTAGTCAAGGCATACTGCTACATCTCCCGTGCCACAAATCCTAGTCGTCTAGTACTTCAAAACTCAACCATGGCTAAAATCATCTACCATAATAATTAACTAAATAATTATTGATCAAAAATCTAGAAATTACCATTTAAATCGAATAAAAAAAATATTTCAAAATTCTGGGAAGGGAGGCTACAACTGTCCTGGGGAAAGCTCGCCCCTGCTGGCCTTCCCTGGCCTGCTGCTGATGCTGCATGTACCTCTGCTACTGAGTCGGTAAGGGTAATCCCGTCTGCTGGCCTACCGGAGCCCTAGCTCCTGCTTCCTGAACTGTCTCTCCCGATGACTCGGGACACTCTCTCAGACGATGATCGGATCCTCCGTAAAGCAAACATCTGTCCAGCCTCTTCCGGCATTCACCCTAATCGTGCCCTGGTCTCTTGCAAAAAGGGCAAATGATAACAAGCTGCTGTCCCGGGGCCTGCTGCTGCCTCTGTGGCTGCTGCGTCTGCTGAAAGGGTACACGATCCTGAAACTACCGCTGCTGAAGGTAGACCCTCGACTGCTGGTACTGCTGCTGAAACTGTAGAGGTGGCATCTGCTGCGGATACTACTGCTAAAATTATAGAGGTAGCATCTCCTGCGGATACTGCTGCTGAAACTGTAGAGGTGGCATCTGCTGTGGATACTGTGGCTGAATCTGCAAGCGGGACATCTGATGCGGATACTGCTGCTGAATCTGTAGGTGGGGCCTCTTGGCCGGGCTTGCACTGCAACTAGCTCCCTGAGTGTCTTGTATCCTCTTCTCCTTCAGCCCAAGATCGTCCTCCGCTGTCATGGCTCCTACCAGAATCTGCTCGAAAGTGGCGTCGCAGCCGCTCTTGGTATATGACTTGATCTCCTTGATCAAACCCCTGCGGAACCTCCTCGCCTTCCCGACCTCGGTAAGATCCTCGATGAATCTTCTCAAACGGCTGAACTCTCCAGCGTACTCCTCAACGATCTGGTTCCCTTGAACCAAACTCTCGAACTGCGCCTCCAAAGCACGGAGTGCGGTATCGGGAAAGAATTTCTCCTTGAATAGTTTCTTGAACGCTGTCCAAGTCTGACCGGCTGTACCAACCCTCAGGTCCGTCTGGTACCAGGTACGGGCCAAGTCATGCATCTGACTGGCGGCTGCCTCGATCTGTAATCCTGCTGGTATCTGTGCCAATTAGAATATCTCCTCAATGTGCTCTATCCAATCGTCAGCGTATATGATGCCCTCTGTACCCTTGAAGTCTCGGGGTTCCATCTTCTTGAAGGATTGGATGTCTGGGGTCCTCGGCTGATACGGCTGTATCTGACCTCCCTATGGCTGAGCAGCCACCAGCTCTACTGTCGTCCTGACCAACTGGTGAGTATCTTGTATGCTCTGTCGGATATCAGCAGACTGGCTCTGCTGTATCTGCTATTAAGACTCCAAGAATTGCTGGAAAAGGACAAACATCTGAGCCGCATCTACTGTCCCTGAAGGTAACTGCTGCCAAATTATATCCGGAATGACGGGGGAAGACCTCCGGACAGGTGGAGGTGTTCTCCCAAAAGCTGCAGATGCTCCTATATGAGCAAAAATAGAGGGTGTTGTGGTCCCAGCATCCACAATCGGGTGAGGGGTGGTAGGCCTCTCACCAGCGTCTACTGAGCCAGAGCGATGCGATCGTGTCTTGATCACCATCCTGGAGACAGATCAATCAAGGAATCAATACTGAGATAGAAATGATAATTCAAGGGAGGACAGTTATTCAAGGAAGTAATCTTCAACAGGAATTTAGATGGCAGGAATCCAGTTAAGAGTTTTTTCTAATGTGATTGAGTACCTCAAAATAATCTGAATCCTACTGCAGGCTGTAGTGGTACTCTAGTTCGAATACCACTACACAAACTCGACCTGCATGGGCTACCACTAAAAACGTGTCACGACCCGCACCCACTGTGAGGGTACGAGAATGTAACAACGCCCAGCCTACGCCGCAGTGTCGGCGGTAGAACGTTGTCCTAGGTCACAACATCTAACAATATAAAGCTAAGCAGTTTATACTCCCTGAATGGGGGTGACATAGCAGAAGTAAACTCAATCACAACTAAGGAAGAAGAAAACACGATATGATATAGAACTCAAGAAAATACAGATGATCAGACAGTCTAAGATAACATCTCAGCAGATATCCAGATCTCAAAGACAGAAATAAAGTCTAACTACTAGTCTCAAGACAACATAAGTAAGATAAGGCCTAACTAAGCTAGTCTAGGCAATAGGGTAATATCCTCAGCTAGAGATGTCCCGTAGAAGGTATCCACACAGGCCTCCTCCTCATCCTCTGTAATATTTTCAACAGGTCCAGTCAGGACAGGAGCGAGCACAGTACACCTCAACAGTTCATAGCAGGTTAGAAAATATAATCATGCAGTAAAGTAAGATATAGATACTGAAGGAAATGCAGTATGTAAACAGAGAGAGAACTGTAACAGAAATATCTACTATAAGTATAGAGCTACCAGTGACTAGTGATTTAGAGTACAAAGTCGACATGTGAACGGCTTGATTTGCACATGGCTATACTAAAGAGGCATACATGGCTACTCTACTTTGGAATTGTTTATATTACTATTTATACTCCTCCGTACCCCCAATCAATGCACAAGGATCCAGCCAGGTTATGTTATGATTCTATGCAAAGGCCCCCGAAGGGTGATACATGGAAGTCCCATAAATGGGGATTCTGGGAAACCCAATAAATGGGATAAGGATTCAAAGAAGACTCTGAGATCATAAGAGTATATGTCACAAGTGATCAATGAACCAAAGAAGCATAGTGATACGCCATGTAAGTGAAACGCACAGAACATGTAGTACACGATGCTCCCTGAAGGGATAACATCTCAAGGAGGGATCCATATATTACTAATCCGTATAACCAACATGATAGTATCAAGTAAAGTAATTTAATGCAGAAAAATAATTCTAAGCAGGATATGAAATGATCAGAGAATATACTCGTCTCGTATCTGAATGTCTGAAGTAAATGTACTGTCCGAGATGAGATACATGCCTCCTAGTTAGTGCAACACAAGTCAAGATGTATACAGGAGATGATAAATGTAATCCACAATGCATCTGCATGCTGTCTAGGTCAAACTAGGCTAAAGTCGACACTTGGTCAACTCTAGTCAACCACACTAGTCAAACTAGGTCAAGTCCTAGCCCAAACAAGTCTAACAAGTCTTACTAGGCCTAACCAAGCCTACTCTAGCAATCACACACCAATCACAATGCTATACAAACAGTCAAACTTATTTATATATTTATTTACCATATTATTCATGCCTATATTGTATTACCTATATTACATATCATTCCTGCCTACCTTGTATACATACATTCATTTATCACCTTGTACATATATATATGTATCACTACATGTATATATATAGAGATACTTACATACGTATACCAATACATAAGTTACATGTTATATATATATATATATATATATATATATATATATATATATATATATATATATATTACCATATATCGAAATATATATATATATATAGAGAGATATAGAGGGTGATGTGGGTGAGGCTAAACATGTGTGTGTGTGTTCAGTGTTTGTGGTCATGTGAGAGTGTGTGTGTTGCATATATGGGTGTACAGGTAATCAGTAGGTAGTGTCAAGGTGTGTGAGGGTGAGTGAACTCATGTGTGTAGAGAGTGTCATAGGAATCAGATTAAAGTATAGAGTGAAGTGTGTGTTTAACATGTAGTGTGTGTGTCCCTGTTTACATCTTCTCAGGAAAACCCTGTCTTAAATCTCAAAAATGTGGAAAGGTATACAAAGGAAAAATGAAGATTCCATGTGTGTGTGCATGAGTGAATGTGATTTGTGTTTGTGTTTACATGTGTGTATCAGTAAAAACATTAGGTGGGGTGCAACTCCACTCATGTGTGTGTCTCAAACTGTGTGTGTTAGATAGGAATTTCTCATATGTGTGTGTGAGTAACATTGACAGGAAGTAGGTCGGTGTGTAGGGCTATATGTGATACAATATGTTAGGAAAAACAGTGTAATGTAGGTGACACATGAGTGTATATATGAATTCATCCTCAGATTTTCCTGTTGACAGTAAGGAACAAACATTGTGTTCATTAAGTTCCAGATTTCAGGGCTTAAACCCATCTCATAGATCCATAATCAGTGACAGGAATTAAGAACTCAAAGTTTGGAAATGAACTTAACATTGGAATAACAATCTAAACACTGGAATAACAATTGGAATTAAGAACTCAAAGTTCACATAATACCCCATCATTCACATAACATTGGAATAATAATTTTGGAAATGAACTTAAATTTTAGTTGACAGGAATTAAGAACTCAAAGACAGTGATATCAGTTGGTATTAGATATAAATTTGAAAACCAAAACCCAAATCAATTCTCAGGAAAATTTTAAAAATCAATATCACATGGCAGTGCATTCAATGGTAAATTTTAGTTTTTCATAACAGTGAAATGTAAGACAGTGGCCTGTGTTCTCAGTCATTCCAGTCTACATAGAGTAGTGTGTGACATGTAAAGGGTGTCAGGTTTTCAGGTAGTAGTAAAATAATGTGTGAACATGCTCAGATTAACATGGTAGTTTAGATAGGGTGAGTGTAATACCTATATGTATACATACAAACAATCAATTTGAAACTAAACTCAAAACCAAATGAAGATCACACCATGAACCCAACTTCAGTTATACACAAGTTCACAGATTTACTCCATTCAACAGTTAACCACCAAATTTCCACATTCGAATCCCATTCCTCGAACAAATCAAAAACCAAACTCTCAGCAACCTAATACATATGTAGGGAGTCTAGATTAACCATTTAACAGTATTTTAAACAGGTAATTTGTAATTTAAATTCAGGAACAATAGTTCAGTTAACAGGGTTTCAGTACCAAATAGGGATCAATGATTCGACCCTAAATTCCATCACAAAAATCACAAACAATGGTTGTTAAATAGTGTAGCATGTGTACACGTGTCTTGAGTGTCCTCATGTGTCCAGAAAACACGACACAGGCGTGTCCAACACGTTGCAAACACGTGTGGTGCACCCAGTGTTGTACAGTATCGTGCACACGTGCACGTGTCTGTAGGACACGACACACGACACGTGGGGTCTCGTGGTCATGTCCACGTGTAGCCCACGTGTCAGGCTACACATAGGACCCAACACGACACGACTACGTCGTGTCCAGAGTGGACACGACTCGCGTATCAGAATGCGATTCGTCTGAACGCGGTGCGCGCGTGTGACCAGTGCAGCCTCGATTCCGTGTCCGACACAAAATGAGGTGTACTGAAACTTTGGGGGAGTGTGCGCAGACACTGCCCCCGTGTCCATGCCAAGTTTGGCGTGTCCAAGTGTTGTGTGCAGGGCATACGGGATACGTGGTAGCAGGGGAGCCAACCACGTACGCGCGGGGCGTGTCCACGGGTCCAGTATGACCCCGACACGACACGAGACACGTTCAGAACATTAGAAACGTGTAAGCGACACAAAAACCTAATTTTCTATTCAAACAAAATCAAAAATTATGAACGAAATACCCACTGTGGCATTTCGTCGAACACCTACGAATGCATACTGATACGTGTCCGATACGGACACGTAAAGGACATGAAACCTAGCAAACCTATACCAACAGTTAGAGGACACCTAGGGCTTCCTATCCATGCCTAGAAACTAAAATTTTATGGAGGGAATGAAAAGTTACCTAGGTGTGTACTTCCTCAAGGAAAGCTTCAAAATGGGGGATCCTTCTTGCAAGCCCCCAAGCTCCAAATTGCCCCAAATTCGAGAATAACCTCTATGAACAGTAGGGAAATGAAATTTAGATTACTATGGAAGAAGTTTGAATGAAAAAGGAATTATATTGATCAAAATAGGGAAGGATTTCTAAAGAGACAAACCTTGTTCTTGAAAGGAGAGAGAATGAACAAGGAGGCAATGATTTGGGAGGGATTAAATAGGCTCACCTAGGGTTTTGGGACCCCATCCAACGGTCACCCTCATATCATGTCAAATCGATGGCTATGATGGAACCTAGGTTTCAATGCTAGTCTCAACTAACTAAAACTAGCTAGTCTAACTTGATCATTCTAACCAATGACTAGTCATGACTAGTCCAAGCTAACTAACCCTAGTCTAGGCCATGTCTAATCTGGGTTAGGGCTAAACTTCTAGGTTAAGGACTAACATAACACACAGCAATATTTAATTATTATTAAATTCGCAGAAATTCACAAAAATTCCCATAAATCATAATAAATTCAAATAAATCCTAAAATGACCAAAATACCCTCTAGGCTAAAATGATAATTTAAACACCCTAATCACATGTCTAGGCTTTAGGGCAGACAGTCTCTACGGTTTCACTAGCTGCACACCAATTCACAAGTGATCATATTTAATAGTTTTAAAATGATTAAAAATCACCAAAAATTATATTATTATTTAAATATCATAATTAAATAAATTAAAATATGGTGTTACAACAAGCGACCTAATTAACTTTACTTACTAAATAATCTAAGACAAGCGCTATAGATTTAATCTAGCAATTTCTTAAAGAATAAAGAGATCGATAAAGCAAAACAATACAAGCACAAGCGGTTGCATTAAATTTTGTCAAACTTTTTTCTCCTAAGATCTAATAAAACAAAACAGTTTATTAAAGCTTGGTTGCTTCACAAATTAGAATCATCAAACTATTACGGATTTGATATCTAATTTAGCGGTAGATCGAAATGAATAATAAACTAGTAGGCCTCCTAGTAATTAAACAAAACAATCATGAAAGTTGGCAAAGAAAAATATTTAATATTCAAAATATAACTCAAATATATAAAACAATTTAGATCTCACAAAGGCTTCCGTACACTTTGACCAACAAGACTTCTAGCCGCACATGTTCATCAAAACTTCAAAAGAAAAGTTGGAGAAGAAGAAGAAGAGTTGTGTTGTGTTATGTCTTCTCATGATTTCTACCCCCTTTTATACACCATAAATTAGTTGTGTCAAGCCCACAATATCTCCCCACATATCCTCTAAAAGTTACAACTTCTCAAACCAAATAGAATAAGTCATAGAACAAGTAGGAACATGGTTGTTTTGGTTCCTATTTTTGTTCACAGCATCTTTGACCCAACTTCAAGTCTGATTTTGTCCATGATACAGCTTGATTTGCGGAAAACACAAAGTACAAAAGTTTTAGCCATGTGTCTTAGCTTTCCAAAACTTTTTGAATCACCTCCATTTCTTTTCAGATGAGAAAGTTATGCCCATTTTGGTAAAATGTATCAAAACTGTCCAGAATTGCATTTTAGCTCCATTTTGCACATAGTGTCTCCAAATTCATCCTACAACAAAATATTAATATAATGAGTACCTATAGTCATAAAATGAGCATAAAATGTTGAACATTAACGGATAAAAATATAACATTTTACGTTCTCATCAAATACCCCCACACTTAACTTTTGTTCGTCCTCGGACAAAACTCTTATTTATTTATTTTCAAAACAAAAATCAAGGTTGTAATGTCATAAATAAAGAATAACCATCCTCTTCAAAACTCATAACATATCATGAAAATATATTCTTAAACAACTTCTAATTACTTAGTAAGTAATTTAATTTGAAGATAGAGTAAACTAAATTGGCAGACCCTCACAGGAATAAACACTCAACTCTCATATATTTGAAGGGTATGTGTTTCGCTCTAATTTATTCCAATAGAAATGATCTACAATAATCTTGTATATCTTCTCATTCTCCACCACATGGATCACATGCATAATACAAATCATAAGGACTTTTTACGGGTTGTAGCGGGGCTTAGGATTAAGGTAGGATATATTTTGGGAGTGTAGCTCAAAAGCCATCAAAACTAGTGGAGCAAAAATGATTTAACTCAAGCTCACATATATAAAATATATAAAACTAATCACCCCATTTAGCTTGTTCAAATTGACCTTAAAGCATTCAACATACCCCTTTATTGGAATTGAAGAAAGAATTATGAAAATGAATATCAAAAGTAATTTTCTCCACCACTTTTTTTTTATTACTTCTTTCTTTCTTTTTTCTCATCATCTTTTTTCATTTTCTTTTTTCATGTTCATTTTTTTTTCATTTTTTTCATACTGGAACTCAAAAATTTGAGAATAAAAATATGTAGCCAAACTAGAAATTCAGATACCCCCACATTTATTTTTATACACCCTACATATCATAATGCTCCACTAGTTTTCCGGCTTGGGTAAGGATTTTTTTTTTCAGGTTAAAGCTTGTAATATGAGTTCACAAAAATAGAAGCAATAAGGCTCAAAGGGGTTCAACCAAAGGAAAAATAATTTTAGGGTAGGTTATTTGGCTTATGTAGCGTATAACAAAGATGGCCTTAATCACATTCATGTATGCATGTGTCTATGTGACCTCGAAGAGAATCTAAGCAAGTTCTAGAGAAACAAGTCCATGGAAGAATATCTCTCATCAAAAAAATAATGAGACTGATGTGTCTGTACAAAGGCTCAAAATCTCACCAGCTTTAGTCTACCAAATTTAGTCATAACCATCCTCAAGGAAAATAACTATACTAATTAATTCTAAGTCGAAAAGAGTATTTATTCAATCATGTTATGAATTTTTCAAACTCAGTTAAATCTTGTTCATGGAATACACAACAAAAAATATTGAAAATCACGAAAAAAAATTGAAAATAAAATAAAACTTTATTGAAAACCACAAAAAAACTTTTTTTTTATCGAAAAAACTAAAATTGCTTACAATAATTTAAATCCTCCCCACACTAAAAGTGACATTGTCCCCAATGTATACCTAAATGCAAATAAAAGAAAAAATAAACAAAAATAAAAATGCACTAATAAGAACAAACTTCCCTTGGGTTGCCTCCCAAGCAGCGTCTTTGTTTAATACGTCGTTGGCTCGACTTTATGCACACTTGACATAACTATGAAAGGGTTTCTCATCTTGGATAGTGGCCTGCAAAATAGATGGTAAATGCCAGTTGTTAGAATTTGATAATGCCATATAAGGAAAGTTATATGACTGTTTCATTTTTCGAAATTTATTCAATGCTAATATAGCTTCCTGCAAATTAGAACTCAAAGATAATTCTTCATTCCCTTTCTCAACATGCTCACTGATGGCAACTTCCAATCCATCTTTGACATCAAGTTCAAAAATTTCTTGTCCATTTGGTACTACGTTGTCATTAGGAATGTTCGTGTCTGCAACGCTGTTGATCTCTTCTTCTTGTTTTGACGATGTAGGCGCTTTCTTTACTAGGTTGTCAACCTCTTCATCATTTCTCAAAACGATTGTACTTATATTTTCTTTTGGATTTATTATCATTTGATATGGCAATTGTTCCAAACTTTGTGCCTCCAGTTTTGTAATTATTATAGCTATGTGGCACATTTGATTGTTCAAACTTTGGATGCTGGCACTCGTCTCCTGTTGAAATTGAAAAGTATTAGTGGCAAGAGACATAACAATATCTTCTAAAGACATAGCAGAATTAGAAGTTTGGTCCAATTGTTGTTGACGAGGGTATGGTTGCTTGCACCGTTGGTAACTTGGGCAATTTTGAGTTACACTGGACTCGTCTTCAAGTATTGGGCATATATCAGTTATATGCCCTTCTATTAAACAAATCTCACAAGCCATTATTGTTTGCATGTTACCACCTACAACCATTTGATGAACAAGAGAAGTTAAACTAGCAATTTTTTGTTCAAGAGAATAAATATTTACCTCATTAGCATGTCTAGATGGAAGATCTAGACAAGTGACAAATTGTTGAGAATTGATCGCCATATCCTGTTAACATTTTTTTTGCTAATAAAAAATTATTTTATTACAAGAATAAAATAAAGATCACAAGAAGCACAAAAATTAACTAAAATTACTCCCCGACAACGGCGCCAAAATTTGGTTTGCTGTCGTATGCACCCAAAAATAAAACCTTTACTCTTAAAATGATTTGTAGAAGTGAGAGTTAGAAACGATCCCACGGAGAGTAATTAGTTTAGATTTGTGTTATGTGAACAAGGAGGGGGGAGAGTCTTGAATATGATAATAGATAATTTAAGAAGAACTAAAAACAATTAAAATCAATCAAAGGAACAAATATTGGTCTCAGTGAACATTCACCATTGGAAATCATAAAATTGATCATTGATGCAAGCATAAGTTAAATCATACTTTGAACATTTACCGTAGGAAGTATCTTCCTATCTCTCTTAGGCTTAGTTAATCAGATACAAGCGACCTAATTAACTTTACTTACTAAATAATCTAAGACAAGCGCTATAGATTTAATCTAGCAATTTCTTAAAGAACAAAGAGATCGATAAAGAAAAACGATACAAGCACAAGCAGTTGCATTTAATTTTGTCAAACATTTTTCTCCTAAGATCTAATAAAACAAAGCAGTTTATTAAAGCTTGGTCGCTTCACAAATTAGAAACATCAAACTATTACGGATTTGATATCTAATTTAGCGGTAGATCGAAATGAATAATAAACTAGTAGGCCTCCTAGTAATTAAACAAAACAATCATGAAAGTTGGCATAGAAAAACATTTAATATTCAAAGTATAACTTAAATATATAAAACAATTTAGATCTCACAAGTTTACTCATTCCAAGGCTTCCGTACACTTTGACCAACAAGACTTCTAGCCGCACATGTTCATCAAAACTTCAAAAGAAAAGTTGGAGAAGAAGAAGAAGAGTTGTGTTGTGTTATGTCTTGTCATGATTTCTACCTCCTTTTATACACCATAAATTAGTTGTGTCAAGCCCACAATATCTCCCCACATATCCTCTAAAAGTTACAACTTCTCAAACCAAATAGAATAAGTCATAGAACAAGTAGGAACATGGTTGTTTTGGTTCCTATTTTTGTTCACAACATCTTTGACCCAACTTCAAGTCTGAATTTTTCCATGATGCAGCTTGATTTGCGAAAAACAAAAAATATTAAAGTTTTAGCCCTGTGTCTTAGCTTTCTAAAACCTTTAGAATCACCACCATTTCTTTTCGGATGAGAAAGTTATGCCCATTTTGGTGAAAGGTGTCAAAACTGTTCAGAATTGCATTTTAGCTCCATTTTGCACATAGTGTCTCCAAATTCTTCCTACAGCAAAATATAAATATAATGAGTACCTATAGTCATAAAATGAGCATAAAATGATGAACATTAAGGGATATAAATGTGACATTTTATGTTTTCATCAAGCGCCCTCCGCCAGAGCCCGGCGACCCTGCGCGGCCGACCCCGAGCCCTCCGCCGCTGTCCCCCGCAGCCGCGGTGCCCGCCTCCCAACACCGGCCGACCGCCCTTTCGTGCGCCCTGTCCTCGCGGATCCGTTGTCCCAGCGGCTGTTCCGTTCCCTGACCCGCTGTCCACAGCATCTTGCGGGTCCCGATCTGCTATTTTTATGGCCGCGCCCCGCTTTCCGCATGTTCTGGATTATTCTGGGTACGAACGGATTCGACTTTTTCCCTAATTTGCATCTGAGAGCTCTAGCCGAGCACCAGAGGTCTATTTTCGTGTCCCGGTGTCCCTATCATTGGTGTGTCGCACATACGTGTCGATGATGACGCGGTCCCGACCCTATTTTAGGGATCGATATTTGATATTGTTCTGTAGGTATACTTTTTCCGTGTTCGGCTCAGATTGGTTCTGTAGTTGGTATGCTCGGCTTATATGTTTCCATTGGTTATGAGTATTTCAATGGTTGCGATACTTTTGCCTGTGGCTAATTACTCATTAAAATTCGGATATGATTTGTGTGTTATGATTTTGTGTTCTTCCTGGGTTGGGATTGACTGGTTGGGTGTGGTGCGGTACGCCTCGTGGCTAGGTTGTCCTAGTTACAGAGGAGGTGCTGCCTGAATTTTCAGTAAAATCTTTCAAATTATTATTATTAATTAAGTTCATTTAAAACCGGTTTTCATACCCAGTCTTTGCAAATGATTTCCAAAAATTGGTTTTGTTGGTTTAGTTTTGTGGTTTTTGTGAGTTTTGTATCCCCTATTAGGCGACGACCGTATCGGTCGGATGAGCCTCGTCGAAATACAAATGCTACAGGATTTCCTGTATGTTGAGGTGTTAGCCAGGAACATGATGTTTTAAGACCAAGTCTGAGACTTACCCTATATTTTTATACTTTATAAAATTCTTTAGAACTTGTTACTGGGTATTTTCATATTTCGAGTGCAGGGCCTCGGCCTGCTGAATGGACCGCTTCCCGGCGTTCAGAGCTCAACAGCAATATTTAAATTAATTTATGTAAATAAGTTGTAAGGGCATAAGCCCAGTTTTCTATTTTCTTTTCTACGACCCTATATTGTGTAGCGTAGACTTTTTTTATTTTTCTGGATTGTTGACTTGGTCGTTAAACGCGTAGAATGTTAAAAATGAATATCTTTTTTATATAGAAAATTAATAAGTTTTTCTTACATTAAGTAATTTTGTAATTTAACAAATTTATTATTTCTCATTAAAAAGAAAGTCTAGTTTTATATATATTACGAAAATACCAAGTTTTGACAATTAATCTGGAAAATGCTACTTTTCCAATAAATATTAAATTGACTTTTACTTCGTAAATTAATTAATAGTAGATCGCAACGATAAACGTGTTCCGATAGAATAATTTTAACAAACTTAAAACTTGATCAGGATCTTCTTTTAGAGATTGTAACTAGCACACCTAGATATGGTTCAATTATGATTCTAAGACGTGATTCTCAACTGTAGGATTTCGAGGACGAGTTTGACTTCCCCGGTACCGACTTCCAATCCAATCATAAACCAAGGCAAGTACGGTTATGTTTATTTAGCAATTTAATTAGTAATTGTTATATTGTATGCTTAAACCACATTGCTACACGAAACTCTCGCCTAGAGTATTGATTGTTATTGATTGTGGGATATTGGGGGAGTAGTGTAGTGTTTTATGACCAATACCTTCATATTGCATTGATTGTGCGAGCTTACCCCTCTTACACACGGGGATAAGCCGTATCGTATCACTAGGATACTATTGTACAACCCAAGCCGGTCATATACATTACCTATTCAATTCACATTGTTTTCAATTGTTGGAAAATATTGTTTAAGTATTTCAAAACGGTTTAAGATTGCAAATTTCCATTATTATTTGAATTGTTAGATTTTTCATAATTGTACTTTGCTCCTTTCCTGACTAGATCCCCCCCCCCCCAATAGGTAACATTAATGAGGCTGAGCTATTATATAATAGCTATTATGATCCAGTGTTTTATCCTGCGGTGCTTCCAGAGTCTCACTCGGAGGACGTCGATCCTAAGGCTGATGAGCCGGCTATCTAGAAAGTTGTTGTTCATTTCTAGTTTTCTTTGTGTTGGAGTTGAACTCTTATTTCAGTATCTTATTATCAGTTGTATCTTTCTGTGTTGGACAAATTAAAGTTTTTGAATATTCGAAATATTAAAGTTGTGACAAATGTTTAGTTGTTGTTGAGATTACCTGCAAGTGAAAACAGCTTACTGCCACTATCATACAACGGTGCAGGCTGGACATGATCCAACAATTTGGGATCAGGTCATGACTAATAGCAAATGATACAGACACAAAACTATGGGAAGCCTTTGAATCAAACAAAGCGAATGCGAGAAAGGAGTCGAGAAGAACAAAACCTGCTATCAGATCTCCGACTGCATCTGCATCCTCGGTTGACATGGCAAAAGCTCGCCCCTGCTGACCTCATCTGATCTGTTATTGGTGCTGGATAAAAATCTGCTGCTGGGTCTGCAGTGGTCCCTTCTGCTGACCTGCCGGAGCCTTGGCTCCTGCACCCTGAGTTGAACGTCCTGAAGACATAGGATAGTCCTTCAGCTGGTGCTCCGCTGAACCATAAAGTAGGCACTTGCCAAGCCTCTTCCTACACTCGTTCCACACATGTCCTGGCTTCTTGCACAAAGTACAACTGATGACTTGCTGCTATCTAGGCGCCTGCTGTATTTGCTTCTTCTGAAAAGGCGTACGACCCTGACTCTGGAACTGCTGCTGCTGGAACAACTTCTGTTGATGTTGCTGCTGATAATGGGGCCTCTTGGCCGGGCCTCCACTGCCGCCGGCTCCATGTGAATCACGATCTCTCTTCAGCTTCAGTTCAAGATCGTCCTCCGCTGCCATAGTTTCTGACAAAATCTCCTCAAAGGTAGCATTTTTGTTGCTCTTGGTCAAGGACTTGACTTCCTTAACCAAGCCCTTCCTGAACCTCCTAGCCTTTGCTGTCTCGCTAAGGCCCTCCACAAATTTGTCCAGACAGAACTCTCCGGCGTACTCTTCTACTGTCTGGGTCCCCTAAGTTCTCGAACTGCGTCTCCAAGGCGCTAAGTGCCGTATTGGGGAAGAACTTGTTCTTGAAGAGCTTCTTGAAAGCCTTCCAAGTCTGCCCCTTTGTACCAACCCTGGGATCGGTCTGGTACTATATGCGGGCAAGGTCCTGTACCTGGCTGCCCGCTGCTTCTATCTGAAGCCTAGCTGGTATCTCCGCGAGATGAAAGATCTCATCTATATGATCGATCCAGTCGTAGGCATATAGGATACCCCTGGTACCCTTGAAGTATCGCGACCGCATCTTCTGAAAGTCCTGAATGTCTAGAGTCTTCGGCTGGTAAGGCTGTATCTGCCCTTCCTATGGTTAGGCAGTCACCTTCTCTACTGCCACCATGGCTAGCTGATGGGCATTATCAATACCCTGCCTCATATCCTCTGCCTGGCGTCGCTGAGTCTCCATCATCTGTTGCATGAAGGCAAAGAACTGTACCACATCAACTGTCCCCTGAGGCGGTGGTGGTGGCATCCCCTGAACCCTGGGTGTAGTCCTTGGAACCGGTGGACGAGCACCCCAAAAGCTGCAGACGGTCCTACTTGAGCAGGAACAAGAGGTATTGTAGTCCCAGGGTCCTGCTGAGTCGGGTGAGAAGTGGCAGACCTCTCAGCAATATCTCTTAGGCCAGAGCATTGCGATCGTGTCTCTGCCATCCTGAAGACAGAACAAACAAAGAATCAATTACAGAGAAAGAAGCGATATAATCAAGGAGGACAATTTTTTCAAAAGAAGGCAATTGACAGCAAGAATTAGATAAGAGTTTTCCTAATATGATTGAGTACCTAAACTTATATCCTATATCCTACTACAGGCTGTAGTGATACTCTAGTTCGAGTACCACTACGAAATTGTACTAGTTGCGACTGGACCTGCATGGGCCACCACTAAAAATGTGTCACGACCCGAACCCAATGTAAGGACATGAGAAGTGGGTACGTCCAGCCTACGCCGCAGTGTCGACGGTAGAACGCTGTCTTAGGTCACAACATCTAACAATATAACCCTACATGTACAATGATATACGCTCCAAAAGGAGGACAATATAAAGGTACAACTCAATCACAGCATCTAAGGTGGAAATAAGGAATAAAGAGATGGATAAGATAAAAGGGTAATCTCCAACAAGAGCCACAATGAGAGTAATATCTGAGTGTACAAACAACACAAATATCCAATAACTGAAAGTACACGAAATAAGGCAATTAAAAGGAAAACTAGTCTAGAAATCTAATCTAGACAATAGGTAAGTCCTCAGCGATTGTTGGATCCTCCTGAGGGTCCAAGTCACCGGTGTCATCTAAGCCTGTGCCATAATATGTAGGACAGAAATCCTTCTTATCACCTGTAATATTTTCAACAGTCCAATCAGGACGAAAATGAGCACACTACATCTCACGCAGTTCATATCTTGACAGGAAATATAAAGCATGTGATAGGTTAAGATACATAAAATGCTGTAAGAAATAAGCATGAAAAGAAAGAGAGAAACTGATAAACGAAGCTATCTATATATGATAATAGAGAACTGTAAGTGACTATAAGATTTAGAGTATAAGCTAGACATATGAACGGCTTAATTTGCACATGATTACACTAAAGAGTTTGTACATGATTACACTACTTTAGAATTGTTCACATGACTATTTCTACTCCCCCATGTCCCAATAAATACACAAGGATCTAGACAGGTTATGTTATTGTACATGATAGTTTATACATGAGGCTCATGAGATCATGAGAGTATGTGCGAGCACATGAGTATACATGAATAATAAGAGTCCACAAAATAAATGATGTTCGTGAAAAGCACATGACATGATGTATTCGATGCACCCGATGGGGATAACATCTTATGTAAAGATCCATATAGTACTAATCTGTGATAATGTCCTGCCTGCATTAAGTAAATTAAACTATGACAAGAATATAATTCCTAACAAGTATAAAACGATCAGAGAATATACTCGTCTAATATCCTGAGTGTCTGATGAATATAGATGTCCAGACATCGTAGATGAGTCCTATTTAGAGCAACACAGGTCCCAACATGTCCAAAAAGATAATATCGAACATTAAAATGCATTCTACATGATTTCTAGGTCATTCTAGACTAAAGTCAACTCTAGGTCAACTCTAGTCAACTACACTAGTCAAACTAGGTCAACTAAGCCAAATCCTAGTCCAACAAGTCTCACTAGGCCTAACCAAGCCTATATTAGCACACAAATACAAGTACAATACAAAACCAAGCAATCACACACACAAGTAGATATATACATATAATGTACATAGGATTACATAGGCTAATGCATGTAATACAAAGCACTGTACATATAATATATTAATGCATATAAAGGGTGAATGATATATACATATATATATATATATATATATATATATATATATATATATATATATATATATATATATATATATATATATATATAGTGTAATATAAACTTGGCCATGGCAGTCATATGCGTCAACATAACAAGGGTTATGAATGTGTGTGTAGTGTCCATACTATATAGGAATGTCAAAGTGAGGTGTCACATATTGTGTCAAGGTGTAGTAGACATAGTTTACATGGCAAGGGGTTTGTGAGACAACCTCAGGACCATCCCAGCCCAATCAGAGGGCTGAGAACAATCCTCTAATTCATCCACCAAACTGTGTTGCATGTCTCCTTAGAACTCAAGGATACAGTAATACGAGCCTATAAACAGGTCTTGTTCAAGTAAGGCCTCTATCTTTACAAATAAACAATATATATGGCAACCTCATTCTCAAGTACTGAACAGAATAACTAATCTTATGCTCAGTTAACATGGGAAATGGCCTAAACCCAGTAAGCAACATGTATCAGGCATTACATTGTATATGTACGTATCAATGCAGTGTAATATGTCAACCTATATACAGAATGAACAAGTGTATTAAATATTACAATGTACAATACAACCTTAACTCATTTATTAACCAATGCATCAACTTCCTTACAGAAATGAACAATGTATAAAATCCTAAACCACATAAATTAACATAGTAATGTATATGACATCAATCTCAGGAAAAGTACGAAATTGAATGAACCTATGTTCAGTTTAAAACCTATGTATCAGCCATTATCAATATAGAGTATCAATATGTTCGAAAATCTAATTTACAACCCAAACATGCATGTCAATATGAACCCAACTATGTAACTTATATCTCAGACATGTATACATGTTAATCATCATAAGTTAACCATGAATTAGTAGTTTAATCTATTTTAAAACTCTGAAAACTCAGTTTCAGTGAAAACAGGGAATGTAAACATTCAGCCCCAAATTGATTTTGAAAACCCAAATAAATTAACCATTAAACGTGTACAGATAATTAGGAATGTTATGTGTCATGGGGGTGTGATTCGTGTCCAATAACAGTAGACACGAAGTGTCAAATAGCACAGAACACACACAGTGAACTTGTGCACAGACAGCCTCGTGCGGTGGGGATACGGGTTCGTGTACACGACTCACGACACATGACACCTCATGCTCATATCTAGGTGTTCGCCAGGAGTAGGGCTACGTGTTCGTGTCCCCTGTACTGTGTTAAATCCTTGTTGTGTCGCGTGTGTGGGTGCGTATCAGAGAGGCCATTTCACGTGTGCACACACAGTGAAGAACCAGTGCGGGCTAGATTTCGTGCCCGACACGACACGAGATGGTCCCAAACTTGAGGGGTGGCCTTTCAGTGATGGCCCCCACCTCTGTGCCAAGTGGCACGAGTCCACGTGGTGTATCGTATCCAAAAATAGGGTCCAATAGCAGGGCAGTGAACCTTGGCCTCGTGCACGTGTTCGTGTCCAGATTTGGACACGAAAAGGGACATGAAGTGTGGTCAGTCAAATAAAAAATCAAAAGCCACGTATTAGGCTAAAAATTTCAAATAGATTTCAAAATTACGAACAAAAACCCCTTTAAGGCATTTCATCAAACACATATGCAAAAACACTGATACGTGTCCGATACGGACACCAAACCAATTCCAATTCCTACCAAACTATACCACAGTTAGGGGACACCTAAATGGATGCATCTATGGAAAGAATTCATGGATTTGAAGGGATTTGAAGAGATTTACCTATTGAGGGTGAACCCAATGAAAGCTCCAAAATGAAGATCCTTCTTGCAACTCTAAAACTCCAATACTCTCCAAAACTGAGATTGCTCACCACCAACAGTCCATAATCATGAATTAGAACCCAATGCAAAAGACTAGGATTAAAAAGGAAGAAAAATGAAGAAAATAGGAAGGAATGAGAAAAAGCACAAACATATGCCTTTGTCAAAACAGAATGAATGAAAAGAGGCAAGTGCGCCTCAAGAGATATTAAATAGGGGCTAGGAATCACTCATGGCCGGCCACATCTATAGGTTAGGTTAGGGTTTTGATACAAGGGCTAGGCTTCACTCTACAAGTTTAAATGAAACATTAAATCAAGGTTTCTAATTAGCCTTAACTAAAGATTTCTAATTAGCTTCTAACTTGAAACCAACTAGAATGGGAATGCTAAAACCTGATTAACCATGCTAACCAAGTCACTAAGTCATGGTGTGACACTAGGCTAGGTTGCCCCAAGGCTCAACTATCGAAACACCAAAATCACAATACCAATAATACAATATATTAAAAATAATCAAAAATTTACAATCACCAAAATACCCTCAAACTAGAAAATGGATGTGACAAATGTGAGCTTCGTTTGAAAGACTTGCTCCAATTTCTCTTGATTTTTCTTTTTTCTTTCTTTGTAGGCTTGTAATGAGACCTTAAGTTGCTCAATAGTCATAGTCTTCAAGTCTTTAGTTTCTTCAATAGTTACTACGATATGCTCAAATTGTGGAAGCAAGGAGCAAAGAATTTTTTTTCCATCACTCGTGTGTTGGTCATGCTTTCATCATTTCTTTTCAATTGATTCACAATGGCTAAAACTCTAGCAAAGTAGTCAGAATAGTATCAAACTCTTTCATATGTGAAGCTTCAAATTTACCTTTTAAGTTTAGAGGCATACCTTCTTCTCTCCATTAAAAGAAATTTGAAGTTTCTCCCATGCTTCTTTGGAGGTTGTTGCACTTGAAATCAACTTGAATGCACTTGAAATCAATTTGAAGTGAGTCATAATGCTTGCCATCTTCGACCTCGAACCGTCTTGCTCTGATAACACTTTGTTGGAATTGTAATAGGCCAACTAGCTAGGAGGAACAAATTTAGAGGGGGAAAATTATAGAGAAAAATTTGGTGGAAGAGAAGAATGGAAGTTTTTTTTATATAACTTGTAATTTTTGTTGTGTACAAGATTTGGAAAGAGCGCCCCTTTTTATAGGACTCTTGGAAGAGTCTACACACTTACTAAAATATAGTATGCCATTCTAGCCTCTTTTACAATTAATATTAGGATCTCTCTAGAACATTAGATATTTTACTATGAACATTCTAGGTAAGAACATCCTAGAACATGGACTAAACTCAAAACTAAAAAGGGCCTAATTATGAATAAAGTCCAATAATAATGGATCAATTAGATTTGTTGGACTCAAAATATTGTCACAAAATTAGACTTATTTCTAACATGAATTGCCGATGACTATGTATGTCATAGACTGTCCATCCTCCTCGAATTGACCGTACTGAGGATACCCAACACACATTGTAACTGCGTCTAGCGATTGTGATAGTTGTAAATTCTAAAGATGTCTTTCAAACTAGCTTGTATTTGTGGCGCCCACACAAAAACTTGGGTTTGATTGTGGCTTCCTGCCTTCCATGAAACAAACAAACACATGATGATCTAGATGTCGTACCAGCATGCATAAATCCAACTTGCAGAGATACCTCCATATCCCTGGATCTGGATCTGAGATCCATACATCTAAGTACCATGTATTAACTCAATAGATGTCACGACCTGCTCCCAAATAATCGAATATGTGTCGGACACGCCCAACGTACGTTGAAAGATGCAACGAAGTAAGCTATACAAGTTTAAGGAAAACTCCAAGTCACTAGGTAATATAAACATCACAGCATCTATAAACGTTCCCAGAACATATCGCCATAATCCATTAAGTAATTTTTATACAATATTATATAAGATCATCTGGAGACAAATTCGGTAACCAGAATAAAATATACAACTATAAAATCTAAGTATAATATCCAGGAATGAGTCTCTAAGCAAATCTAAGAAATGAACTAGGCTAGATCTCTGCAAGTCCAATGATGTCATCCTGTTCACTATGGCCTCAAGCTTACCAACAACGTATTCAGTCATGAAAGGTGCTAAGTACAACCCCGACAAGAAACAGTCTACAAAGTAATCCTAAATACAGAAGAATAATAATATAGACTAAACCACAAAATAAAACAATGGTACAAGAACTAAAACAATGAAGAAGACAATCAATGCAGCATGTGAATTTAAAATATTAAACTAATGTGTGACCAACTAGGGACCACAATATCACAATAAGGTTCAGCTTAATCGTACTTGAGGTGTACGATTAGGTTATTCATAATACCTAGCTAAACGTATGGTAACATACTAGACAATATTTTTACAATCCCCGCAAGAAAACAATAAGACACAATATAATCAACAAGACACAATACAATCGTACGAATCTCGTGTCCAATATGAGAACATGAAGTATGACAAAATGACAAAGTAAAAGTTCAAGTCGGTGTACTTGCCTTGTCCTTCAAATCAAACGAGTCTTAAAGTCCACCTAGAATAGGGCAGTAATAGATTAGATTCTACAATAACAACAACTAACTAATATTGTTAACGAGCTAACTATCTATTGATATCAATAAGCTAGTTATATATATAAAAACTAACCAATAAATTACTAAATAAACATTTATATTTATTAATTATTAAAGTAGAAGTAATATTTAGAATAAGATATACATAATAGCAAATGTTATATAGACACTATTTAATAAAATTCTTAATAGCAAAATAATATATTAGAATTTCCATATAATTCTTAACAAAAATATTTTTAATGAATAGTGGAAAATATTTTGCTAGAAATATATTTTCTAAAACAATAGTTAGCACTACTAACTAAACTACTAATAATAACCAAAATAAAAATACTATGAATAATAAGGCAACAATATCACAAACTCATCATATCTCCTACAACCAGCCCATATTGGTCTGCCCCACAACAGATCCAAAACGTGAAGCCCTATTCCTATTTCTCTCCATTTAATTTCCTGCACAGCCCGACCGAGTGGATCAAGCCCACAGCTCAACCCTCAATCCATACTGCTACTATTTTTTTCTTTTTTTCTTTTTACCCAATCAGCCCAGCCCACCTGTTCAAAGTCTAACCCGGCCCAGTGTTAACAACTAAAACCTAAAATCTTTCCTCCCTCTCTCCTCACATTTCTATTCGTAGTTGCCCTTATCTTCTACAACATTTCCCCGCCGAGTAAAACCCTAACCCCAATCTCTATTCCCTACTTCTAGTGCTTACAACCCTAATTCGAGCTCGTCTTCTTCCCCAATGGTTCTTCTTGAAACCCTAGCCTATTATTTCTCTTCATCTATCAAACCCTAAACTTCATTTCTCCTAATTCACTCAACCTCCTCCACATCATACGAACCCTAGCTTCTAGGTTATCTTCTTCCCCAAAACTATCACTCACTCCCAAACCTCTTATGTCCAGCACCCCTTTTTACTCGAGAAAACCCTAACCCTAGGCTACTCTTCTTCCTCCTCAGTTCTTCCCCAAATGCTTATATGAAACCCTAATTCTAGGGAACAAGAGAATAAGAAGAGGGAAAGTAGATCGAGGCGGATGTTACTTCAGCGGTGCTTGAGATGAAGGTCGTCGCTCAGATCCGGCGACGGCTCGTCGTTCTGCGAAGAGGCAGCTCACGGCTCGAGGTGGCTGCACATAAACCGAAGAGCCAACTCGGTTATAAAAGTGGCAGTAGGGTTTTCTAGGCATCGCATGATCCTTAAGACTGGTGCAGCAGTCGAGGTCAGAAACTCCTTCCGTCGCTAGCTGTGGCACCTCGATGCTACTGGCTTCTCGGTGGTCAACTCTAGATTCGGTGGAACAACGGTGAGGTTGAGTCTTCAGTGGTGAGGCAAGGTCGAGGTCCGACGATCTGTGGCTCGACCCGATGGTGCAGCAAACCGGACACGACGAGTAGTACTAGAATCTGTGTCCAATCTGGACACGTCGGTGATGTTTCGGTAGTAGATGAGATGGTCGGGCAAAGTCCGAAGAGCTCACAGCGACGTGCGGCGTTGATCGACCATGGCAACAGTGAAGTGACGGGACAGTAGAGAACAGTGGAAATAAAATTTTGGAAAAATTTCTGACAGTATGTCAGTGTGGAGAACTGTGCTTGACAAAAAGAATAAAATAATAGCTTGTCCATTTATAATAAATTTCTGGTGTGTCCCCTAAGTCAGCTCTTGGTAGCACATCATTAAATAAACACAGATCTGGGAGCTTTTAGAAGAAAACAATAACTTATTCATAACTGATTGTAACCAACTAACTAATTTCATAACTAAATAATTAGAGTTAATAAAACAGAGTTAATAGATGAATTTAATTATTAAAACCATACTTAGTAAATAATAGTTAAAGATAATTTCAATCACATAATAGTTGAATTCTACCAGTGACCCACTTAAATAATAGGCTTACTTTAGAATTCACAAATTTAAATAATTGTTAACTAGATTACCATGAGTATATAATAACAAAGCTGACTAAAACAGAATTAATATTCAAAAGTAAATATCATAACCTTAAATACAACCTGAAGAAATTAATAATCATGATTACCATTAACGGTAATCAGCAATAAGAATTATATATAGAGCTAAGAAATAATATTCAATATTATAAAGTGAAATGAATTAGTAAAAATTATTTTTATTTAAGAAACTAAATCTTTATATAGCAACCATTAGTATATTCTTGAATAGAATATAGAAAGAAAATCTAAATTCACCAAAAGTTGGTTTAGGGAGTTACAAATCTATTCCCCTTAGAAAAATTTTGTCCTCGAAATTTCAGGGGTTGCGATAGAGGTGAATAAAAGTTCTAGCAAGAGTTACTAAGAAACAACAAAAGACTAAACAATTTATTAGGTACTAATCCAACAAGAAATTATTATAAACTAAGAAACACAAAAGGTCCAACAATGAGTTACTAGGAAATGAAAATTTCTATATGGAACCTTATGGTAACGGAAATGATTTCTGAAAATGGAACCAATCGATAAAATTTTAAATAAGGCCGAAGCAAATCAAGACAATTCTGATAAAGTTTTCAATGACGATAAGAAATAAGACATGATATAGTCTCAATAGTATTTGGAATATGTTTATATATATGAAACCACTTTTCCTATAGTTCATGTCCCGCCAGTATGCATCTGGCTGCCATAAACCTTTGGTTCTATGGCTCAAATAATGATAGATCACCAAATATTCTATCAACTTTATCCAATATTGTCGGAACAACTTAAGAGATCAAAAATATTATGTTTTAAGGAAATAGGCTCGATAATATCCGAGAACCTTTGAATACCTAGAATTACTTCGACTTAGAGCCCATGCCACGCTAGTGCGCAGCTGGCTGCAGTGAACTCGCGGTCTATATAATCCAGATAAATGACTGTAGTACGCATCTGCCACGTCGCGTAGGTCGTCGAATACCTTCTCAACTTTATCTATAGGAATTTCAAAGTAATTTATGAAAATCCAAACAACTAATAAGTCCTAATCATGATGGAAATTGAAGTTATCGGTTCTTTAGTAAACAAGGAGTTTTATTAGATACTAAGAAACAAACAGTAGAATAAAAAGGCTACATAATAAATCTTGAATAGGAACAATGACTCCATTTGCAACAAGAAAGTTTTTAGGAAAAATCTTGGTGTTAAGAGAAAATATTTGAAAGGTTCAAATATTATTAATCCAATATTTATACTAGCAAAATATATATAGATAATAATCACAGAAGCCTCAAATGCAGTGAATCGATAATCACGATGTTTTGTGTCTAAGCAACCTGAAAAATAGAACAATTGTTAAGTATGGCCTAAACTATAGGATAATAAGTAAACCTAGTCAACTATAACCATAACCATCTCCCACAGATCCTATGCTGTGATGAGTTTTTCTTAGTTCACAGGTTCCCCAATAGCAATCTATAGCCTAAGCGCCATTAACATGGACATGCATGGGCCACTACTAAAAATATATCACGATCCGCTCTCAAATAATCAGATACGAGTCGGACACGCCCAGGCTACGTTGGAAGACGCAACGCAGTAAGCTGTACAAGTCTAAGGAAAACTCTAAGTCACTAGATAATATAAATATCACAGCATCTATAAACGTTCCCAGAACATATTGCCACAATTCGCTAAGTCATTTTTATACAATATTATACAAGATCATCCGGAGATAAATCTAGTAACCAGAATAAAATATACAACTATAAAATCTGAGTACAATATCCAGGAATGAGTCTCTAAGCAAATCTAAGAAATAAACTAGGTAATATCTCTACAAGTCCAATGATGTCATCCTGCTCACGATGGCCTCAAGTTCACCGACAACATATCCAGTCAGGAAAGGAGCAAAGTATAATTCGGATAAGAAACAATCTACAAAGTAATCTGAAGTATACAAGAGTAATAATATAGACTAAACCACAATATAAAACAATGGTACAAGAACAGGAACAATGAACAAGACAATCAATACAACATATAAATTTGAAATATTAAACTAATGTATGAACAGCTACGAACCACATATCACAATAAGGTTCGGCTTAGTCGTACGTGAGGTGTACGATTAGGCTATTTACAATACAAGTTAGAACATGATGCTTGGGGCCTATGATGTGGCTTCAACATAGGCGACATGCTTGGCACAGGGGTGTGGCGTCGAGTCGTAAGTCTTGGCATATAACTTGCATTTGTTGGATCTGAGTTGTCTGGAGTTTAAGTCAGGAACTGTCGCAAGGCAAAGTCGGTCGACACAATTTCAGAAGTCTTGATTGGGTCAGTTGGTGATCAAAGTAGCAAGGGCCGCGAGGCGGCGATATGGTTAAGTCTCATTAAGTTGCGACGCAGGGCCTCAGCAAGGGTTTGTAGCACGGTCACACGAAAATGGAGTCGGTCATGTAGTTGCGTCTCTGATTTGGGCCGTAAGGCAAGCACGACTTGATAGGTTAACGTTGTTGGCACGATGAGGGTCTAGAGGCAAAGCATGAGTTAACATTGTTGACGCAAGAACGGGATGGTCTAGCGACACAAAATAGGCCAAGGCGTCTGTCCTAAAACCGATTCTAAGGAAAGAGGAGAAAGACAATCATAACGGGACTATGTTACACACAAAGTAAATTAACGTTTTGGTTTCGTATGGGTGGGCGAGAAGCTCATCCCACCAGTACAGTTGAGTACTGACACCCACATAGTTTTCATGTGCAGGCACAGGTAGAAGATCGTGGCATGGAGCTCGCTTGGATGTGTCGAGGCATGGAGTTCCTTGGCGATTCAAAGCGTGCGGCCGTATGTATTCAAGACTTATACGGGACATAATGTATGGATATCGCCTTCCGAAGCATCCGCTGGCTCGAGACTTGTATTGAGAGATGGGAGAGAGTAGAGTGAACTTGTAATAAAAGAAAAGTGAGCTTGAGAGACTTATAATCTTGGCCTTGTGCCCCATTGTAATCTATGTTTCAATATCAATAAAGAGCTTCTTTTGAATAACTTGTGTTTGTTCTAAATTTCCACTGCTATTATTCAATGTCTCTGCTTGGGTCTTTTGTGCGACGACCCTGTCGCAGCCGCTGAAATCGGCCGTTATGGAACCCGTCTTGCACGAGCGCAACCTAGGCTCATGCGGCATCACGCCTTAGTGAGGACGATCGCTCCTAAGGGAGCGGGGCATGACACATACGACAGTCAATCCTTGTCTCAGACAAGATGTCTCATGCGGCCCTGTTAAGCTCTGTGTTCGACCATCTCTCTTGCGGGCCAGACTCCATACGGCCTATTGAGAACGTGGAATATTCCAACCAGGACTCTTCTTACTATGCGCCTTCATGTGCTAAGTTGAAGAAGTCTAGGACAGTGCAGGCCCAACAGGCCCAGTCAACTGTCCAAGCTACTGACCGTCAGCGGGCACCGCTAAATCTTATACGGGCCCCCGATGGAAAGTTGTACAGAACCACCCGCGTCCAGTCCCCCAGGGCTAATGGACACGGTGGGTCTTTAAGGTCTCCCTCCAACGATCAAGAGCAAGTGCTTTTACCAGCCTCAGATCTGGGAGCAAACATGATACCTATTACATGTGTGCTCGGGATACCCGAGTCCACAAATTTGATGCAAAGGTAGATCAGCCTGCTATCGACTTGCGTGAGGTGATTACTCATAAATGCAACGAGGCAACCTTGGCATAAGATGAGTCCCTTCCGGAATGTCGTTGCACCCAAGTCATCATCAATTGCTGCTGCGACAAGTCGACAACACCTGAAGATCGGCAGTCCATTTTCCAACAACTACAGCAGCCAGCATCTTTCCAACAACAGCTTCAGAAACAGATACAAATTTCGGGAGACAAGGAACTTCCATTCGCCTCATGTAACTCAATCAGAAGATTCCTCCCAGCAAGGGAGGAAAGAAGACATGCTCTTCCAGTCCGACAATCTCAGCCAGCATTGCAAGGAAACTCTTGTCTGGAGGATTGCCACTGGCAACCACAGGGGGTGTCTATTTAGGCACTCGATCCAAGAAGAAGCTTCCAGCACCTAGGAGTGCACCTTTGGCCTCCTTGGGAGTAGATAAAGCTGGGGGTAGCAGTCCCCTCAAGATATGCGATAACCCGATGTACCAAAAGCATACACAGGGGGTAGAGATCCCAAAGAAGTACGCAACAGATTTGGACTTCCCTGAGGGCGACCGCCCTCGCCAAGACGTTGCGACTTCCTGCTTAGGGGGTAGCACCCCTCCCGAGTCCAAGGAAGATGACATTCCAACATTCCTCGATAATTTCTCTGTACCAGGGTATGACACAAAGAGCACCTTTGCTACAATCCATTCTATCTCAACCCACATGAGGACAGTCTTTATGGCCGATGATGATCATAAAGTGCCTACTGACCGACAACGTCTTGAAGTGCTTGAAGCCATGCTCCTGTACTTGGTCAAGTCTGTAGACGAAATCAAAGTCGCCTTGCCAACTCAACCAGCAAGGACGCTAGGACAAACAATCTTGGGGCCCACAGTCAATACGGACTCCAACACGACCACCCCCCTTTGGGTGATGATCCTTTAGGAGCATCCGTTCCTTCAACTATAGATGAAGCTAAGGAGGCAAGGAGGAAGGTCCAGGAGCTTCGAGCAATGTTCAATGCCCGAGACTCCTCCCGAGACCTCAGGATACGGCAGCCATATCCCGTCGCGTGGAGAGATGTTCTTTTTCTCCAACGCTACAAAACGTTCCATATAGATTCGTATGACGGAAAGACCTCTGCTAGTCGGTACATGACTTATTTTGAGGTCACAACTGACTACTTGCCGCATAGCGACACCATCCTCACACGATTATTCATCGGAGCATTGAAGGGGATCGCGTTCGACTGGTACCGCAACCTTCCAGACAACTACATCCATTCGTTTGACGACTCCAAGCACATGTTCCTGGAACGATTCTACGAAGTGGGGCATGATGTGATAATGTCATCTCTCATGGACGTCATTCAAGAAGAGCAGGAACTGACAAGAAACTATATCGAGCAGGTCCGCCAAACCGTAATGAGATTGCCCCAAGGCAATCCCGAAAGCTCCTTGATTAAAATCTGCCAGAAGAAGTTGCTCCCCGTAATTAGCCTCTAGATGGGCGACGATCAGTTCAGGGACTAGACGACCTTCATCATAAGTACTACCAATATGGAGGCAAAGTTGAAGAAGGCTTGCCAGTTGGGATTACACATCCCGGATGAAGAAGACGAAGGCAAACATCCTGGTTCCACCAACAACAACAGTGGCGACACCTCCAACCGGGACAATAAAGGCAAACATGCTATGATCGCTGATGCGACCAAGAAGCCTGAACAAAAACAAGGAGAAGGTCAGTAGCCCAAGGTGAATTACTCATTTGAAGATAGTCATGTCAAACCTATCTTCGATATGCTCTTGCAAGGGGGTAGGATCCAGCACCCTCCACCAAGGCGCAAGCCTCGAGCGGCAGAAATGGAGGACCCAAAATATTGTCACTTCCACCGCTATGTCCATTATTCCACTCATGACTGCTTCCAGTTAAAGCGGTACATCCAGAGTCTTATCGACTCCAAAGTTCTGTCGCTAGACTTTGAAGAGGTTAATGTGGCGACAAATATGGTGTCAATTCAGTTTGGCGACTTCCCTCCAACAAGCACTATAGACGGGGCAATACCTGTCACTCGGGTAACGATGGAGGTTACCAATCTTCCACCCGTTCGGAACCAAACATCTGGATTGGTACCTCTCACCACATCGCGAGGAGAGATCATGTGGGTGCATCCGGACTTAGTGCCCAAAGTTTTCCAGGCGGTGTCATCTCCTACCAACAAGAAGAAGGACAGGAAGTCCAGATCTTGTCATATAATTTCAGCCAAAGTTGAGGAAGCGGCGGCCGTGGTTACCCGGTCTGGGGCACAAATCCAGGCCACTCTGGGTAGTTCAGTTGAAGAACCTCAGCTAGCAACACTGTCGGCCACTGATGTCTTGGGGCTATCTCAGCCTCCATCGGCGGACAGATCCAAGCCGAAGAAAACCCGCTTCGACAGTCCGCTCCGTAAAGATGTACCTCAGGGGTTGGAGAGACCTCACAACTTTGACATATTAGCACAATTGGCTAATACACCGACAAAGTTGTCATTATACGAGCTTCTAAGGCTCTCCAAAGATCTTCGTGTCGCATTGAGTGAAGCGCTCCAAAATGTTGACCCCTACTTAGCCTTGGTCAAGCCTCAAAGGGAAGACCCGTCAGCAGACCTCCAGGACACCAACTGTGCAGATACAATGCCCAACATCATATTCATCCCACAGGACATACTGATCAAAACCAACATGCATGATCGCCCCTTTTACTATACTGGATACATAGACGACATCAAGGTGGATCGAATGTATATCGATCCTGGCTCGTCGATAAGCATCATCCCCAAAAGCTTGCTTTAAGTCCTCGACATCCCTATGCACCGGCTAGTAGCGACCAACACCGCCATTAGAGGTTTCAACTCAGGAAGGAGCTATCCCTTGGGGAAGATCCGATTGAAATGTCAGATTGGTGACCTGAAGACGGAGGTTGCCTGCTACGTCATAGATACAGACACGTCCTACAACATCCTCTTGGAGCGTCCGTGGATACATGAATATATGATCATGCCATCCACCCTCCACCAATACTTCAAGTATGTCAGTCAGCACGGCTTCGTGAAGACTGAATTCGCCGATATCCATCCCTTCAAGGGGGTTGAATCCTATTATTCTTCGGAGGCGTGTCTATATGAAGAATACAAGAAACATATAACCGACGAACCAGAGGCCATCATAGGGCCAGAGAAACCCTTGAGAATTCATCTCTAGGTCCGTAAACTGGGCAAAGCCGCACCCCTTGTCTCAACTTTGCATAAAGAGGTGCCGAGTTCTCTTGCCTCACCTACGCAGTTGGAACCAATGGTCATCCGGCTCCCGAGATCCAGCCAAGAACCAAAACCTGTCATAAGGCCGATGGTGAGCCGATTGCCGAAATCCAATCAAAGGCAGCATGAAGATGCAAGGCCCTCTGTGACGCTGATGGTGATTCGATTGCCGAAATCCACTCAACGGCAACCTGAGGACACGAAGTCCTCTATCGAGCCCATGGTTATCCATTTCCCCAAATTGAGCCAACAATCAAATATCGACCCGAGGCCTTTAGGCAAGCCAGTGCCACTAACAGAACCCTTGGTGGTCAAGCTGCCTAAGACAGTATCCCAACCTCTGGGCTCGCAGGGGGTAGCTAAAGAGGACATAGAACTCGCTAAGTACCTGGTTGCACAGGTAGATAGCCCCTCTCCTGATGAAGTAATCCCTGTCAACAAAGTTTCTTATTTTATCAATAAGAGGCTGTCGTTGGACTAAAAAAGCCTAGAGTGTCGAGTTATGTATATCAGGTACCTCTGAACTTACGCTTTGTTCCCTCCGAGGGGACTTACATTGCATCTCTCCGAGTGACAAGTCATGTATATTAATACCTCTGAACTTTCGCTCTGATATTTCGACTGTCATATCTCCTAACTTAACACCTGTACCCAGTTCGGATGAAAGACATGCCGTTAAGACAATAAAACCTATCATGTCCATATTACTTCTGTTGGGTTTTGTCTCGAATCTATTACTCGCACCACCAGTGCGCAAAAGAGTAATAGGTCCACCAAAAGATTATGCCTGATTATCGTGTGTCACGTCCATATTACCTCTGATACCGATAGTCTTTCGACTTAACAGCTGTGCCCAACCAAGGATAAAAGACAAGGTGATAAGACCCCAAAACCTATCAAGTCCATATTACCTCTGTTGGGTTTTGTTTCTAATCTATTACCCGCACCGCCAGTGCGCAGAAAGGTAATAGGTCCACAAAAGTTATCATAATTTATTACTCGCACCATCGGTGTACCAAAGAGTAGTAGGTCCATAAAATATCATTCAAACTATTTGCTCATATTTCTAGATGCACAAAAGGGCAATAGGTCCATAAAAAAGTCCCCCAGTGGGATGTCCTTTACCAAACACCAATGTTGTATTAGACCCTCTAGTACAAGCACCTCAGATACTATAAATGAAGAGTGGAGTGAATGTATTATGCTTGTTCAAAATTAGTTACATTCACAAGACAACAACTCTTACAAAAAAAGGAAAATCTACTACTCATCAGCAACACATAACTTGGTGAGAATGTCTTCCAACTGCGCGGTTGAGCTCTCAATTCTCAGCCTGGCTCGGCGTTCAACTTCCCGGGATAGCTTTTTAGCATCCTCAAGATGTGAATGAGCCTGTCAATTCTCCTCTAATTTCTTCAGTGCTCCCTCTAGAGCCGCGGAGGCTCGTGTGACTTCATCAATCTCCTTGCAAATCTTCTCTCTCTCCTGACGAGTGGCTTGGAGCTCGGCCCCCAGAGATGTTAGCCTGGCCTAGAGCTGGAGGAGCTATACGTTAGTTTCGGACATAGCATGAACAGTAGTCTCCTCACGAGTCAAGCAAATCTCACCCTCTTGGCTCAGCCAGTTATATTTAAGAGACAACTTATGGAGGTCCTTCTCCAAGATGGGTTTGGTCGTCTCCTGTACAGCCTTCACCTTTTCCACGACTGTCATAAGAAAAGCACGCTCCTGCTCTACTGCAGCAGACACATCGACCTACCGCAGTTTTTGCAACTAGATTAGGCACTGATCAGCCTCTGCCAGCTTATGCTTCAGAAGGACGACCACCCCTTCCCCACCCGAAAGCGTCTTCGGTAGGTCAATCTAGGGGCACAGTGACGGGCTACGGCAAACGATGTTCCCCTCCTCAAAGCAGCCTCAACCCCCCGTTTCAAATGGGGATAAAAGCTCTCGACTATGTCCATTGATGACTCGTCTAAATTCTCCAGAGAGGACGGCATCGAAGAGATGGCACCTAGGGAAGCTGAAGGCATTTGGGAAGGAGGTACACCTGAGCTTGATGACTCTGTTAGAAGGGAAACAAACCCCGAACAATGGGATCTCCGTGCAGCGACAATCTCCTCCTCTGCAGTCCGAAGAAGCTGAAAATTGGGCAGGACAGAAAGTCAAACCTCCGGGGAAGAGACAGGTCCAGTCGATCCAGCATCCACCAAAGAGGTTGAAGGTGCCGGGACTTCTATTCTCAATACGACGGAAGGCACCTCAACTTGAGCCGGAAGGGGAGAAGGAACACTTCTTGCTTGTACCAGGTCAGCCCTTGGATCCTCTTCTTTCTCTTCCTCCATGGCCACATCCATCATTAGTAGTGGAGAGGCAGGTCTTGTAGGTCCAGAACAACCAACAATCAGCTTGACCCAAAGAAGATGGAGTTGAAGCAAAAAATCTCCTCATCGGTAAGAAAGCGACATAGCTTACCAGAGGTTAGGGGCAAAGACTGAGGCTCAGTCGGAGTAGTTTCAGCTTCTCCCGTCGCCTCCACAACTCCAGTGAGGTCAGCGGCACCCGAACCGTCCATGTCTGCCTCTTCAGCCCCCGTCGCTCCAGGTAGAGACGTAATGATATCAGCACCAGTTTGTGAGGGCCCTACAACTCCAGGGTCGGAACCCAAAGAGGAAACTGTATGGGCGACTTCTAGTGATAGAAGGTTTGATTCCCCCGATGCCTGTAAAGAAGAGCCTTCAGATAACATCCTAAGGACAACATTGGGGCTTGTCATAAAAGAACTTACCCCCATGTTGACTTCGGTGCCACTACCCGTTCCCTCAACGGTAAGCCCTTGGAACCTAGCCGCAACTCGTTTCTGAGAACGAGGTCTATCAGCGACAAGAGGATCCGGCCTGCTTCGTTTGCACAGACGATTCGACACAGGGGAAGGCACAAGCATAGCCAAAGGACTTGCAGAGGGCTGGAGATCTTCAGAGTTATTTTCCTCCTCCTCCGTACTGTCAGAGTCAGAATCAGAAGCTTTTGACTTTCCCTTCCTCGTCCTCTTACGGGAGTCCTTCGGTCGCTCCTCCAATTTCATACCAACAATAAAACTAGTACGGGGATCAAAGTCATTAGGAGGCGCATTCACAGACACATGACAAAGGGCCGCCATATATGTGATATGCCCCGAAGTCTCAGCCTCAGGTAGGACGAAGCTGGCTTGGGTATGGATCGCTGAATAAAAGTGCCAGGCCCGGATACCATCCAAGAAGCTCCCCTCTAAACCCAGGCAAGGGTTAGGGTTGTCCAAATATAATTGGCTATACCCGAATTGTCGAGAATACCGGCTAGGTAGATACGGCTCGAGGTATATAACATTACGGTTACGGTATACCAGATGTGATGGATGGATACTCTCCAACCAGTGAAATAGTTTTTCAGATAGAGCCTGGGGAGCAACAGCACTATCAAGGTGAACGCCTCCCATCTCTTCCTCAGTGAAAGATGGAACTGACACAAAAAAGAGTATCTATCCATCCGTGAAAGAGCGGCTCGACAGTCGAAAAAGCTGGTACAGTTCCAGGGCATGTCACGATAGTAGTAGATGAAGGCATCGTCACTTGTCGTATTTCCCTTCGGACCAAGTCGCATCAGAGAGGGGCTGTCAACCCCTTGACCAAAGTTTTCCTCTTATATTTTTTTATTATTTTATTTGCCTCATATGAATATTGTGTTTATATTTGTTTCCTTGAAATACCAATGGAGAGCCCAAGAAGTAATACTGGTATTTTAGGGAATAAAGTGCAAAAGCTCCCTATTCAAATATTCTTAAACCCGAACGCTTATCCCCTGTTTCCGAATCCAGTTTGAAATCAATGATCAACCTTTATCAAGAGCTTAGATAAGAACAGATCACATCCTTCTTATCTCCTCTAAACTGACCATATACTAGTATATAGAGGGAGGATTGTAGCCGTTCCCCCACTTTTCCTCATCGAAACCGTAGTCTTCTTCGCAAGATCTGTGGACTCCTCCCCCTCGATACTGTCGACACGCCTTTAGCAATTTTCAGGGTTTCTTCTTTGAGGTAAGAATCGAAACCTCTCTTCTCATTAAGTAGATCATGGTACATGTTCGTTTAATTTACTAAGAGGAGCTAGGTTATCAAATTTGGGGGGGGGGGTTCAATGTCCATATCAATCGTCTAGATTAATGGTATAAGCGACCCATAGGCACATATGATTTGGATACCTGAACATATATTATAGGATGTCCTCGTACTATTGTAGGCAAGAAGTATGACAGATAGGGCAGTTATGGAGTGGGCTTAAATAGACTGAAATGAGTTATACCTTGATATATTGATTGCACATCAAGTAGTATCCTGCACAAGTTGTGTCGATTAGCACAAGTCTTAAGGGACACATGGAGTTCAATGTACAGATGAACCTTGATACGGATTTGGGGCCAATGGCCCTGTGTAGGTAATTAGAAGAGGTCATGAAAACTTGTGTGACCCCCAAAGACTTCGCGAAGAAGTCACCAATATACGACATGAGTCTATGTGCAGTTAACAAGCAATCACCCAACCTATACTAGAGTATGGCAGTTTGGAGAACCAAGTATACATGGGGATGTAGGATGGAATACACCAATAGGTTAAGAATGTAGGAATAGAGTTCAACATAGATATAGGAAATATCATGGGGAGATTACCTTGGGTTAATAACCAAGTGTAAGGAGGGTTCCTGCAGAAGCAGCAGAGCCATACTGATGTGAATGGGATTAGGGTGAATAGGCATATGTTAGGATAGGTTAAGAAGATTATAAAGTATATGTTAGATAGAAAAAATAGAGTATCAGTTTACCCCTGACACATAAATTGCATATCCTAGACAAATTGCACTGATGTATCTTTTATTCACTGATACATTAGTTGCATATCCTGCATAACTGGGGAGGATTTCAAAGCTTAGAGGGGAAATATTATTTGGGAAGGGTGCTTGGATAGTAAGGATAGGATTTGGGAGCACAGAGGTGGACTATGATACTATCTCGAGGATTAGAAAAATAAGAATTTAGGAGAAACATGTATCAATAACTAGGTGCATAAATTCAAATATGGGGACTGATATGCATGTGGAAAGGTAACCAACAAGGGTGGGTTCAATAGGAAAGATAGGAATATCTGCCAATAGCCAACTGTAAATAAGATACCTATATCTATGTATCAGAGATGCCATCATTGGGCATGTCAGATACGCCAAAGTTGGGAAGGTTTCTAAATTGTGCTCTTATTTGTGTCCATTGGGACATCAGTAGCATAGATGTATCATGTTTTATGAATGGTGTCAAGGAGTAAAGAGTATCAGTACTAAGCGGGCATATGGGGGAAGTTAGATGTAACTCTGTGAATGTGTGTACTTGCGTATGAGAGACATAGAGGTGCGCTGTCGTATCAAGTTTACTCAATGAGGGCTTCTATGGGTCGTAGGTAGGCAGAACAGTTAGTTGGGCATAAGAGTATCAGAACCAAGAGAGGTATCACATGGAGGAAACAATTTCACCACCTCAATGTTGTGAAACTGTTAGATCAACAAATGGCAATAGCAACCTATCCTACATCAGCGCATTATATCTTTATGAACAAAATGTCAGGAATCCCAGTTGAGAGTATAAGTGAGAGTATGTTAGAGTAGACAGGGCCATTCCTGCACTAATGGAAGCAACACCAGATAATTAGGATCAAGGACTTACCCACTGTCATGTGCATATACATTAGAGAGGGACCGGTCGTGTGTGGGTCTATATACATAAATATATGTGTGCTAGGAACACTCATATATGGGTGTCTCAGGTGGAATACAGTAGTACTAGTGAAGTAAGCTCTAGGTAGGTTGTGTGAACCAAATGGTGAGTACAGAGTCCATGAACTGCACAGAGCAGTTTGAGCATGATCTATTTGTGTAGACAGTAAGGTACCAGCTGGAGACTAGGATATGGCAAGTTGTAGACCCTTGTACAAATGAATAAGTAGAGATTAGCATCTGTTGTGGTCAGTAAAAATTTAGGAAGGTAATAAAGTGCACGAAATAAATGGGTATCATAGTAAACCATTAGTAGCCGTACCTTTACAAATAGGTAAAAGTACCCTAAATAAATACTAGAGTTGTAGATTACCAGCATAAGTGGAAGTAGGTAACCTAGGCTACTCATAAACCAAAATAATAAGATATTAGAAATTGGCTTAGTTATTTCAATATCATGTATTGATCATTATAAATTATCAAATAGGTTACTTGGACTGACTTAGTGCTCGACCCGTGCCAGCAGCTCAGGACCACAAGCAAGTATACCTTGCCTTTCGACACAGCTTTATTTATATGCACTGTCTTTTTATTATTATCCAGTTTTTCTCGTATTATTAACATGTATCTTTCATATCCTGCTTATATACTTGTATCATTGCTATATAAACCGTGTTCACAGTTAGCTTTGTATCTTATTGGATGTATTCATTTGAGCCATGATCGAGTCATGTCGTGGGTCGAGAAGTCATGAACTTACCTCCTTGTCTTGAAATCTTGAAGCTAACCTACGAGTCCATAATAGGGGCGAGGGTTAGTAGCTATTTGTGTCTTAAGCTAACCTGCGAGTCCACACTAGGGACGAGGGTTAGTAGTTATTGGTCTACACCTGCGAGTCCAAACTAGGGATGAGGGTGATGCTAACCTGCGAGTCCACACTAGGGACAAGGGTTAGTAGTATATGGTTCACACCTGCCAGTCCACACTAGGGGCGAAGGTGATGCTAACCTGCGAGTCCACACTAGGGACGAGGGTTAGTAGTATATGGTTCACACCTGTGAGTCCACACTATGGGCGAGGATGATGCTAGCCTGCGAGTCCACACTAGGGACGAGGGCTAGTAGTTGTTCAAACCTGCGAGTCCATACTAGGGACGAGGGTTTGAGTATTCGATTTGACTATCCGTAACTTTTTGACATGAGTTCTCTCGTCCTCGTTCATTAGTTCATTTATGTGTAGACAGTATACAGATTCGTATTTATTCATTGCTTAGTTTTACTTGTTTATTCTGTATTTTTTTTATGCATAATAAACTGTTAGAAAGGCTCGCTTTTATGTATCTTGCTAGTCCTCTGAGGACCTGATGATCTCTTCAAGTTTAGCCGAATTTGAGTCAGGAGCAGTTGAGCCGGTTGAGTCAGCACCAGATCGGGAAGCTTTGCAGTTGGGGTTGCCTTGATTAGCAGGTCGTATTCAGTTAGTATATTTCATGTATTTATTTCTCATTCCGTCTATTGGTAGTGGATTTATGTCCACCGGACGTGATATTGAATCTTGAATATATTCAGTCATATTATTCGATTTTCATTGATCTTGGTTGATTCGATTATTTTGAGGATGAGATATAGTTTACCATGTGATTTTAGATTACCGTGACTTGTGTATAGACTGCGTACTATAGCCGATACTGCGGCGTATGCTGGGCTTTGACACGTTTCGTATCCAAAAAGCGGGTGCGGGTCATGACAGGGGCAATGCAAACAGCCACCCCATTAAATAATAATATGGTAGCTCGATTCTGTCGAAGGGTTTCGTATGATCATGAGCGATAACTTTTGACGTAAAAATACGAAGACCCCTATAGATGTTGCATACCATAGAAGAAAGCAGAGCCAACTTGTCCCCAAAGACCAGCTTTACCGTCGGAAGAATTAGATTGCGGCTAATCCTCTCAATCGAACCCGAGCCTACCGAAACAACGCAAACCCTTAATCATATCATCAGGTATCCGACCAAGATGGCCTTAGCAGACAGAGGCTGGTTATCATTATAAAAATAGTTAAAAGGGTCACTCAGGCTCCTAAATCTGTCACCAGCAGCACGGGCCCTCTTAGTGCTTTTCACCTGAGCATCCATATGTTCCAGAGATTGGGGACTCCTAACAGCAACTCGACTGGAAGCGTTAAAGCTAAAAAGATAACCAATCCAAGCCTTAGTATGAAGAAGGTTCCCTTCCAAACTATCGTCCTTTTTCTTGGATATTTGTTGACATGTACTATGGTGACATAGCACTTCTTGATATACGGCAAGGAATTCGGGATACTGCCGCTCTAGTTCCTCGAACTCTTTGTTTGTCGGGGTATACTCCTCATAGTCTTTATCACCCCAGGACAATTTGGACACACCATGCATCTCATGATGAGCAAGCCCCATCTCTCCACCGGGAGTAAAGAAGGTCCCCGTCCGGCAGTTGTACATCTCAAGCAATGCCATGAATAATTTTGGGTTCATAAACAAGCCGTAGCAGGAACCCCTAATGGCGTAATAGAGGCCAATTCGTCGTAGGATATCCTTATACTCCGCAGGATCCAAGAAGTCAGATTGACCCATGGAGGGGAACGATGCTGCTAGTTCAGTAATAAAATCTCCCTACAGGGTATGACCCTTTGTGAGCAATCTGATTCAAAAAGGTATCAGCCTCAGAGAATAGCATATTGGGCTTCAGTTTGTTGATGAGACTGCTAGGAGCCAGCCCAATGACAGAGTAGCTCATTGTTTCCTTTACTGCAACCACTGACCTTATGGGGTTATTAAAATGGATATGGCCAATGAAGATCCCCCGCAGATCCAGAGTTAAAGAACACAACATTTTCCTCTCAAAAGGTACCATATTGAAGCTTGATAGGGGAAGTGGCGCTCCATTAAGGGTATGTGAATTGCTTCCCCCCGAAAATAGAAATCCCAGCTCTCAAATGTCTCTATGATGCTCAGGTCTAAAATAATTAAGGCATCCCCGAATAGAAACATAGGCTTCAGATGAACGCCATTCAGTTGCCCGGAGTTCATCATACTAAGTAAGAAGAAGAAGGACTGGCTTTTGATCTCCCTCAACCGGTCTTCAGGTTGATTTCAGGTGAGCTGAGTTGACATACGTTCGACTATCTGGTCAAAACTCACACCTAACGCAGATTGGGCATATCTTATCAGGAGCTCCCCCGATGGAGCTGTGGGCAAGTTCACTGCAAAGGACATAGAAGAAGTGAAGTTAGAAGAAGTTCCCTTTTTCAGCTATACGGCCAAGCCAAACAAAACTCATGCGGCTCAGTCATGAGGCACTTATATGGCTCAGTCATGAAGTACTCATACGGCTCAGTCATGAAGCACTCATGCGGCTCAGTCATGAGGCACCTATACGGTTCATACATCCCAATCACGAAGTGCTCATGCGGCTCAGTCATGAAGCGCTCATGCGGCTCAGTCATGAAGTACTCATACGGCTCAGTCATGAAGCACTCATGCGGCTCAGTCATGAGGCACCTATGCGGTTCATACGGCCCAATCACGAAGTGCTCATGCGGCTCAGTCATAAGCGCTCATGTGGCTCAATCATGAAGTACTCATGCGGCTCAGTCATGAAGTACTAATGTGGCTCAGTCATGAGGCACTTATGCAGTTCATACGGCCCAGTCATGAACTGCTTATGCGGCTCAGTCATAAGGCACTTATGCGGCTCGGTCATGAAGTGTTCATGCGGATCAGTCTTGGGGCACTTATGCAGTTCAGGTTCGAATGATCAGTGCTTATACGGCTCAGCCCATGTAGCCCTATCATACAAAATACATACGATCCAAATAAGATAGGGCATGCATCGACGAAGCTTAAAGCACAAAGGGGATATATGACAGGCCCGCGCATAAAATATACGATATAGCCATTCAAAATTTTAGTCGTCGTCTTTCTACCGTCCTTACCCTTGATAAGGGGTTGCACGTCAGGATGAATGGAAGGAGAGTCTGCCGCCCTCGACGGAGAGGCAGGTCCCTTCCCTTTGGCCGCAGCACTAGTTGACTTGGAAGCTTTTGGAGCCATGGCTGAACTGAGAAAGAAAGGATGATGAAGACGAAGGAGAAGGAGGTAAAAGAGAAAAAAATCTCCCTCCGAAATGACTCCTATTTATAGAGTTTCTGAAGATAGTCGCTTCGATTCTCGAGATCATTAAGATAATGATGACATTTGGGGATTTTATCCCTAGTAACCGTCGATTTTATCTCAAAAAGAGAACCCAAATCCAAAAAAGAATCAAGAAATTAAATACAGCAGTGACAGTTGGCAGGCTGGATGGGGTCTCTCTGCGGCTCAAGATCCCTCTGTAGTGCAAAATTTTCCTGTGGCTAAAGATCTCTCCTGACTTGAAGAATCCCTGCGGCTTGACATATCTCCATGCTTCTTATTCAAAGTATTCCAAATTTGCAATTTGAAAACTTTGAAGGGGGTCTTGTAGAAGCATAGAAAATATGAGGATGCGGATCACAACTGGTCCGTATAAAGGAGAGCAGCAAGACTGATTCAGCACCCCATACGGCCCGTCTGCAGCCAGACTGATTCGAGCCGCAGAAGGAAGAGATGCGGCTAAGTTGATCACTCATTCTGATAAAGCTGACGAACTCTGTCAAATCTGACAAAAATGATAGCTCTGACACTCTGACAAAAAGATAAGACGTGATCAGACAAAATGTCATGTCACTAAAATAGGGTTCATTGCTTAGACATAGTCATATGGCCAGAAGGATTGCTACCCGAGCCGCCCGAACCTTATGCGGTTCAACCTATACGGCCCTAAAAAGTCTCTAAGCTTCATATGGCCAAGGGTGACTGTAACCTGAGCCGTATGTGCTTTGTGCGGTCCAAAACATAGAATTTATGCGGTTCAAAAGGCCTTAAGTTACATGCAGATAAGGAAAACTGCAGCCTAAGCTGTATAAGTCCTATGCGACCGAAGACTGAGAGACTCATGCGGCTCAAAATGACTCCAGATTAGTCCTATCCTAGGATAGGACACGTGGAAGGTTGACCAAGTCTCAACCACCCAGATTTGCTGCAACAGAATCCTAAAAAATTGCCAGCTGGCGGCCAAAGAGCGGGTCTTTATGTGCTATTATAGCCACGTGGCAACGGGCCATCTATGCGGCTCAAAACATGCATCACTATAAATAGTAGGGTGCCACACTCCTACAAAAGGCTGGCAACCTACGAAGGACAATTTCTTCAAGAGCTAAGACTGTATCGGATAGTCTACGAAGTAAGGCAGAGTTGATAACACTTTCCCGAGCCTCCACCGTCACCCCCCCAGAATCAAAAACTAAACAATTGTACTTAGATTGTTTCTCAGGATTTCTTTCTAGGTTTTTTTTGTACAAACGAGTTTGCAATCAATTTCAGTATTTCTGTAATACATGTCTTTGATATTTTAATGGCAAACAGCAAACTAAACCCTAAAATAAATATAATTTCATATGAAGATATTTACTTACACAATATATATATATATATATATATATATATATAGTTATGCTTTTTTACTTCAAATCAAAAAGCTACGACTACTATAGTCATTTTTATTTCTTGATTCGATTAACGTGCCAAACTCTAATTTTTGGCTTCTATATACCAAATTAGGCTATTTGGACTATTCTGGACTCAATGGAACCACCTGTGCCGTCGCTTGGGACCTTCTTATGGAGCATAGCATTGTTATCTATTCTATATTAATACATTCGTGTCGTGCATGTCGACTCTAGCTATATTGAGGCTAGTATATTCTCTAATAGATTTTATTTATTTGATGATCATTATAATTCAGCTTCTAGTATAGTTCTATTTGACTCCCTGACACAACAGGAATTGTATTTCTGGATCCATTGCATGAGACACACATACGTTATTTGTCTGGCCTCTATTTCTGGAATCATTTAAGGGAATTACCCTACTGGAATCACCTACTGCATCATATTATTCTGGCTGGACTTATACTCAATTTACGTGTCGGGAAATGGATTCACTTGTACTTGTCGGGGCGAGAAAATCCTCGAGTAGACATGTAAACTTTTATAATCATACTGGAACCACCCCTACTGGAAAGATAGCCATCGCCGCTAGGCCAAGCATGCGACATGTCGTACTCACTACTGGTCTAATATTGAAAGATAGCCGTCGCATGCTTGCTAAGTGTGCGATGTACCGAATTTACCCCCTATTAGTTTACATGTCGAAAGCGGTATTTTAAAATACACTGGTTTAGTATCTCATACTAGATTCATACTAGACTCACATTATACTATCTTGACTCACATCACATTTGTTCTAGTTTGAATATTTCTATTTACAGTTTTCATTGCCATGCTCTTCTGATTCTCTGTATTACTTTCCATGTGCTTTAGTTAACTGTTGTCCTATTTTATTTTCTGTCTCATTCTTTTAATGTTCATCAAGTACTATTTTCTATAACTATTCTATAGTCTTTGTCATTTATTTGGAACTGTTATAGGAGATGTGCTCATTCCAATCGTGATTGGATATATTTTTAGTTGACGAGCTTGCAGATACATATTCCACTTATTATTGTGCCCCGAAAACCCAAGGAGTTGATCCCCCAACAGAGTAGCATAGCCTTCCTAGATGGGTGTTAGTTTGATAGTATCACTATTGTTGGAACTGTCTCTAGTCTTGATATTTTTGAGACTTGTTATATTATTCGGTTTATGTATTTATTTATAGAGTTATAGACTCTGTTGTATTTGACTTATGACATTAAACTCTAATTCATCATTTTATCTTCTTTCTATTCGTGATATCATCTTCCTTAGACATCGGTGATTAAGTATACGTTCTAAATGATATATTATTCCTTCGTACGGATATGACATGTTATTCCATATATGTTAGATGTTAGATATTACAGACGACCTATACAGCATTTTACCACTGATACTACGGTGTAGGATGGACGTGGATTACGTACTCGTATCCAAATATTCGAGTGCGGGTCATGACACATTTTTGTGGTGGCCCATGCAGATCTCGTCTTCGTAAAGTATACGAAGTCGTAATGGTACTTAGGATAGGTGTACTACTACGAGCCTGTGACCAATAGAGAAATAAGATTTTTATGATACACCCACAACTAGGGTTATAGGTTATCTAGGACTCTCCAACATGATTGCTCTCATGTCATCTTCCTTCTCGACATGATTGCTTTCATGTTCTATCTTTCCTATGAATTGATTAAACTTTTTCTCGTTGACCTCCTGAGTAACTCTTCTTGTCTATTTTTGTTAAATTATTGAAAATGCCTTATGAATGGGTCCAGAAAAAGTTCAAAAAAATATATTTATTCTTGTATTACGAAATCGAGAATATTTGTAGCCAGAGAAATGCTGGCGAGGCAGAATTTCAGATAACGACATCGTGGTTACATATGTTTCTCTAATTTTATTTGAACTACCTCCTATGCATTTTGATTGACATCTTCTTTTATAATTCGCAAAAAGTAAGTTTTGAAATATTTCATGGATTTAGCCAAGTTAAGTTTGGGAACCTATATTATCTAGCGTGGCAGCTGTGCACTGCAACCATCTGTCATATTATGAAAAAAAGTTAATCACAGTCAGATACACACTGGCACGATAGTAACTTCATGTGACATAATCACGAAGGTATATGGCTCTCGAGTATTACCTAGACTACATCCTATGCATCTTGTTTGGCCTCATACCATTTTTAAAGATATTTCGACAATCTTTTCTGTCTTGCTTGACCCTTAACTTATTTGAATATTGATATGGATTGCTTGACCCAGTCTTAGGCCCTTATTACCTTCTATTTAATACACGACTGGAATAGATGTTTTACTTAACAAAATGACGACTCTGCAGGGGATCAATCAGCCAGGTCCGAAATTGCAGGACCATATTCGAAGAATGGAATATTATTGCCTTTCATGATACCAGATGCTGGGGATTATGCCAGACGGTGTAAAGCATGTCAGATTCATACTAATTTTATTCATCAACCCTCTGAATACTTACATCCTACAGCAGCCTCTTGGCCTTTCGAAGTTTGGAGCATGGATATTATTGGTCCGATTAATCCTCCTTCTGTCAAAGGACATCGGTTTATCATGGCCATAACGGATTATTTCTCTAAATGGGCGGAAGCAGTTCCCCTTGTTGAAGTAAAAATGTCTAATGTGGTTAGTTTCATCAAACACCATATCATTTATCGTTTTAGGATTCCTCGAAGGATAATCCATGATAATGGAGCATAATTTGCCAGTCAGGCGTTTTATATATTTTGTGACAAGAATCAGATCCAAAATCTGGCTTCTACAGCTTACAATCTAGTTGCCAATGGTTTGGCCGAAGTTTTCAACAAAACAATTATTAAACTTCTCAAAAAGTTTGTATCTTCTAATAAACGTGATTGGAATGAGAAACTTGGAGAATGTTTATGGGCTTACCGAACAACAGTCCGAACTTCCACTGGTTTTACACTATTCTTACTGGTTTACGGATGTGAGGTTGTTCTTCCACTGGAATTCCAGATCTCGTCTCTTAGAATAGCCATTGCAAATGAGCTAACATCTGAAAATAATGATCGCTTACGACTCCAAGAACTTGAAGGTCTGGACGAGAAGCGTCTTCAAGCACAACAACACATTGAGCTATATCAAGCCCGCATATCTCGAGCTTTCAATCGTAAAGTTAAAGAAAGGGTATTCAAAGTCGGTGAGCTTGTTTTAGCTGTCCGAAGACCTATGGTTATGACTCATAAGAGCAAAGACAAGTTCTAAGCTAAATGGGAAGGTCCTTATGTAATTGAGACAATATTCTCCAATGGTGCTATAGGTTGTCTAAACCTAATGGAGATTTTCTCATGATGCCAATTAATGGCAAGTTCTTGAAGATATACTATGTTGAATTTCTTCTTCATTCTCCAGCAGAGTCGTCATTTTGTTTTACTTAGCAAATTGGCGACTCTGCTGGGGACGACTTTCTTCTCTGACGATAAGGCAATTGCTCAATACGATGATGTGTCGGTTGGATCGACAAAGAAGACTCTAGTCGTTCAATTCGACCAGACTGCCTATGAAGAAATACTTCGCACTGGAGGTAGTGCTCGCTGCTCCAACGTGCAAAAATCACGAAAGGTGCGCAAAATTTGGATTCCTAAGTCCAAAGCACCCTCTGATCTCCATTGTCTCTGAAGGCAAGGGAATTCTTTCTACTCCTGTCGTTGGGGCTCCCGTATGTGACGAGGCAGTTCCTACTTCAGTGTTGTGCCCTGGGCGTAAAATTCAATCTCCCGTCTGTGACGTGGTAGACACCCAAGTCTTACACCCTGCACGTAAAAATCAGTCTCCCGTCTGTGATGTGGTAGACACTCAAGTCTTGCGCTCTACGCGTAAGGGTAAATCTCCCATCTGTGACGTGGCCGATGTTCCTGTTTTGCGCTCTACGCGTAAAGGTAAATCTCCTATAGGTGACATGGTAGATAAAATTTACAATGATGCTTTTGCATCTAAGTGAATTTGCCTACACGCATGCAACGTAAAAATAAGACTTCTATTGTTGGTAAAATGTCTATTTTTCACCAACAACCTTCTTATACTGCTTTACATAAAGTACCAAACCTTCAGATTACGCATAATGTTGATGGTGTTCTCTGTGCACAAAAATCTCAGGATTTACGCACACAACTCCAGGTGCATAAAAATATACAATTTGGTTCAGCTAATGAAGCCAGTAATCTTCTTTTTACGCAAGGGACTAAATGTTTCTCTGTCCGAAATGTAATAAAGAAGATGACACCTCCCACTTCTGATTTATGCGAGTTACTTGTACAAAAGCGTAAAAACAGAAAATCTCCTGTGACACTCCTCTAAGAAAAACATCATTGTGAGTTTCACCAGATTGTAATCAAATGTTGCTATTCTGCTTCTAAACGATCAGTTTTCGACCGATTAAGCTACAATGTATCTCAGCAACAACTTGATGATCAAGAACATGAGTTGTCCTATGCATCAGTCAATATGGCATCTCATATCAATAGAGGATGACGTCCAAGATGTAATTCGTCCCGGACTCTAAGTCAACAACAATTCAACCGAATCCTTGATACTTTTGAAGGGGTATATCGGCATACTCGGTCAAGAAGTCAAAGATCGTTGCAATCTTCAGATTCAGAGGCTGGGGGTACCTATTCTTTGGAGTCAAAAACTGATAGTATTGATTCGTATCTCTACACCAATCCCTTCATATGTTCAAGAGAAGCTGAATCCTATACTATCGGAGATGAACCGAAGACGTCTACTTCTAATACAGAACAACGTCTTTCTGTGGTAGAATAATCGATAAAGGAGATGCTTGCCATGATGCAAAATATGCATCAGATTATAACAACTTAGCAAACAGTCCAACCGACAGTGATAAAAATAGTACAAGTAACTGCCCCAACTCAGGATAGTCAAAGGGTTGACATACCTTTGAATAATCTGAATTAAGAGCCTATTGTCAATCAGAACTCTGCATCTTCTGACTCTGTCATTCCAGAGGATGTATCACCTCCAGTCGAGATTACGGTACATCAAACCACTATTCAATCAAATATGCTTCGTCAAACTAGTGAAGCTATTCAAGCAGTGCGTGAGTTAAAAGCACAGTTTGAGGTTCGTAAGCACAGAGATCAGCTCCAGAGGTTAGGGATCAAGCAACCTTATCCTCTCCACTGGAATGATGTACCTTTTCCTCCAAAATTCAAGCCACAATCTATGGTGTTATTTGATGGAAAGGCTTCTCCAAGTCAATATATCAATTATTTTGATATTATGACCGTGCATCTGCAGAAGAATGATGATATCCTCATCCGAGTCTTTATTGGGTGTTTGACAGGTACTGCATACAACTCATATCGTAGTTTGCCCGATAATTGCATATCGTCTTTTGACGAATTCAAAGCAATATTTCTCTCTTGTTTCTATAAAGGAGGAATGGACATGAATATGTCCTCTTTAATAGAGGTTAAGCAGAAAGAGAAAGAAGATACTCGGACGTTTATTGAACGTTTCTGACAGGCTACTTTGAAAATGCCTCCTAGTATGCCAGATTCAGCATTAATTGATACATGCAAAATGAATGTGCGACCAACCATCGCTGTTTTTATAGGCTCTCAATTCACAAATTGGGCCTCGTTTATTATAGCAGCAGTTTTAGCCGAGACCAATGGTAGATTGGCTAGTGAACATGGGATGATCTTCGCCTCAGATAACAAAGGAAAGAAAACCTCTTCAGGTAACAATTTCGGCAATCGTAATGGGAAAGGAAAGGAAACCCTAGTGGTGAACCTTTCAAAACCCAAAACGATGCCAAATAATCCGGAGTCTTCCAAACCGAAAGAAGAGTACTCTTTCGATAATAGTAATATCCCAGGGATATTCCAATGTCTCGTGAAGATTGGTAAACTCTAGATTCCAGAGCCAAAATGACCTAATGAGGTAAATCTGACTGATAATCCCAAGTATTGTATCTATCATAGATACATAAATCATCCTATTAAGACTTGCTATGTCTTAAAGAAGAAGATTCAAGAGTTGATAAATGCTAATGCCATCGCTTTAACCAATAATGAGCATACAGTCACAACTAATATGATTTCTCTTCAATTTGGAGGTTTTCCTCCACAGCAAGTTCTAGATGGGATTGTTCTAATTCCAAAGGCGACAATGAAGATTGTGAATCTTCCGCCAGCTAGAGATCAAAGTGAAGGATTATTGCCTATCATATTAAAAATGGTGAAATCATGTGGGTACACCCTGACTTAGTACCTGAAATGGAGGATGAAAGTAAAACTTCAAAATCCAAAAAAGGTCGAAAAGTCAAAACCTGCAATATGATTTCTCATGTTGTTAACCCAGATCTTAATTATTTCGAGCATTTATGGGACGGCATTTGTTTGAAGGATAGGCTAAGGGGTTTGAATATATGTCCTCCAAGTTTAGCTCCTCCTACCAAACTCAAACTTACTCATCGACAATGGTTAGCAATGAATAGTGTCCCTTTGTACAGGGCACAACAAGTTTTTGCTGCCTATGAGAAAGCTTCTGTAGGGATTTTACCCCTATCCCGAAGGTCCCTACTCTTGTGACTACAAAGGTCTCTGTTCCTTCTTCCTCTGTTGAACCATCGGTTGAAAGTCCGCTACCCACTCGCATATACAGTCAACAATCAGTCCATCTCATGAAAAAGATGGACTATGACTTTCAGAAAGTGGAAGGCTTGAACTATGATAAAGGAATGCGAGTTCCTTTACAAATTCAAGGTCAAAAATCTACCGTCGGATTGGGATTTTAGGTCCCTCATAAAAATCCTCACAAGAAGAAGCCTAAGGGAAAGAAGACTAAATCATGTAATATGGTACTTCATTCTCCTGAGTCTGAAGAGCAAACTTTTGCTGGTACGAGATCTGGCAAAGAGTACCACAAAGATTATGAGGGAACTTCAAAACAAGTAGAGGTCGTTGCTGAAACACTACCAACTCAGCCATCCTCTATTCCTACTGAAGCAAGACCTTCTAAACCATCAATGGTTGAGAAAGAAAAACAGAAAGCAGTACGCTTTGACGTCCCGCTGAAATCTACTTCAAATTAAGGGGTGATGAAACCCTATCAATTTGATATTCTTGCCCAATTAGCTAGTACTCCGGCTGGACTTTCTATCTTTGACTTACTTCGTCTTTCTAAAGAAAGTCAAAAAACTTTGAGTGAAGCTTTGCTAGGCAGATTCATGCTTAGCTCAACTCAAAAGTCCTGACAATATACCAGTATCGTGTCCCCAATGTCATAGTGTAATGGAATCAATTCCTAATATTACCTTCACACAAAAAGATATGTTGTTGAAGCATAATAGACATGACAGGCCTCTGTCTTACACAGGGTATATTGACTCTACTGAAATTCACAGGATTTACATCGATCCTGGGTCTTCCATTAGCATTATTCTCTAAAGTATGCTAAGACCATTGAGGATTCCTACTAGTGAGTTGACTTATACTAGTACGATAATTGTTGGTTTCAACTCTGGAAAGAGTAAACCATTGGGGAAGATTCATCTGAAGATTCAAATAGGTGATCTTCGAACCATGGCTACTTTCTATGTCATTAACTGAGACATCTTATAATATCCTCCTCGGAAGACCATAGATACATGAGCACAATATTGTACCTTCAACTATCCATCAGTGCTTCAAATATGTAGATTCTCAGGGAACTATAAAGACTGAATTTGCAAATCTCAATCCCTTCAAAGGTGTTGAAGCCTACTTCTCTGATTCGATACTCGATACACAGGAGCATGTAAAAGAGATATCGGATATGGCCGAAGAACGATCTCCTCCAGAAGATCAATCGCCTTCAGAGGACCAATCGCCTTCGGAAGATCAACCTATGAAGATTAAGGTCAAAGGTCGAATTCAACCCCAACCTGTGAGAATTCCAGTCAAGAACCAAGTCCAACCTCTCATGATCAAGGTTAAAGGACGTACTTCTCGTACAACTGATCCAGAACCATTGGTCATCAACCTTGGAAAGTCTACGCCGAAGACGGATGATGGTCCGTTAATGAAGCGTAGTATTCAATCTGTCAATAATGTAAATATTGATCATTCTGTACTTTCTTATTTTAATGAATATTTCCTTTTAGAGTATATGGCTATCAAATATATTAAAAGAATGACTTTATCTGCTGATAATCAAAGTTATCAATATAAAACTGACATAAATACAGAGGAAACATTATATATTAACCATAAAGAGAATTCTTTTCCTCCTCATATAGATGTTGGGCCCTATGCTCAGATGTTCCTAACATCTACTCCTTATTTTCTTCTTGTTGCCTCATCATCACAAGCTTGTGTAACTTATAGACGCCACGAAGAATCCTATTTTGTGATCCCGTCTAATAAGAAAAACAAGCGTCAAATTGTGTTTAGTTTAGTGAAAAATATCCCTGTTATCCAGACAGATATTCTCGAAGAAAAGGATACGATTTGAAAACCATTTTAGGATACGATTTGAAAACCATTTTAAGAAAAAAATCAGAAGTGACAGATATAGTCAACAATCTCTTAAGAGCATCCAGAATATAGGATACGATTTGAAAACCATTTTAGGTCTCAATCAGGGCAAAGGTAGACAATTACCATTATGTGGTGATCTGTTTTATCAACGAACCCGTCATGGTTTAGGATACGATACGTCCTACATGCTTAATGAAGATATGGAAGAAGAATTTTCTTCCAGTTCTTTACAATCCTCAGATTCTGAAGGGGTCCAGTATGTCGAATCTAAACATGTCTTTTCAGTTAATATGGTTCAAACTGAAGATGAATCTGAACTATTTGAAAATGACCCTTGGGCCCAACAAATGGATACTCAGTGGGAGCTTCGATTTGAACAACGACAGCCACTCACAGAAGATAAAATCATCCAGATTGATGTGGGAGATGAAACTACGTCGAAGCCCATATTTATCAGCAAAAACCTTTCTGAAGATGAAAAAAAAATCTGATAAAGCTGATAAAAGAATATATTGATATCTTTGCATGGAGCTATGAGGATATGCCAGGTCTAGATCCTAAAATAGCTACTCATAAACTCAATATTCTTCCTAACGCCAAACCTGTAAAACAACAACAGAGGCATTTTCGACCAGATTTAATGGATGCAATTGAAGCAGAAGTCAAAAAGCTGATCACATGTGACTTTGTTCGTGAAGAACAACACCCAGACTGGGTTGCCAATATTGTTCCTATCATAAAGAAGAATGGAAAAGTCCGAGTTTGCATAGATTTTTGAGATCTCAATGCAGCTTGTCCAAAAGATGAATTTCTACTTCCGATCACCGATGTCATGATAGACAATACATGTGGTTTTGAACGCATGTCTTTCATGGACGAATTCTCAGGATACAATCAGATTAAGATGCATCTAGGAGATAAAAAGCATACTACTTTCTATACACCCCTTGGAGTTTATTGCTATACGGTTATGCCTTTTGGTCTAAAAATGTTGGTGCTACATATCAGCGGGCCATGAGCAATATCTTTCAAGAACATCTGCAAAAAATAGTAGAATATTATGTGGATGATATTGCTGTCAAAAGTTGATTAAAAGATGATCACATTCAAGACTTGAAGGCAGTATTTGAGTTGATGCGTCAACATCAACTAAAGATGAACCCTACTAAGTCTTTCTTACGGGTTTCCAGTGGCAAGTTTTTGGGATTTGTCATCACTTCTCAAGGTATTTATGTTGATCCTGATAAAACTAAAGCAATTCTCAAAATGCGCCCTCCACACAATCTGAAAGAACTCTGTGGCTTCCAAGGTCGCATTGCTTATATCATGAGGTTTACATCAAATCTTTCTGGGAGATGTTAACCTTTTTCTCGTCTATTGAAGAAGGGTGTGTCATTTGTTTGGGATGAAGCATGCCAACAAGCATTCAATGACACCAAACATTACCTTACAAATCCACCTGTTTTAGTACCCCCAGTAGTGGGAAAACCATTTCTGCTCTATATTCGAGCATTGGATCATTCTCTCGGTGCTTTTCTTGCACAGAAAAGTGATAAGGGTCATGAACAGGCAATTTATTATCTTAGCTGCATGATGGTTGGAGCTAAACACAGGTATACTCATGTAGAAAAAGAATATCTGGCCTTTGTTTTTGCCGTTCAAAAGATGCGACATTATGTGTCAGGGCAGACTATTCATGTCATATCCAGAATAAATTTTATTCGGGTATTGATGAAAAAGCCGAGTATTCTTAACTCCCGATTAGCTACTTGGGCAATGTTGCTTACTCCCTATGATATGGTCTATGTACCTCAAAAATCAGTGAAGGGTCAAGCATTAGCTGATTTCTTAGCAGCTCACCCTATACCTGAAACTTCTAAGCTATATGAGGATATTACAGATGAAGTCGTGGATTACAACATGACTTTAAGGGATGACATTTGGCAACTATATTTTGATGGAGCATCGCGGGTTGGACCTAAAGGCAATATTGTCTCCGGAGTAGGCATTGTCTTGGTCTCTCCGGATAAACTGGTTATATACCATGCTTATTCTCTCAATGAACCATGTTCCAATAATATGGTAGAATATAATGCTTAGCTAATTGGTCTTCAAGTAGCAAAACAATTGGACATTGAGTACTTGGAAGAATATGGAGATTCTCAACTGATTGTCAATCAAGTCAGAGGGACATATGAAGTCAGAAATCCTGACATCATTCCTTATCATCAAGTGGTAATCGAAATGGTCCTTTTATTCAAAGGATTCTTCATTGAATTCGTACCACATTCTCAAAATTTGGAAGCTGATGCTCTTGTTGTCTAGCTGCAGACTTAGCAGTTCCAATCAGAAGACAAAATACTATTACTTTGTTGGATCGAGACTTATTCTGTGTCAAGAATAATTTACATATCGAACAAAGTTATGTTACCGAATCAAATTCTCAGCAAAAAGATTGGAGAAGTCCATTTATTGACTATGCAGTCTATGGGATTTTACCTAAGATCCAAAAGAAGTTACATCAATCAAAAGACGATTATTTCATTTTTACTATGATTCTTCAATTCATATGTTATATCATCGTTCTTACGATAGACTTTTACTGCGTTGTCTTTCGAAAAGTGAAGCTGAGCAAACACCCCGTGAAGCTCATGATGGAGTCTATGGTACTCATCAGCCAGGTCCAAAATTGCAGGACCGTATTCGAAGAATGGGATATTATTGGCCATCCATGATAGCAGATGCTGTGGATTATGCCAGACGGTATAAAGCATGTCAGATTCATGCTTATTTTATTCATCAACCCTCTGAATACTTACATCCTACAGCAGCCTCTTGGCCTTTCGAATCTTGGGGGCTGGATATTATTGGTCCGATTAATCCTCCTTCTGTCAAAGAACACCGGTTTATCCTGGCCATAACGGATTATTTCTCTAAATGGACGGAAGCAGTTCCCCTTGTTGAAGTAAAAATGTCTAATGTAGTTAGTTTCATCAAACACCATGTCATTATCGTTTTGGGATTCTCCGAAGGATAATCCATGATAATGGACCACAATTTGCCAGTCAGGCATTTTATAGATTTTGTGACAAGAATCGGATCCAAAATCTGGCTTCTACAGCTTACAATCCAGCTGCCAATGGTTTGGTCGAAGCTTTCAACAAAAATAATTATTAAACTTCTCAAAAGTTTGTCTTCTAATAGACATGATTGGAATGAGAAACTTGGAGAATGTTTAAGGGCTTACCGAACAACAGTCCGAATTCCCACTGGTTTTACACCATTCTCACTAGTTTACGGATGTGAGGTTGTTCTTCCACTAGAATTCTAGATCCTGTCTTAGAATAGCCATTGCAAATGAGCTAACATCTGAAAATAATGATCGCTTACGACTCCAAGAACTTGAAGGTCTGGACGAGAAGCGTCTTCAAGCACAACAGCACATCGAGCTATATCAAGCTCGTATATCTCGAGCTTTTAATCATAAATTTAAAGAGAGGGTATTCAAATTCGGTAAGCTTGTTTTAGCTGTCCGAAGACCTATGGTTATGACTCATAAGAGCAAAGGCAAATTCCAAGCTAAATGGGAAGGTCCTTATGTAATTGAGACATTATTCTCCAATGGCGCTTATAGGTTGTCTAAACCTAATGGAGATTTACTCATGATGCCAATTAATGGCAAGTTCTTGAAGAAATACTTTGTTTGAATTTCTTCTTCATTCCCCAGCAGAGTCGCCATTTTGTTAAGTAAAACAATAGACAAACCTTATAGTTATATTATATAGTATAACTAGGTTATGTTGTTGGTGTAACTGAAATGTTTGGGTAGTCCAGAGTGGGTAAATTTTCTTATAAGTTAATTAGGTTAAGTTTCTAGGATAGACGTTAGTGACCCGCGATATGAGATAGGGTATTAAGAGTGACTTCAAGAAACAAATTAAAAGATCATATCATGGATAATATTGATTATGATCAAATCATGAGACATTGATTGTTTTAGATGTGAATGACAAATCGGAATAATACATTTGTAACTATAAGGATTTAGCGCACATAAGATTTGGTGACTAGGCTGACTAGACCCTAAGGATAGGTGTTAAATGTACAATTTCAATGAGAAGCTATAGAGAAGAATTACAGGAAATTAGTACAAAGAGCTTGTGGATTGATAAAATAATGACACTTATGATATGACAAGGAAACCAACTATTTACAAATTGGGATTGGAAAATATGGTTGATAACGAAGCATTGTTGACGTATTTAAATTTCTTGATGATGACCTGTACTTTAGGATATACATTATAAAAGTAAGGTCATAGTATATGGAAGAAGGACCTTATCGAACCTAAATTAAAATAATTGTAAGGACGTTGAGAAACAGAATAGGTGATCACAAGGGTAGTAGATTGAGTTTGGTAGCCTTAGCAGCTAAGTATTATAACTTGACCTATTAGATGATTTTAAATTTTGAGGACGAAATTTTTGTAAGGTGTATAAGATATAAGCCCCCTGGATTTTTAGGGTTCTTTTAAAAAAATTATATGATTTATTTTCAATAAATATAAATAGTTTTGATCATTAAATATACTTTTTCGTGACCTTGATTTTTGGAGCGTCAGAGATTTCAATCTCTCAAAACTTCCTTTACGAGTTTTAGAGTAGACAAAATCAACTTCATTTTGGCATATGATGTCCCACTCAAACTTGTTCTCTTATATTCTATTTACATCGCACAACTTTCTAGTCAAGTTAGGCCATTGACCATCTACAGTAAACCTTGACCAACTACCAATTTAATTTCAGGGCTCGACATCGATTCAACCCAATCAACCTAATATATGGTTTTGACCTATTTTGAGCCTACTACACACATGCCACTCGTGTACCATCCAATTGAGCTCCCACGTGCTATTATTTCATCAATGATCATAATTGTTCTATATATATATATATATATATATATATATATATATATATATATATATATATATATATATATATAATTATTATCATTATATATAATAATTATAATTATTATTATATAAAATATATATATATATAATTATTATATAATTCTTTAGTTATTTCAAACCAATTTGTATGTACATATATTTTATTAAGTCCATATATGTATACAAATAGCGTGTAATTGTTTTAGGCAATTTCCATAAATTTATACATATTAAATTTTAGCATTAACTTTAAGCCCATAAGTATTAGTCTAGTCAATAAGGCATGAGTAAGTGTACAGCCTAATAACTATATGTAGCCTTAATAGCTATGTTAATACTAGAGGAGATATTACTTTAAGTCTCAAGGTCAATTCCTAAACATTATGGCTATTACTAGATGGTTGTGATAAGTTTTACCCATATTCACTTGTATTACATGTATTTGTTGGTTGTTTCAAAGTACCTTTCCCTACTTTAGAATTCGTAAGTGCACCCAACAGTAATTTCCTATATGTTGCTTGTATGAGTACCTATACATATAGATGACCCATGATAATAGGTATAAAGGCTTACCCACCTATCTTAGAGTTCCAATTAATATACTGTATACATCTGTTTCCTCCAGCTCACCCAAGATATCTTGTTGCAAGAGCATGTTGCTGTTGTAGTTGCCCCATGGTATCCTTACCTAATGTTTTGGTCACTTTATTATATTAGCCAAAGCCCCTACTCCTTATACTCCCTAACAGCTATTTGGATGCTCCACCCTTGAGGCTACCTTACTGTCACTACCATATTTCTAGTGTGAGGGTATTTTTGTCATTTTTGGGGTATTTTTAATTTATTAGAATTAATTAGAATTTATGGGAATTTTTAGGAATTATTTTGGAATTGTTTGGACTAGATTAATTTTGACTAGTTTGGACCCATGTAGATCAACCTAGGAGCTAACCCTAGTTAGTTTGAGCTTGGTTAGAATTTGTGACTCTAGTCTAACCTAGCCTAATCTATGGTTAGGTCATTAGAACCTATTTAGCTATAGAAATTAGAAAGCCATAAGCCATGACTTATGACTTAGAGTCTTTATTAATCAAATAAACCATAACTCATGTAACTTGGCCCAAGCCCAACTACCAAACCCTAACCCTAAGCATAGTGGCCGGCCACCTAATGTCTTGGGATTCCCTCACTATAAAACCCCTCCTAATTTCTAGGGCTAGCCTCCTTTCCTTAGGAAATCTATTTCAAGAAGAAAGAGGTGAGCTCCTATCTTTAGAAATTCATAATAAATCCATTTTAGGTCCTTTTTCCCCCAAACTAGTTGCATTAGATCCTAATATCAATATTCTTGCTGTTGGTATTGATTGTTTGCAGGAAGGAAACAATTTGTGAGATTTGGGTGGTTGAGGAAATCATTCCATTTGGGGATTTTTCACCCATTGCTCATCAATAGGTAACTTTCCCATTTCTACATGGATTTTCATTTTGTCTTCACCAATAGGAAGCCCTAAGGGTCCCCTAAGATTCAGGATAGGATTCGTGTTGGGTGTCTTGGGTTTTGTGTCTGTTTTGGATACGTGTCTGTGTTCCTACGCAGGTGTTTGTGTAAATGCCACAAAGGGGCTGTTGGTGTTATTTTCAATTTGTTTTTGAACAGGAATGTTAGTTTAGATCTTGCTTATTGATTTCTATTCTTATGTGTTAGTGTCAGTGTCATTTTGTGTCGGGATCTTGGCTTGGACATGCGCCGCACACGATCGTGCGCACCGCTACAGTGCTCCCCTGCCTATGGGGGTCTGTAGCGGACACGACACACTTTTGTTTGACATGAAACTCGACACGAGCCATGGGGCACTGGCTGACACGCCACGTGTCAAGTCCCACGTGTCCCCGTGTCGTGTCGAGAGAGAAATCAGCTGTGCACGTGTTTTTGCAGTGTCTGTGCACACGAGTTTTTGGCCACTGATACGGGCCTCGTGTCCGACACTGACACGTCGTGGACACTGGCTAATGGGCCTATGAGGTAGCCCTATAGGTGGGCTACCTATGAAGGTGACCACGAGACTCCCTTGTCTCTTGTGTCGTGCACACGACACAAGTGCACGTGTGCACGAGACAGTGCACTGACAGTGCACTGTGTATGTGTTTTTATGTTCTGTGCATTTGGACACGCCGTGTCAGGCCTTGGGTGACACGAAATGGATGTGTGGGGTTCTGCACATGGGTTGTTTTCATTACCAACCATTAGATTCATAAATTGTTTAACTTTTCCTAATTGATTCTCATTTAACCAATGTTAACTGATATTGAAATTCTGTTACTTCTCCAGTTTTCAAGGTTGAGTTTTGTTTGATGGATTAACCTGTTAATCACTGATTAATGTGGGTTTTATAAACTCTAACCTATGCTCCTATTTGTCATCTGCCTGTATCGAGTTGGAGTTGAAATGATGTGGTTTTAGGGCTCAAATCTGGGAGATTCATTGGGGACTGTCTGAGTATTTTTTGTTGTGAAATGTATGTTGCATACCCTATTGGAAATCATGTTAAACCTGAGATTACCTGACATAGTTGCATTGTTGCTCTGAATTCTGAAAATAGGTTTTAACCTGGGCATGGGTTGGGGTTTGCATTGTTTCTTTAATTGCTTCCTTTTCGATTTAGCCTATAGCTAAGCCTCATTGTCAACTAAAGTATCACATGAGTTCAAACTTGAGATTTGCATAAAACTGAGTTGTATTGAGATGGAATTCTGAGTTTGATGATTGGGTGTTTCCATGTTGAATTAACTGATGAGAGTGGACTGTTTTGTCACTGTTTTATGTTCCTGCACTTGTTACCTGTCTTCACCACACTACTTTTCACATGTTTCAGTCATAACCTTCATGTGGCACACACACACACATACACATTGAAATTCTCACTCACTGCACACACAATGTATACACACACACACTTTTCTTCTCTCTTCACTGTTGCATTTCCTGTCACAGTTGCAACACCCATACACACACACACACACATGACACTGTTTTGATACTATTTTCCACACTGTTTTGCACTCTCTCACTGCTCACACACACACACATGTTCCTCTCTCTTTTTACTATAATTTCCTGTATACTATCTTACATTACACACACATACATGACACAATTATTCACACTGTTTTGGGTCTATCCCTTGTTGTTCTGCACAGCACAGTTGCACACACACACAGTCACATATGTTTCCCTACATGCCTATTCTATTTTCTATTGTAGAGTGTATATGTAATGCTAACTCTAATATAGGTATCTATATATGTAATGTAAAGTTGTGGTATAGATATAAGTTATTATGTATTGTGGGTTATAGATTGTGAATATCTATTGTGTATGGATGTCATATAGGTAGATAATATATATATAGGATACATAGATCCTTGTGCTAGATAATTGTGTAAGTGTGATGTCAATTGACCTAATGAAAGTGTAGGAGTGCTAAACTAGGCTTGATTAGACTAAGGTAGATTAGTTTGGCCTAATTTAGACTTGGTTGACCTAGTTTGACTTCTAGGGTTGATCAGAGTTGACCAAGAGTTGACTTTGGCCTAGATTGACCTAGAATCATGTAGAATGCATAGTAGGACTCCATTTTACTATTTTGGACTTGTTGTGACTTGTGCTGTTCTGATTAGGAGCCAGACACCACTCCTTGGACAGTACGTTTCATATTGGACACTCAGATACAGGCGAGTACATTCTCTGATCATTTCATATCCTGCTTAGAATTATTTCCTGCAGTAGATTACTTTACTTGTACTATCACGATGGTCACACGGATTGGTACTATATGGATCCCTTCTTGAGATGTTATCCTTAGGGAGCATCGGGTACTTCATGTTCTGTGTGTTTCACTTACATGGCGTATCACTATGCTTCACTGGTTCTTTGATCACTTGCGACATATACTCTTATGATCGTAGAGTCTCCTAGAATCTCTTATCCCATTCACTGGGTATCCTAGAATCTCCTAGAATCACCCATTTATGGTCATCCATGTATCACCCTTCGGGGCCTTACATTGAATCATAACATAACCTGGCTGGATCCTTGTGTATTGATTGGGGGTACGGGAGAGTAGAAATGGACATGTGAATAATATCCAAGTAGTGTAGTATCAGAATCTCTTCCATAGTGTAGCATCAGAATCTCCTATGCCATTTACATGTCTATATTGTACTCTGACTCACTAGTCACATGATAGTTCTCTATTTATAGTAGATATTTCTCTTTCTGTTTACATACTGCACTTCTTTCAGTACTTGTATCTTACTTTACTGCATGATTATATCTTCTAACCTGCTATGAACTGTTGAGATGTACTGTACTCGCTCCTGTCCTGACAGGACCTGTTGAAAATATTACAGAGGACAAGGAGGAGGCTTGCCTGGACACTTACTACGGGGCAGCCTTAGATAACACCTGCGAGCTGGACCCTCAGGAGGACCCAGCTCTAGCTGAGGATATCACCCCGATTGCCTAGACTAGATTAGTTAGGCTTATCTTACTTTATGCAGTCTTGAGACATGTTTTAGCTAGACTATATTTGGAGTTCAGAGTTGTATATATTCTTTCATTCTGTATCTGAGACCATGTACTTCTGGATATTGCTGGAATTATCTTAGATTACTGCTATTTCATCTATTTATTTCCTTGAGTTCTATTTCATTTCGTGCTATCTCTTCCTTAGTTGTGATTGAGTTTTACTGCTATGTCACCCCCACTCGGGGAGTATAACTGTTTAGATATATATTGCTAGATGTATGTTGACCTAGGACAGCGCTCTACCGCCGACACTGCGGCGTAGGCTGGGCGTTGTTACGTTCTCGTACCCTCACAGTATGTGCGGGTCGTGACACTTACTATAAACATCATGTACTTATTTCCATATCTACATGGAATGCTTGTGCACCAACTGATATCATTCTACACCTTAATATGTTCACATGGCAATCTATTAACTTGCTCCCTTGCCATACCCCAACTGCTACACTATTGACCCTTATTAGTTTTTAGTTAGATACACTTATTTGCCATCACAGAAATTCTCCTTTGAACCCGAACACTAGTCTATAACCACTTAATCCTGGCACGAGGGTTTCCTTCCTATTTACCGGTTTAACTGTTGCTATCTATCACTAGGGCACTCGCACATATCCTCATCCAAAGCTATTAGGATACTCCCTAGTACTCGAACTCTATTGCCTCTCCTATCCGTTCCTATATTCTGATAGTGGCACAAACTATTCCCTGTCACTCAATTCCTCTTCATCTGTCAAGTCAGTATACATCCATCTATAAGGTATAGACGGATATGCACATTAGGGAACCTATCCATGGTTCTCTATGCCAACTAACATAGGAATTTATGCACATGTTTTCCAATTCTTGTTACGGCCTGCAGGGACTTGCTATCCTATAATGTATTCACAGACCCACATAAGTCTACTTGTTGTTACAAATTCCAACCCAAGTCTAGATACTCATTGTCCGATACTCAGATTTGTGTTTGTGTACTGAATACTGGTACCTACTTCTATTCCTATATAGACCTCAATTCTGAAATTTCCTTCTGCTATGTACTTCATACTGAGATATGGATACATAGAGTGTCTTCCGATACTCACCGATACACTCGAAACCTATACTTATGTGACCTTAATTTCCTCTCCGAAAATCTCCTCTAATTGGTGCGCTCATAATCTGTGCACCTACACCATTACTCATCTAGCCTATCTGTAATTGTAATCACCTGTACTAAGCCTATTCTAATGGCCATCCACATATCCTATAGGAAATACCAAAACATGAGTCTAGTACTTGGGATGTAGAAATTGAAGGCTAATATAGGACCAGTGGCTACATGATCCATAAGGTAATTATTTTGTGCCTTTATAAGACAACCTAGCAAATAAGAAGGGGTCGAGTGCAATGGTTCCTATTCACTCAGAGTTTAGTCAAGCATAAGTCTAGGAAGGTTACCCGTATGTCAGTGGTGGGTACACTAATTCGTGAATCAATTGCAAATGGATAAAGGGCAGCACGCCTACCTACACCTATGAGTGTCTTGTACCCATGAATTTTATGATGCAAGGAAGGAATTATATGATTGCAACAGATTCTAGATGGGTCTTAATCGAAGCTAATGTGCTATGATAGGAGTTCTTAAGTATTCATGTGTTATTGGTAGAGGGCATTAGGGAAACTCGATCATAGAAAGTATTATATCTGTAGTGTTGTTAAGAAGTTCCGGTACCAAGATACAAACGAAGGACATGGCTACGATGCTCAAAAGCAATAATCTTTCCGACCCAAGGTCTCTTACGATACGCCCACCTCCGATTATTGATCGAATAGGAATTCCTTACTAAATTTTTGAATCAATCACAACTAGTTCATTTCGTAACATAGATCGTGTGCTCAAACACACATAGCCTAACTGTTACTCAAACCGGTCTACGACACAACTCTTAGGGTCATTCTACTAAGTTCGTTCCTCAACATCTATTCGATCATCGACCAACCAAGTCTATTTACGTACTTATTCGATCGATCATAAATTTTCTTTTCTGACCATATCGTTCTTGTCGAAGGCTACTCGCTAACTTTCGAAACACGATACTCAATCGTTTAGACTTATCCTCAATATGCACTACATCATCCTTCATCCTCGATAAAATTTCTTATGTGACTTCTTTGGGTCATCCTATAGGACTTCAACATTTACTTGATTTGGTGGTCAAGTCTTCTAGGGTCATCTGCCCCGAAACTACGCTCGATAATTGAAGATCATCAACGAGGGACAGTTACTACGAACCATGCTATATCCTATCGCGGAGCCAAATCAATTCCTGACAATTCCTATGAGACTATCCAATCCGACAAAATTTATCAATCCATAATTTATCTACCCCTGCGCAACTAATGTACTGTTACTACTCGAATCACTCATGCACTACCGTTAACAATATCGCTAACCGAGCAATATTTGTTCGTCTCGAGTATGAGTCTATCTATCTATGATCAATATCTGAAACACTCATTGCAACAATCCTCAAATTCACCTTCGCGTCAAACCACAAGTCTAAATCCAATTTTCCATGCCTTATAAGTTTGACCATCCCCGCTGAATATGAATCACCATACCAGTGCTCAAGCATAATAGTCATCATAATCGTCGTGACGCATGTGCGTGGCTGGTGTTGCACTCGCACAGAGCAAGAACGTCAACGTAGTGGTTATCCATAAAGCAATCAAAAACACTTTCTTTTTCATCCAAGTAATATCCATCCACTCTCAAACTCTTCAAAGCATTTCTATCGTTATCATCCAACTGCCACCAACTTGACTTGCATCTCATTCATCCAACAACAATACTCAACATAATTTAATTCATTTGATCATAGTATCCCCAAGTTATTGCATATCTTCTTTGATACGCCTCAAAACCATAGTCGATATGCATAACTTGAACATCTTTCTCTCTCATAAGCTCTAATTCGTTGCAATCACTATTATCATCCGAACTTGAATACGAATCAAGTCTCGCACGTATCAAGATCCATCCCGTTGTAACTAACTATCATCATCGAGACACGATTTCCAATTCATATGTCCATTCTCATATTCCTAACTCACACTTCCAGATTATGCTACTGACTCTTCGCTAACTCAAATTTGTTTACAATATTACTTCGTGCCTACTCAACTCGTTTCGAACAATTTTTGTATCGACATAACTCAATTTCGACTGAGTCAACTATTTCCACAACACAATATTCCTTCGCTATGCTCGGTCTATCTTTTGGCTTACACTTCACGAATCCTCGTCTGACGTATCATTTATGGATAAGATTTCACGCATAATCGTTCAACTCAATTCATCGAAGAATACTTGCATCGACTTCTATCGAGTCATTCCCACCCGAGCCTCGGTACTACTCCGTCCGTTGAGGACAAACCTATTATAATCGACACAATCGTCTCGATGTATTCTATTGTAAGTCACCAAACGGCTTAACATTGCTATCACTAAGTGGTATTGCATATACCACTCAGAAATCGAGCCTATCGTTATCGATACAAAGCTTCGCTACACTGATTACACAAGTGGTATTGCATATACCACTCAAAATCGAGTCATTACTCGACTTTACACTCTGCATAGGTCCGACGTTTATTTCAAGTTAACTATCCCGTGGCAATCTTTTCCAATCCCAGCTCTAGCGTTCGCTTACTCGAGTTGGCACAACAAGTGGACCAACATGATAGTCATTTACTCAAGTTTGGCATTCATTCCCGAACCAACCGTGCCTTGGTGATCATATCGATCACGACTCAACATTCGCTAACTCAACGCTCAACGCGATGTTCGGCTAACATAAACGTTCGCCTACTTTGAAATATGATTCAATGCAGCTAACTTACAAGTTTGCCTACTCAAACTCGACCTAGCGACCAATTTGACTCGTTACTATCGCATCCGCGATTCTCCAATCTCACTCGTTGTAACTCGTGCAATGGTTCACTCTCGTTGCTCAAAGCCATTACTCAAATCGTTCAACATATTGCTACCTTTCGTATAGCCACATAACATGCATCGCCTCATACATCAACTCGTTGTACTTCATGCAACCAACAATACGTATCTCTTCACACATCGTATGACCGACAATACATATCTCATTGCACTTCATGCAACCAACATCACCATATTCATTGCACTTTATGCAACCAATGACACGCAACTTTGTTGCACTTCAGAAAACCAATATTTTATAACTTGTTGCACTTCGTACAACCAACATTCTCCGATAGCACTCGAAGATAGCGTGATAGTCATGACATACTTGTGGCAGATGTACACACTTAATATAGACTTATTGTACAGAACATCTAATGTAGCATCGAGCAGATCCATGAGTCATGCGATTGCGAAAGCAACTTAGAGTCAACTGATTTTGATAGCGAAGCAATTGATGGTCAAATAGATTTTTTCACGGTCCAGAGGATGGAGCCGCTCTGATACCAACATGTCATACCCAGACCTGGGAAATCGTTCGACTTCGCTAGATTTTACCAGAATCATCGTCCTCGCTGGGGCGTGATGCATACGATCCTGGAGTTGCGCTCGTGCAAGACAAGATAACAGGCTCATATAATGTTTATCTTAAATTGATAACATAAGCAGCAGAAGAAAATAGAGTATATAATAAGAATCTCTTTTATAATGATGAATTGAAGATTACAAAGGCTTGAATAGCCCAAATGAATATGCCAACTGGCTACAACGCTCATGATCTCTCTAGCTCACAAAGGATTATATTGTTCCATACATTATGCCTCTTTATAGCCAACTGGTAGACTTCGACCGAACATCTCCATGTTATAAGTCTGAACGCCAATGCGGTAGCGCCCCTTGAAACGCAAAGGACTCCATGCCTCGGCACGTCCAAGCCAAGCCCCGCCCCGAGCCGATCATTAACCTGAACCTGCAAGCAAACTAGTGGAGGATTAGTGCTTTCGTCCTTGCTGAACTGATCAAGACCCACTCGCATCCAACCCAACACTAAGTACATTTAGTGAAACATGCAACTTTGTTTGGTGTTCTTTCTACTTAGTCTTAGGATCAGTTTTATGGCAATATTCAAACATAGAAATTGAATATAATGGTGTCCGATATCGTGTCCCTATAGTAGATACAATTAGACATAATATGAACATAAGCATAGTGATTTGTGCATGTTCCCATCTCGTTTTGCTTAGCCTGCAATCGTTAAAAATATGCATAACCACCCATACAATTCATGCAACCAACCAACCAAACTTAGACATATGCATAAGGGTGGCAGGCCCTACGCCTGCACCTAATTTTATCTCAAACCATCGGCCCTATCTATATGAAGGTCACGATGTTTCGCACCATAATGGACTTGGCATCTTTATATGTAAGCCTATGATCGCTCCAGTACATGTTTCTAGTCCAGTATCTGAAGGATCCCAAACTTACTGATATAATAGCTTATCACAACATTGGCCGGTTGTAATCCGTCCTAATGAATTGTACCATAAATACCATACATAATTCCCTCCTAGGACTAACGGTCCCGGTGCCCCGGTCGTAACCGTTCGAGGAAAGTCGTACCTGG